>CALYLW010001179.1:0-382213 GCA_944989445.1 Ampullaceana balthica
TGAACACAATCATGTAAACTAAAACACATTGTCAGTTGAACACAATCATGTAAACTAAAACACATTGTCAGTTGAACACAATCATGTAAACTAAAACACATTGTCAGTTGAACACAATCATGTAAACTAAAACACATTGTCAGTTGAACACAATCATGTAAACTAAAACACATTGTCAGTTGAACACAATCATGTAAACTAAAACACATTGTCAGTTGAACACAATCATGTAAACTAAAACACATTGTCAGTTGAACACAATCATGTAAACTAAAACACATTGTCAGTTGAACACAATCATGTAAACTAAAACACCTTGACAGATGATCCAAATCGTGTAACATAAAACACATTGTCATTCCACGAACACAGTCTCCAAAAGTTCGATGACATTACTAAACAAAGACAGTTGAAATGTTGAATGAATGAGACATGTACAAAGTACTAAGCAAATCTGCCTCATGGCCTGACAGGTAGATGACATTTCAAATCTTGATGGCTATCAAAATCGCCCCAAACTGTATCACGTAATCAGAAATTCACAAAAACGTTACCTCCACAATTAAAACTCTCTATTTGCATCTGCAGCCGCCTTTCTCTTTGTTGATTGTTACACCGCTTTGATTTCATTGTGATTTATACTGGCCCCCAATCCCCCACCTCAAGACCCCCCCCCTCCGCCGTACCAATTATTTAAAAAGAAAATGTTTACCGTTTGATCAGCCCACGTGTGGTTTGTGTTCAGGTAAGTCATTGCATGCGGGTGACGTTAATTATCTCCATGACTTTCTTTGCTTTCAACCCTCAGAACATGTTCACCCGTGTATTTCATCAGGATCGCCTCTTGGCGTCATCACTGAAGATACCCTAGAGGCTGCCAGCTGCTTGCTATAAGATCTGTAAGTGTTTAAATGTGCTACATTTTATCCAAACCACAACATCATTTATAGTGCGATTTCAGTTGCGGTATCTCGTGTGCATTGTAAGTAAGAATTGATTTTGAGGGGAAAAAATAGTGGTGTAAACCGTAGGCCTAAACTTCGTACTCTAGAAATAGCCCTTCTCCCAATCAGAAAACAATATTTTTATGCCTTTTACTACAGCAATTTTTGTTGGGATTAGGCAACTAAGTCAACTGTTAACATACTTTTATTTGAAACGTTGTTTTTTTTTCACTTCTTTTCGCTCCATGCCAGGGGTGGCCAGACCTACAGTAAGTGACAACCATTTTAAAAATAAATAAAAATTGTTGAGAGCTGCATTGAAGCACTATGGGTCACTACCCCACTCGCAATGAAAAATTATATTCTTTTTGTAAAATATACTTTAAAAATTATTTTTATCCGAATTTAAGGATTTAAACTTTTCAATAGTTTTACCACTAACCGTGTGTTGAGCAAATAAATCTGTGTTACAATCAGCGGCGTCACCAGGGTTGGTGTCACCCGGGGCGGTATCTCATGGTGTCACCCGGGGCGGTATCTCATGGTGTCACCAGGGGCGGTATCTCATGGTGTCACCCGGGGCGGTAGCTCATGGTGTCACCCGGGGCGGTATCTCATGGTGTCACCCGGGGAGGTATCTCATGGTGTCACTCCCTCACGACTTACCGCATAGAACTCCTCCGTGTCTTCCAGTGCCAAATAACGGGAACATACAGAATTTTACATTTTGGTGTCAGTGTCACCCCTTGTGATGGTGTCACCCAGTGCGGTTCGCACCCCTCTCATGTTAACTGATATGTTTTTATTAATAAGTTTTTCACTTTTAACGTATTTCATTTTATTTCTTTTTTTTTCTAGGTGAAAAAAAAATTGTCGTCTCTTTTTTGACATAAAATCGTACAAAATAAAATTTTAGATTTTGGTGTCAACCCCCCTAATGGTTTCACCCGGGGCGGCCCGCCCCCCGTCTGCCTTAGTGACGCCACTGATTACCCTTACACAATTAACAATTATAAATATATCCATACAATAACTATCCCTATTAATATCTCAATATAATGAATATCTCTATAACTATTTCCATACAATAAATATCTTAAGTAACATATCCATACAATATATATCTATATATATCTACAAATATCTCCATAGAGGAAATATTATTATAATATCTCCATAAATAAATATCCCTCTAAACATGTGTACAATAAATATCTCTATAAATATCTCCATTTAATAATTATCCCTATAAATATCACCATACCATAAATTACTGTGGCGATTTTCCGTATTAATTTGGTTTGTGATTGTTTAGACAGCTTATTTGAGAGTTGACAGATCACTGCAGTGCAATTGTTTCGTAAACATATTAGTGCATGTTTTATTCTTACCGTATAGTTACATCAACATGTAATAATAACTATAACCATGCAATAAATTGAACATTTCACAAGATCCATTGGGGTCAGCGAATCGATCTTAAAAATCGACTAATACCACATTATTGTTTGACGGTTAATGTCTCTAAAAATAGAATCACTAGCTTAGAATAAATCAGAGATGAATTTTTCTTCAGCGGATTGGTTTCGTCGATTACTGCGAGTTACCTTTGATACTAGCAAATGTTAATTTTGGGGCTGCGGAAATTAACGATTAATTTCTCGATTAATCGTAAAAAAAATTTAACGATACAAAATTTTAACGATTAATCGACCCACCACTTATAAATGTACTGGAAGTCAAAAAGTAAAATATTTCGGCCGATAAATAATACATTTCCTGACGATTACACAAAAATTTTGGTTTTAAACTATTGACTGACGTGAATGTTCAAAATGTTGATAAAGGTTATTGTGTCCATTGAGGGAAATCGTTTGCGTACCGTGCAATTTTCCCTCTAAGTCTAAGCTTCGTTGGTCCGTGTGCAAATTAAAAAAAAACAACAACTCGTGTGCAAAGTTTCACAGCGTCCATTTTTTGTGCAATATTTTACAAAATTTGCTGCGCGGTGATCCTAAAATCCTGCGTGGTGTCGGTCGAATATCTGCACAGCCGCGCTGCTTCAAGGGAACATTGCTACCATGGTTCTAATTTTTGGTTTTAAATAAAATTAATCGAAATTAGCTAAATTAATTATGGATAATCGGTACTTATAAATTTTGTATTTATTTGTAGTGACCCCTACCCCCAAATGTTAAAATACAAATTAGTGCACAGAATAACGATGACACGAAAATTAAATCACATCAATTGAAGGTCATTAGGTTAAAAATATTTAAAATCTTTAAATTGCAGCAATATACCAACTGCCTTTAGGTCTCTTCTGAAACTCGTTATGTCGTTGAAACGCTCATGTTCAGATAACTCTTTGAAAGAGTAAACAACCTTGTTAATCTTCGATCGGACACCAGTGACATAGCTTCACTTGCTAACAGTAGACTGACTCTCGGGTTGATAGCCCCAAAACACAGCTGCTACTTCCTTGATCGTTGTTGATCTAATACACAGCTAAGGATGAAAACGTTCAATACACCGTACTCATTTATTTCTTCTTTAGCCGTTTTTTCCCTTGAATCTTATTATTATTATTATTTTTGTTTAGTTAGAGTACTTAGAGAGTAATGATGGTCAACATGCTCTTTGATAGCATAATCCACCAAATGACAGCACTTGTCGCGTGGAAACAATTTTATGCGCTCTAATTTGGTCACCACATCGTCAAAAATGAAGCCTTTGGTCTGTATATGCCTGAACGAACCAGGAAAACAAACCCGCAACAACATTCAAAATCCGCATGAAACCAAGGATAATCGGAAAAAAAAGTATAATCTTCTTTATAGAATGTATGTAACATTTAAATATAAGATAGGATTATGTTCTGTTGCCCAAACTGTAAATGTGGCAGATAAACTTGAAATCAAACAAAGCGTGCGCGTGTAAAAGACCTTGCGATGTAAACTTCTGGTGTCAAACTCTCACTGGGATCACAAATAGATCACAATCTCTAGTGACGCCTCTTTACCTATAATCTCACCATCCAGAACCATTAAAATCTAGACGAATGCCATTAATGTCAAATGCTATTTTAAACACACTTTTCAGTTAATTCATTCATTATAGGTTATTTGGCAATGAAAATGTGTTTTGTACATTTCAATTATTGTCTGTAAACTGTAAAGCATTTCATTTCATGTGTACATTTCATAATGTGTAACAACATTTCCTTATGTATGTAGAAGATTTCATTTCGTGTGTACATTACATTTTGTATGTGAATAACATTTCATTTTGTGTGTACAAAATATGTCATTCTGTGTGGATGAAACATTTCATTTTGTGTGCATAAAACGTTTCATTTTATGAGTGAAACATTTCATTTTGTGTGATTGTGTGTATGAAATATTTGATTTTGTGTATGCATAACTTCATTTTGTTTGTACTACATTTCATTTGTGTATACAACATTTCATTTCATGTACAACATTTCATTGTGTGTTTACAAAACATTTCATTGTGTATGTATAAAACATTTCATTTTGTTTGTACTACATTTCAATTTGTGTATAAACATTATATTTAGTGTATACAACATTTCATTTTATGTACAACATTCCATTGTGTATGTATAAAACATTTCATTTTGTTTTTACAACAATATTTTATTGTGTATAAAATATTTCATTGTCAGTGGAAATCATTTCATTGTATGTTTATAACATTTCATTGTGTGTACAACAGTTCACTATATATGTACAACATTTCATTGTGTATACATACTTTTTTGTGTGTTAAAACATTATATTGTGTGTTTCAAACATTTCATTTTTGTGAGTACAACATTTCATATGCGTGTAGAACATTTCATTGTACATGTACACAATTTCATTGTATATGTACAACATTTCTTTGTGTGTAAAACACTTCACTGTATATGTACAACATTTCATTGTGTATACATACTTTTTGTGTGTTAAAACATTATATTGTGTGTTTCAAACATTTGATTTTTGTGAGTACAACATTTCATGTGTGTACATATCATTATGTGTTTCCAACATTTTCTTTGATTGAAGGAGATGATCTCCGCCTCCTCCAATGGAATCTCGGGGATCTCTTCATGGCACGCCTTCCAGCTTATCGTCATAGTGTGTTCCGTGGTGTGTCACAGCGTCACGACACAGACATATGACGCAGATGGTGGCACTGCAGGTGACAACCAAACCTCGCCCACAGCTGGCCGAGAGTGGACCGAAGCAACGGGAGGCGTCTCAGTCCGGACGACATTTTCTTTCTCAGCAGACAATGACGCGTGAGCTAATTATTCGAACACACTAATCCATGCATGTTTGGTATGTTAGCATAGACTAGTCAATGGTAGTTGAATCATACAAATCAGTGCTGGATTTACCTATTTCATAAACAAGCTATAGCTTAGGACACCTGCCCAAGCCCCCCCCCTCCGGAATTTTTTTCGTTCATATTTGGTACTGACATAGAATATGTGGACTTCAAAAGGACCCCCATTCTTAAATCTCTTATATTAACTTCGAAATATTGTCTGTCGTCATCTCTGTCGTTCGCGGTCGTGCGGGCGGAAAAACAAAAGTAAAAAATGACACACTTCCCGTGATGCTATCGAGCTGAAATTTTGCACATAGACGCGTGTCACCCAACAATGCATCTTATCAAAATTTCAGATCGATCAAATGTACCGTAATTAAATTAATGCATTTTTAGTTTATCTCAATATAACTCTATGTCGCAGTCTGCTTAGTTTACATTTAGGTGTCACGCTGAGTTCAGTCCAGCCATCCGTGACCACCCCGCCCCGTTTTACAGCAAAGGGGCGTTAAGTCAGTTTCAGTCTGTAAATGTTTGTCGCGTTTGAACGTAATCAATATTTTTAGTTATGTCTCATATATAAAGGATTTATAATCAAAAACTTTGTTTTTACGGGGTTGTTTAATTAAATCCCTTAAATTAACTTCACCGCCGTCTCTTGGGTTCGCGGTCGGTCGGTCGGGCGGAAAAACAAAAGTAAAAAATGACCTACTTCCCGTGATGCTATCGAGCTTAAATTTTGCACAATTTCAGATCGATCGAATTTACCGTAATTAAATTAGTGCATTTTTAGTTTATCTCTATGTAATTCAATGTCGCCGTTTGCTATTGTTCGCCTTCCACGTGCCACTTGAGTTCAGTCCAGCCATCGATGTCAACTCGGTTTTAAAGCAAGGGGAGTTCTGTCAGTTTCAGTCTGTAAATGAATGTTTGTCGGTCGCGCGATGCCTAACATATTGAACTTAATCAATACTTTTAGTTATGTCTAATGACTAATATATACGGGATTTATAGTCAAAAACTTTGTTTTTACGGGGTTGTTTAATTCAAATAGCTTAGAACCCCATCCGGCACTGGTACAACATAATATATTTATAACATTAATTTCATATGAAGTTGTTATCATGATTTCATCAATCGTTGTCCTGCGTCAATTGTGTTGCATACTCAGAACCGGTACCGCCCAGCCACCGAGCACGACCAATCGAAAAGAAGATTCTGGCAGAAAGAGGAGGAGTCTGTTTGATATGTTCAGAAAAATATATCCAGGTATCATCAATTACCTTGTTTTACGTTAATCTCAGTAGAATTAAAGATGACAGTCCTTAGCTATATCTAGGCTTGTAACACGTTTTAACCTCTTGCTCTGTTTAATTACATTTCACATTGTCCTCTATCTATTAGTATCTAGGCTTATATATATATCACTCTAACCTCTGCCCAGTTCTATCTACAAGGCCAGTAACACCTTCACCATTGCCCAGTTCTATCTATAAGGCCAGTAACACCTTCACCATTGCCCAGTTCTATCTACAAAGCCAGTAACACCTTCACCATTGCCCAGTTCTATCTACAAGGCCAGTAACACCTTCACCATTGCCCAGATCTATCTATAAGGCCAGTAACACATTCACAATTGTCCAGTACTATCTATCTTGGCTCGTGCAAAGAAATCGATTAATTGTGTTTTAGATGCCAATCGTTTTATTATCCTATCTTATACATTACAGACGCTCCTATTATGCAGAAGGTTATTGCGTCCTACACTTACCATGGTTTATGGTTAGCCTTGAATTTTTAGAGTTTTGAATGTGATAAGTATGTTAGTTTCCCTCGCTTGTTCAGACTACCCATTTCGCAGTTAAAACTGCAACATTGAAGGAGAATGATTAGTATGTGTTTGTTGTTACAATGGAACAAGAAAATAGTTTTTAACACTAAACTGAGTACTGTATTAAATAGTTGTTGCGTTGTATTTCCAAGTTAGAATTTCATGCATTGTGAATTGTTACTTTTTTTAACCACGTTTTTATTAACTCGCTTTCGTTGGTGTGGCATTGTTTGTCCAAGATTTTTTCAAATCTGCCAACGTAAAATTGAACCACTTCTGATGGTCCTAGAGATCTGAAATTGGATGACAATGCATTGTATTAAAATTTCAGATCGATCGAATGTACCGTTATTAAATTATTGAACTTTTTAGTTTATCTATAGTCTATATATAAGCATCTGTACCGTCGGCTTTTGTTGACATCCGTGAGTTCCCCCCGTGACCACATCACAATGTTTTTAAAACGTTGGGCGGGCGCTTGTGAGGTGTTTGGTAAAATAAATAGAGGTAAAAAAATATTGTTATGAGTATGAGTGAGCTGCATATGTTAAACCTCATAAGCGCCCGCCCCACGTTTTTAGTCATATGAAAGTAAAGTACTTGAACTTACAAGTTTTAAATTATTTTCTTCTTTTTAGTCCGCTTGTAAAAACGTGGTTTTTAAAAATCATTTTTTTACCTTTATTTATTATCTTATTACTTCTAACCTCTTGTGTTTCAAGATTTATATTAAGTTATTTAATTTAGAGTTACCCTTGTCAGTTGTGAATAACCACCAGTAATGAATCTTGCAGATCTCTTTTTTTAAAATGTGTTCTAATTTCTAAATGTTTTCTTTGGTAGATGGGTCTCTTACAGAAAATGCAAATTTTAGCATGGCTAATTTAAGTTTAAGGTAGCATTTTAGTTTAGTTACAATTTAATTTTAAAAGACAAATAATAATAAATTGATCAGTGAGGTAACCTTGCCTGTGGTTATGGGTTTCTCAAATGTATTGAATTTCAAATTTATTATAAAGATTATTTTTAAATCGTATAATCTCATCATTTAAGTTCACAAGTTAAATCCTCGATAAAGATCCCGGCTTTAAATAAAATCCCTTCATTCAGCCTCTGTGTTAAAAAATATTTTTTGACGGTCTAGTATACAAAAAACAATAATAATAAATAATAAAGTTCCCGTTTCAGACCATGTTGGCCTAAGGGGCAAGTGAAGCTACGGCGTTCACACGTTTCTAAAGCTACGGCATACGAGGGGATTTTATAGCAACGTTACCAAGTCCGTGACCCTTTGATAATTAACCCAATGACTTGGGCCCTTATTATACTATTTACGTGTATTTACTAACATTACAGATGAAATACATCACATTTAAGTTAAGTTAAGGCTTGAAAAATAAAATGCAAGGCTTTGTGAAGCAACATTTTGTTATGAATCGTGTGTTCACAGTTCCAAAAGATTACAGCTGTGTAGCTGTAACATTCATTCTTACAACATACAGCGAAAACCATCTTAAAACATCTGTTCATTCTTATAATATACAGTGAAAACAACTTAAAACCTCTGTACATTCTTATAACATACTAGCGTATCACCCGTCAAAGTTTTCAAAATAAATACACATCAGATTTAAAAAATAACGTAATACAGAACTTTCATTTATTGTTATTTGATTCATTTATTATCATACTAGCAAAATACCCCCGCTTCGCTGCGGAAATTAGTATTTCAGTTACGTTGAGAATCCGCGAAACACAAATTCAAAACACCAAATGATTTCAATCTTGATCATGATGGATATAATACATATATTAACTTCACCGTCGTGTCTGTCTGTCTGTCCTAGTCCCGCAGAAAAACCAAAGCTAAAAGTAAAAAATGACACACTTCCCGAGATCCTATCGAGCTGATAATTTAATTTTTTTTGTCTGCTACCATTGCGGGAGGGTACGCAACAACTTCACAAAGTTTCATGCTCCTACCTACACGGGAAGTTATATATGTAATGATGAGTCTGTTTTATATAGCTCATATCAGAAAAAAACTACATTTTGGCCCCCGGCCCTCTAGTGAATGATAATTTTACTTTTGATTTGATTGTTACCATTGCGGAAGTGTACTTAACAACTCTCCAAAGTTTCATGCTGGTACCAACACGAGAAATTGGAGAATTAGTGATGAGTCAGTTTTTTATATAAGAAGAAAACTACATTTTGGCCCCCGGCCAACAGTTAGTGATAATTATATAGTTTTTTAACCTGTTACCATCGCAGAATGTTACTTAACAACTACTCAAAGTTTCATGCTACTTCCTACACAGGAATTAGGAGAATTAGTGATTTTCAGTTTTTATATAACTCATATAAGGAAAAAACTACATTTTGGCCCCTGGGCCCCAGTAAGTGAAAATTTGAATATTTTTTCGCCTGTTACCATCGCGGAAGTGTACTCAACAACTTCCCAAAGTTTCATGCTTCTACCTACTCGGGAAATAGGAGGATTAGTGATTTTCAAATGTTTATATAGCCAATGGAAGGGGAAAAAAAGATTTTGGGCCCCCGGCCCCGATGAAGCAGAATTTATAAATTCCTTTTCGCCATTTGTCGTCGAGAGAGGCTACTTGACAACTTCCCAAGGTTTCATGCTTCTACATACACGGGAAATCCGAGAATTAGTGATGAGTCAGTTTTAATATAAGAAAAGACTACATTTTGGCCCCCGGCCCCCAGTAAGTGATAATTTAAATATTGTTTTTACCTGTTACCATCGTGAAAGTGTACTTAAAACTACTCGGGAAACAGGAGAATTGTTGATTTTAAAATTTTATATAGGCCATATAAGGAAAAAAAACTTTTTTTGGGCCCCCGGCCCCCATGAGTGTTAATTTAAAAATTCTTTTTACGCCAATTTTCGTCGCGAGAGGCTACTCAACAACTTCCCAAAGTTTCATGCTTCTACCTACGCGGTAAATCCGAGATTAGTGATGAGTCTGTTTTAATAAAAGAAGAAACTACATTTGGGCCCCCGGCCCCCATTAAGTGATAATTTAAATATTGTTTTTACCTGTTACCATCGTGGAAGTGTACTTAACAACTACCCCAAGTTTCATGCTTCTACCTACACGGGAAATAGGAGAATTTGTGATTTTTAGTTTTTGTATAGCTCATATAAGGAAAAAACTTCATTTGGGCCCCCGGCCCCCAGGAAGTGATAAGTTTAATTTTTTTTCCTCCCGTCGCTATCGCTGGTTTTTAATCAACAACTTCCCAAAGTTTCATGCTTTTGCCTACTCGAGAAATGAGAAAATTAGTGATTTCATATTCTATATAGTCCATATAAGGAAAAAAAGCGTTTTTGGGCCCCGGGCCCCCAACAGTGTGAATTTTAAAATTCTTATTCGCCAATTATCGTTGAGAGAGTGTACTCAGCAAGTTCCCAAAGTTTCATGCTAATACCTACACGGGAAGTTGGAGAATTAGTGATGAGTCAGTTTTTTATATAAGAAAAAAACTACATTTGGGCCCCCGGACCCCATTAAGTGTTGTTTTAAATATTTTTTTCGCTTGTTACCATCGCGGAAGTGTGCTTATCAACTACCTAGTGTTTCATGCTTCTACCTACACGGGAAATAGGAGAATTAGTGATTTTTAGTTTTTATAAAGCTCATATAAGGAAAAAACTTCATTTGGGCCCCCGGCCCCCAGGAAGTGATAAGTTATTTTTTTTTCCTCCCGTCGCTATCGCTGGTTTTTACTCAACAACTTCCCAAAGTTTCATGCTTTTGCCTACTCGAGAAATGAGAAAATTAGTGATTTCATATTCTATATAGTCCATATAAGGAAAAAAAGAGTTTTTGGGCCCCGGGCCCCCAACAGTGTGAATTTTAAAATTCTTATTCGCCAATTATCGTTGAGAGAGTGTACTCAGCAAGTTCCCAAAGTTTGATGCTAATACCTACACGGGAAGTTGGAGAATTAGTGATGAGTCAGTTTTTTATTTAAGAAAAAAACTACATTTGGGCCCCCGGACCCCATTAAGTGTTGTTTTAAATATTTTTTTCGCTTGTTACCATCGCGGAAGTGTGCTTATCAACTACCTAGTGTTTCATGCTTCTACCTACACGGGAAATAGGAGAATTGGTGATTTTTAGTTTTTATAAAGCTCATATTAGGAAAAAACTTCATGTGGGCCCCCGGCCCCCAGGAAGTGATAATTTAAATATTTTTTCTCCCATTACCATCGCGGGATTGTAATCAACAACTTTCCAAAGTTTCATGCTTCTGCCTACTCGGGAAATAGGAGAATTGGTGATTTTCAAATTTTATATAGGCCATATAAGGGGGGGGGAACGTTTTTGGGCCCCCGGCCCCCATGAGTGTTATTTTTAAAATTCTTTTACTCCAATTTTCGTCGCGAGAGGCTACTCGACAACTTCCCAAAGTTTCATGCTTCTACCTACACGGGAAGTTGGAGAATTAGTGATGAATCAGTCAGTGAGGGCCAAGGAGGTTTGATTAACTGGAGGCGGCGTGACGTCACTAGGCTGAAGCCAGACCCCCGCCCGCAGCAGCCATCTTGAGCGACTCAAAACATTGGAAGCTGTGTAGTGTGTCTGTTATATTATTGTAATATTTTGAACGGGAGCCTTGGTAACTGGGACAGGCTCAGTGTTGGCTTTCATTTTCAACTTCTTTGTCATTGACTAGTAGGTTGCCAGTAGTCAATCATTCAATACTTTCAATTCAGTATTTAGATTTAAACATTTTAAATATAAGATATAAGTTATATCATTTTAATAATTTTATATTCTTTGTTTATTTTTTTCCATTGAACTTTAAATGGGCAGTTGCAGTTGTGAGTTGATTTGCGAACTTAAAAATAAAAATGTTGCTTGTCTCACGTGTTATATTTATATCTTATTTATTCTTATAATTTTAAAACTGTCTTATCTTATCTCATCTATACAGACGCTCCTTCTATGCAGAAGATAGTTGCGTCCACAGACCATGACAGATGATCTGTTGGCAAGTGATGCAGCTTTCACAGGCCACGGCTTTGTGGGTTCCACGCATTACCCAGCCGCGTGTTAGTTACCCATTCGGAGCGGGGTGACTCAGGGACGCCCTAGGCCCCGGGAACAAACCCTTGCCTTCACACGGATTCGAACCCGTGACCATCGGTACGATAGTCCAGTGCGCTGCCACTCGACCACCGCGTCTATTGTGAATATTGTAATTATACTATAAAATAAGTTAAGTTACAAATTAAGTAATACATTAAATTATTAATATAGAACAAAATAAACAAATTAATAAGCGTTGATCATGAAATCGTTCAAATCCATGCAAAATATAGTAAAACAATTTCAATACGCGAAGAAAATATTTAGTTCAAAAGTTAAAAGTATAGATATTACTTAACTACATAAGATAAAGCGGCTGGATAGCGAAGCCAGTAGTGCGCTCGCCTCACAAAGTTGAGGGTCGTGGGATCGAGCCCACCCAAAACCACAATATAAATGATACACTAAGAAAGTCCTCCGCTGACCCCTGTAATGTTAATAAATGTGTTGACCTGTTTGTACGTTCTTTATAATTATGTATAGCAGTAGAACTTCATTTCGATATAGTTAGCGTATTATTTATATAAGACCAGGCTCTGTAGCCCTCGATCAGCTGACCGAATAAATAACCTTACATACATTACAGCTCTTTGTAATTGACCTTAATAGAATATCTAGACCACCAGAAATGAACTTTTTTCTTAGCAGACTTTAGAAAAAACGAGATGACAAAATACGAAGCTCATTGGAGTCGTTAACAGAATGAGAAAACTGGTATGGTAATGTACCACTGGTATGGTAATGAAAGCTGGTGGAATGTTTTGAGTCCAACAATATGGCGATAGGCTCCCCCACTCTCCGCCCACTGGCTTCACCCGCTAGCGACCATCTGATAGCAGACGCCACCTCCAGTTTATCAAACCTCCTTGGTGAGGGCTTTGCCCTTTATTAGTATAGATTGAACAATTTTATGCGGAACGTTCGAAAAGAGTTATATTTGGTGCAGTAATTTTTGGTGCGCACTATTGAACAAATCAGCATTACATCCAAGAAGCATCACATCCATTACGGGAATTATGTATGTTATCTTATCTTATCTTATCTTATCTTATCTTATCTTATCTTATCTTATCTGTTTACAGACGCTCCTTCTATACAGAAGATTATTGCGTCCTACGCTTATCTATGGTTTGTGTGTAGTCCTGCATTTTTATTAGAGATTTAAACGTTGATAAAGTGTTGGTTTTCCTGGATTCTTCAGGCAACCCATTCCACGCCCGAATTCTGGACGGGAAGAATGAAAATTTGTATGTGTTTGTTCTTGCATACGGAATAAGAAAGGTGTTTTTATCCTTATGTCTATCTGAGGGTTGTATTAAGTTATCTTTGTGTTGTATTTCTAAATTAGAATTAATTGCTTTATGTATGATTACTACTTTGCTCTTGGTTCTTCTATCCTCTAGTGTTTCAAGGTTTAATGATTTAACTAATGGTGTTATTCCTGTCAGTTTTGAATATTCTCCAGTAATGAATCTGGCAGCTCTTTTTTTAATTTGTTCTAGTTTATCAATGTTTTCTTTGGTGGATGGGTCCCATACAGAAGATGCATATTCTAGTACAGGTCTCACCAAAGTGAGGTAGCATTTTAGTTTTATATCTCTATTACATTTGTTAAAGTTTCTTTTTATAAAGCCTAAGGTTTTGTTTGATTTTTTAATAACTTCATTGACATGGGGATTCCATGATAGTTTCTCATTTATTAAGACTCCTAAGTATTTTGCATCTTTAGTTTGGGTCAGTTCTTTTCCATGAATGTAATATTTTGAATTTATTTGTTTCTTTTTCTTTGTTACTCTTAACAGTTGACACTTTTCTGGGTGGAAAGATATACCCCAGTTAGTTTCCCATTTTATCAATTCATCTAAGTCTTTTTGTAAAATTTTGCTATCTTGCTCTGATTTAATTGTTCTATAGATTAAACAATCATCAGCAAATAACCTAACTTTTGTACCTGTTGAGATGTTGTTGGGTAAATCATTTATATAGATCAAAAAGAGTAAGGGACCTAGCACAGTTCTTTGTGGAACTCCTGAGTTAACCTTTATTGGTGCAGATTTAGATCCATTAATTATTACAGTTTGCTCCCTGCCCAAAAGGAAGTCTTGGATCCAGTGATGTAAGGGACCTGAGATTCCAAAGTAGTTAAGTTTTTTAAGTAAACTAAGGTGGTGAACTTTGTCAAATGCTTTTGAGAAGTCAAGTAATATTGTGTCTATTTGATCATTATTGTCTAAGCCTTTTGATAATTCATCTATTAAACCTATTAATTGTGTTTCACATGATCTGTTTTTTCTAAAAATGTTGATGATTGATAGTGAACACCATCTTTAAACATCTGTTCATTCTTATAACCAGAGGCGTAACTGGGCTTTTGGCGCCCTTGGCTAATTTAATTTTGGCGCCCTTTATTTAAATAAAAATGTAAAAATTCGATATTTAGCTGCGCCCTTTTGAATTGGCGCAGGCCGGTGCCTTTGGCAACTGCCGCAATGCCAAGCCATTGTTACGCCACTGCTTATAACATACAGTGAAAACCATCTGAAAACATCTGTTCATTCTTATAATAGTATTACCCGTCAAAAATGACGGAAGTTTTCAGCTGAAATCTATTTATTTTGAAAAAAATGCAATTTTTTAGGGCGTCTACGGCGCCCACCTTTTTCAAAAGCCCAACTAACTTGTCCTTGTTTGATAAATACGAAATATTAAACTTTCTGAAATGTACCCAAAGTATTTTATAATAGGGGTTGTAGTTGGCCTACGGCGCCCCCTTTGTTTTTTTAATTTTATAATTAACCATCATCAAATCATCTTTTTACATTGTTCCCTTTTCGAAAATTAAAATATGAGCTAAAACAATGACGCCATACAATATTTTTTTTACAGCGCATCTTTAATTTGCACACCTTTTGATGCACACCTTGTATTAAATATAAGATCAAACAATGACGTCATATAATAAATTACATACATACATACAGACAACGGGAATTATGTATATTGATACAATGAAAACCATCTTAAAACATCTGTTCATTCTTATAAAATATACAGTGAAAACCATGTGCATGTTCCTTGTCTATAGAATGAGATGACAAATGTCAACTGATTGGTCTCCCACTGCAGGAACCAAATGGTGCGGGGCTGGGGATATTGCTGAGCACGATGACGACAGGGGGCGCTACAGGGACACGGACTCCTGCTGCTACCAACACGACCAGTGTCAGTTGACGCTCTCACCCGGCGAGGAACGTTACGGCCTCCAGAATCCCAAGTCGTATACCGTGTGAGTTACAAGGAGACAACTGCTGTCGTAAGTCGTGTAAGGTGTGAGTTACTCCGTGCATGTAGGCAACTGTCCCAATTCGTATACCGTGTTCGTTGCTCCTTGCACGTAGACAAATGTTCCAAGTCGTATAATGTGTGAGTTACTTCGTGCATGTAGACAACTGTTCGAAGTCGTATACCGTGTGAGCTAATCCCTGCAGGTAGATAAATGTTACTGACACAAGGGCCGTGCCGAGTAAAAGTGGTGTCCTTGCATGGCATCGCCACCCCACCCCTTTTGTATCGTTAAAAAATATTTTAATTACATTTAATTTAAGGCCTAAACTTCGTGGATCCGAAGATTATGTCTTGGAGTTCAATTCTAGAGTTAAGCCCGGGCCAAGGATAAAACATCACCAGCACCCGGATGTATGGAAATCACCAACGTCATCTCACGTCAGCGAAGGTAAACTCTCATATTCAAGCCGTGACAGAGATGGAGTCCTGTAGTTGATAGCACTCCTCCAATCTCATAGGCGCCAAGCTGTATCAGGCACATATGATGATCCTTTAGGTCAGAGGTGGCGAACCAATGGCCCACAAGGCACTTTTGGCACGCGAGACAATGTTGCATGGACGTCATCAACATGACACAATATAAGTATAAGCCATAAGAGACGAGCTTTGTCACAATGAGTTATACTAGGCACACAGCAGTTGTGCTATAAATGATTGAAATTCTAAATATTGGTACTCAGACTAATACAGGTTCGCCACCCGTGCCATATGTAATACAGTTGTTTGGAGAGAAGCGATGATGTCCCTTTGAGTTTTATAATTTTATTTTAACTTTCAAATGAGTGAATAGGTTCAGAAATAGTGCAAAGGTGGAAGAAGCCGTGGTGGTGTAAAGGTAGAGCACTGGGCTGCTCCCCCGAAAACTTTAAATACAATCAATTTTTAGAGATGAATTTTGCACGCATCGGAATTTGATTTTTCATCATCTTCGATGGAGTCCAAGACTCGCAATTGAAAGTGTGTGTATGTTTGTTTGGGGGGGGGGTGAGTCTGTGTAATATATTAAATTATGGCCGGGTGAGTTGTTCAACAAATACAGTTAAAAGAATGAAGCGAAAGTCTTTGTCTGACCCGATGTATTACACACAATACTTGAAATTATTGAACACCTCAACAAATATGGCGAATAAATCGTCTTCAGGTAATCAGGTAAGACTTTAATTATCCACACACAAAAAATCATAACCCCAATTACTTTCAAAAGATAAGATAAGATTAGTGGTACAAAATCATCATTTGAATCCAGAAATTTTCCTCTACACATTAAAAAATTACATTATTCAGAATGGCTATGTTTAGATCCTGGCCCGGTGATCATCAATTCTTGGCACGACCCTGCAAGCTAACCACTTCCTCCTAGCAATATTTCGATGCGATGTTATGTAGCTTATGTTTACAATGATGGCTAAACCACTTCCTCCTAGCAATATTTATATGCGATGTTATGTAGCTTATGTTTACAATGATGGCTAAACCACTTCCTCCTAGCAATATTTATATGCGATGCTATGTAGCTTATGTTTACAATGATGGCTAAACCGCTTCCTCCTAACAATATTTCTATGCGATGTTATGTAGCTTATGTTTACAATGATGGCTAAACCACTTCCTCCTAGCAATATTTATATGCGATGCTATGTAGCTTATGTTTACAATGATGGCTAAACCGCTTCCTCCTAACAATATTTCTATGCGATGTTACGTAGCTTATGTTTACAATGATGGCTAAACCACTTCCTCCTAGCAATATTTCTATGCGATGTTATGTAGCTTATGTTTACAATGATGGCTAAACCGCTTCCTCCTAACAATATTTCTATGCGATGTTATGTAGCTTATGTTTACAATGATCGCTAAACCGCTTCCTCCTAACAATATTTATATGCGATGTTATGTAGCTTATGTTTACAATAATGGCTAAACCGCTTCCTCCTAACAATATTTCTATGCGATGTTACGTAGCTTATGTTTATAATGATCGCTAAACCGCTTCCTCCTAACAATATTTCTATGCGATGTTATGTAGCTTATGTTTACAATAATGGCTAAACCGCTTCCTCCTAACAATATTTCTATGCGATGTTATATAGCTTATGTTTATAATGATCGCTAAACCGCTTCCTCCTAACAATATTTCTATGCGATGTTATGTAGCTTATGTTTACAATAATGGCTAAACCGCTTCCTCCTAACAATATTTCTATGCGATGTTACGTAGCTTATGTTTATAATGATCGCTAAACCGCTTCCTCCTAACAATATTTCTATGCGATGTTATGTAGCTTATGTTTACAATAATGGCTAAACCGCTTCCTCCTAACAATATTTCTATGCGATGTTATATAGCTTATGTTTATAATGATCGCTAAACCGCTTCCTCCTAACAATATTTCTATGCGATGTTATGTAGCTTATGTTTACAATAATGGCTAAACCGCTTCCTCCTAACAATATTTCTATGCGATGTTATGTATAGCTTATGTTTACAATGATCGCTAAACCGCTTCCTCCTAACAATATTTCTATGCGATGTTATGTAGCTTATGTTTACAATGATCGCTAAACCGCTTCCTCCTAACAATATTTCTATGCGATGTTATGTAGCTTATGTTTACAATGATCGCTAAACCGCTTCCTCCTAACAATATTTCTATGCGATGTTATGTAGCTTATGTTTACAATAATGACTAAACCGCTTCCTACTAACAGTATTTCTATGCGATGTTATGTAGCTTATGTTTACAATGATCGCTAAACCGCTTCCTCCTAACAATATTTCTATGCGATGTTATGTAGCTTATGTTTACAATAATGACTAAACCGCTTCCTCCTAACAGTATTTCTATGCGATGTTATGTAGCTTATGTTTACAATGATCGCTAAACCGCTTCCTCCTAACAATATTTCTATGCGATGTTATGTAGCTTATGTTTACAATAATGGCTAAACCGCTTCCTCCTAACAATATTTCTATGCGATGTTATATAGCTTATGTTTATAATGATCGCTAAACCGCTTCCTCCTAACAATATTTCTATGCGATGTTATGTAGCTTATGTTTACAATAATGGCTAAACCGCTTCCTCCTAACAATATTTCTATGCGATGTTATGTATAGCTTATGTTTACAATGATCGCTAAACCGCTTCCTCCTAACAATATTTCTATGCGATGTTATGTAGCTTATGTTTACAATGATCGCTAAACCGCTTCCTCCTAACAATATTTCTATGCGATGTTATGTAGCTTATGTTTACAATGATCGCTAAACCGCTTCCTCCTAACAATATTTCTATGCGATGTTATGTAGCTTATGTTTACAATAATGACTAAACCGCTTCCTACTAACAGTATTTCTATGCGATGTTATGTAGCTTATGTTTACAATGATCGCTAAACCGCTTCCTCCTAACAATATTTCGATGCGATGTTATGTAGCTTATGTTTACAATAATGACTAAACCGCTTCCTCCTAACAGTATTTCTATGCGATGTTATGTAGCTTATGTTTACAATGATCGCTAAACCGCTTCCTCCTAACAATATTTCTATGCGATGTTATGTAGCTTATGTTTACAATAATGACTAAACCGCTTCCTCCTAACAGTATTTCTATGCGATGTTATGTAGCTTATGTTTACAATAATGGCTAAACCGCTTCCTCCTAACAATATTTCGATGCGATGTTATGTAGCTTATGTTTACAATGACGTGTTTCAATGACGTCAACAGAAGTAGCTGTGAGTGTGACGAGAAATTCCGCTCATGTCTTCAGAGCGTTTCGAGTTTCGTCTCCTTCCAAGTGGGAAATCTCTTCTTCAACATCATCCAGGTTCCGTGTCTAGAGGTGGATCCGTCAGAGGAGTAAGTCGGGGTCTTATTGGGACGGACGTGAGTCGGTGTGTGTCGGCAAGGTCCTAACACATCATCGTCTAGATCAGGGGTAACGAAACTTTTTTTCAAGGCTTACAAAATGATGAGCGCGGGCCTTACAGCTATGATAGACGGAAAACTAAGTTTACTTGTAGCCTTCCGAGTTAATCGTGGGTTAATGGAGAGAGAAAAAAGACAGCTAACATAATATTATTTATTTGCTTACATTTTTTTTAAAGAAGGCGAATTTAATTGAAAAATATTAATAACATAATTAAAAACAGTGAATCTTAGGCATAAAGTTAAACCTGGCTTGATTTCCTGCACGTGTGATAATTTAATCATATACTTTTTGTGATTCAATTTATGTAATTTCGTGTGTCATATATTATATCAAGCACCTTCATTATTCAAGTAGGGTTGGCGGCCGGATGAAATGTCGTTGCGGGCCTTATCATCCGGCCCTCGGCCTGTAGTTTAGTGAGCCCCTGAACTATAGATTATTCTAGATAATGAATGTTTATTTCTAAGTTGTGGGCTATTCCTCTAAGGTAGTCCATCTTGAAACATTAGAATGGGTTGGAACAACTGCCTACAATCACCGCCTGCTCTCTGCTTTCTTATTTCTGTACTACTCCGCACTCCTGTCTGCACTCTTTTGACGGGTCAGACTCGTCTCGTCAACGTTTTCCAGGCAAGCCACGGCATTTTAATACGTATATTGGGTGCATTATACTTGTTATAAGAAGCGCATTAAATAGATTGTTTATTAATTTCAGACGTGGCCGGCTAGTCTCGTGCAAGTCTTACAGTCAAAAGAGACCAACCCTTCACCAGGTTTTTACTGGACAAGCCACTTTTGGAAGCTGGTTGGGTGGAATATTTGGGTGAAAATAATAAAACGATTAATTAATTTTAATCATCGCCTTGTTTTTCTTTATGATGTGTTTGCGATTGTTTAAACATGGGGCATTAACTTCTGACAGGAATCTTTAATGGAAACATAAATTGCAAATGTGAATCCTACCCAAAATATCACCTTTCAGTTTGCTGCTGGCTCTACATGGGCTATTTTGTTTCACCACCGTTAAATCTTTTTTTTAATAATTATGTCTCGTAAAACATGTTTAATATAATGCGAACCGATCGGGAATATATTTTTTTAAAGTATCGTCAATATAATACGCACCGCGTGACAGGAAAATATTAAAAAGGTTGTTCAATATAATATGCGCGCGACACTCTAGCACAAAAATTAACATGCTACATAGAGATAAATAAAGATAATCTAAAAATTCATTAATTTAATTACAGTACATTCGATGGATCTGAAATTTTGATAGATCATTTTTATCATCGCCACGAGTCTGCCTTCAAAATTTCAGCTCGCCAGCATACGGGTAAGTGGGTTAAAAATCGATCCATCGTTTTTTGGCAAACAATCAACCAATAAGACACCACGAGTTAATATAAAGGATTTAATTTATTTTTAAAAATAAAATACGTAAAAACCCAAGTTTTTTACTATAAATCTTTTATATACGAAACATAACTAAAAGAATGTTCATTATAATATGCATCGCACGACAATCCAAAAATCCAAAATTTAATTTATGTCTCAAATATATAAAGGATTTATAGTTGTTTTTTTAAAACTTCTACAGTCTGCCTGCTAAATTTCAGCTTGATTTGATCACGGGAAAAGGGTTATAAAAACATGTTTAACATAGTGCGCACCACGAGCCAGATTAGCAATTAATTGCATTTACATTGACAAATCGGGAATATATTTTAAATTAAACAACCCCGTAAAAACAAAGTTTTTTTTACTATAAATCCTTTATATGTGAGACTGAACTTAAAGTATTGATATGTTCAATATAATACACTACGCGCAACAAACATTTACAGACTCAAACCGACTGATCTCCCCTTGCTGTAAAACCAGGGGGGAGGTGTGGTCACCGACGGCTGGACCGAACTCCAGCACGTGGAGTAGAACAATAGCAGACGGCTACATAGAATTATATAGAGATAAACTAAAAATGCATTAATTTAATTACGTTAAATACGATCGATCTGAAATTTTGATACCATGCATTGTTAGGTGACACGAGTCTATGTGCAAAATTTCAGCTCGTTAGCATCACGGAAAGTGGGTCATTTTTTACTTTTGTTTTTCCACCCGATCGACCAAGAGATCACGACAAGATGGTGAAGTTAATATAAGGGATTTAAAAAGTATCGTCAATATAATACGCACCGCGCAGCTCAACAGGAAAGTATTAAAAAGGTCGTTCAATATAATACGCACCGCGACAATCTAGCAGAGATTCTAGCACAAAAAATAACAGGCTTCATAGAGATAAATAGAGATAATCTAAAAATTCATTAATTTAATTACAGTACATTCGATCGATCTTAAATTTTGATAGATCATTTTTATAATCGGCACCAGTCTACCACCTGCACCCCCTAGTGACGCATCTGGTAGCCGAGTAGTGGAAACAGCACACAATTATTTAATCAAACGGTAATAAAACACAGGATAACGGTACATTCGATCGATCTGAAATTTTTATACAATGCATTGTCATCCAAGATCTATCTGTGGTAAAATTTTGAGATCTCTAGGACCATCAGAAGTGGTTTAATTTTACGTTTCAAGATTTGAAGGATGGATACAATATACAAACAGTGTGACTTAAATAAAAGCGCGTAATAATAAAGAGAACCAAACAAGCGAGCTACTAATTGAAATGAGTGTAATTGTGGGTTGTTGTTTTGGTTTACGTGTGTGTGTGTGTGTGCGCGCGTGTGCATGCGTGTGTTTGTTTTAACTATTTAACCAAATGAGATTATTATGTATTAGGGCTGCGGAAATTAACGATTAATTAATAGATTAATCGTTACAAATTTTAATCGATGAAAACTAATTTGATTGATTAAATTTTGATTAAAATTTAAGAAAATGTTTCTAATATTTTTTTCTTCCAATCTACTAATAATTTATATTTTTTGTTACTTACATACTTTTTCTTTGTATTATTTTTATTTATTTAGACGTGCGTACATAAACTAAAAGGTCTTTCTTCCTTATTTCTTGCATAGCAGATCGAATTTGTTGTGTTAAGTTACAAAATTTGGAAAACCATGGAATTACCGCGACTTAACCGATTTCGCGAAATAATGAATCGTCTCTTAACGTGATGTATATATGCGTTATAAAACACAATTAATCTAAATTAATCGATTAATCGGTTAATTTTTTTCCGATTAATTGAACATTTTTTTAAAATAAGTACCAGCTCTATTATTTATAAATTATTAACTTAAACTATTTTAATTGTGCAAATTATAATGAACATTTGTTGAAAATGACGAAGAATTACTGAGCTCTTACACCATTTAAAAATAATAATTTTAAATAATGTGAACGGTCTCCCTTGTGATGTTTTATTTATTTTGAAGTCTGGCTTAGTTTGTTGGCGTTGTTGCTATTTTATAATCAATATACTTCCACATTGCATATAAACAAGTTACTATTTATAAAGATACAATGGTCCTAAAATGCAATATTACAAAAATGCTAACTTGCAAGAGTGAACACTTACACCACCCCCAATGTCCTCGTCAACACCAAAATCTTCTTCCCATGACCCCCACAGATTACATTTTTCCAACTATCCCTCCGTACTTACAAATAAAAAATACAAACTGTTAGAAATGATGTAGAACAGCGATCAAGATATGTATATGAAACATTTTATAATTATTGTTGTCAGTAGTTAACATCGCAAAAACTAACAAAACAAACAAACAGACAAACAAACAAAAAGGCTATATAAGTTGTTGTTTTTTCAAGACACATAGCTTTATTTTTGCCAAGATTAATGTACCGACATAGTTTACATAATTTATAACGTTGATTACAATTATATATATGTGAGTGTGTGTGTGTTTTAAAAACGTCTTTGATTTCCATGGAGTTATATTTTAAAAGAAATACTATGAGGACTGTTTGTTAGGTTTAACAATTAAGAGATAAATTTTGAAAACCTAAGTAATTCTCACTCTCAGACAGGCAGACCGACACACGTGGACATTAATAAATTATCTAAAACAGATATTTTTTGTTGTTGCTGTTTTTTTTAAATTTAAATTATTTACTCTTATCAATGTTGTATTTTTTAGTTTTGATCTACTAATCTACTATTTTAATAATAAAGCCCTAATTATTTTAGTTGATATCAGATAATACTAAAGGCAGGATGGTAATCAATTATAATTAATGAAGGCGTAGAGAGATTTCATATTACATTGTAATTATGTCTCGCCTTATCATTATCATAAATTAGACATGTTAATAATAAATAAGCAAAGTCTTGTCTTATCTTGTATAGACGCTACTTCTATACAGAAGATTATTGCGTCCTACGCTTATCCATTGTTTATGTCTAGTCTTGCATTTCTATTAGAGTTTTAAATGTTGATAGTGTTTGTTTTCCTTGTTTGATCAGGCAACCAATTCTACTACCGATTTCCAGACGGGAAGAGCGAGAATTTGTATATGTTTGTTCTTGCTTACGGAATAAGAAAAGTGTTTTATCCCTTTGTCCATCTGAACTATCTGACTCCGAGTGTTGAATTAGAGTATCTTTGTTTTGTATTTAATTTCCAAGTTAAAATTAATTGCCTTATATATTGTTACTAATAAACAAATCAATTGAATGAAAAATACGCATCCGAATTCCGTCTCAACTTCAGACTGATACAATTATTAATTTTTCAAAAATATAGCAAAGCAATTAATTTTGAAAAGTGAGTCATCCGTGGCGATTTGTTACGGTATTTAGATAACTTTTCAATATTGCTTTGTTTCGTTTAAATGACAATGTGATTTTAATGTATCCATACAGAGTTTTAGAAGTATTGACAGTGCAAGAGTTACAAAATTATTAGTTTTTAAACCAAAACGTAAGGTAAACTCTTAACCTAATTAATAAAAGTATATGTATAATTATTACTTTTATAAATGAAAAGACAGATATAGTATCATAGGGTTTTTCAAAATGTATCTTGCCTGTCAAAATTTCATTAAAGTTTAGGCTTAGTTTAGGTATACAATATTCAATATACTATATTTATATAATATAACTATATACATGTATCATAAAAGTTAAAATTAAGTAAAATTTAAAATGAAAAAAATGTTTTATTAAAATCAAAGTACGATAAAAATAAAATTTAAAAGTATTAAAAGTAAAAGTAACACAGTTTTACACAGATGTATGACAAGACGTGGGCCATATTATAATATTATTATAATAAATATTATTAAAAAGGATAATGATATTTTAAAGTATGGACAGTATTCAGTATAGCCTAATAATTAGTCATATTCATAGTCTATTATATAATTAATAATATATATTATAGTGCATGGATGGATTAATTATATTTGAAAGTATAAAATTATCATTATAGTAAGAAAAATAATAACTCCAGTCATGAAGTATATTGAAGACCATTGAAGTTATAATTATAAGTTAAAATAATAGTAATTTCTAAGTACATGTAATACCAAATGCCAATGCCAATAAGTTATAATATTTAATATAATGAAATGGTGTAACTAAATGGTAAACTCAGGAGTTCCACACGGAACTGTCATGTCATAGGTCTCTTACTCCTTCTAAATAACATAACTGTCATAATTAATAATTGATTTGCCCAAAACTGCCAAAAGCATCTAATCAGCAGGTTATACAATAAAAATGCATAATCATAATAAAAGTGAACAGTTTATGATGCCAACTGTAAACTCCATTATTAACTTATTAAAAAAAAGTTAGATTATTTGCAGATGAGCGTGATTATTGAATAATATATTTGTATATTAAACAATTTAGTCAAGACAAGATACTGAAATCTTTTGAAAAGATCTAGACTAGATGAATTACAAAAATGGGAAATATGTCTTTCCACCCAAAAAAGTCTCAACTGATAGAGGAGTATATTAAAAAAACAGCAATATAATACAATAACATAGGGATACAAGCACTTGCATGGTTCATATGCAAGAAAAAATGTATACACATCCTCTTTCCTGTTTGGCTTTGAATGTGTTCTCTGAACAAACCAGGAAAACCAACACACTAAAATCTCAAACCTTTGATAAGCGTATGTCACAATAATCTTCTGTATAGAAGGAGCATCTGTAATATATAAGATAAGATAATAGATATAGACATAAAATATTGTATTTTAAATCATCAAACTCAAAAGAAACATGACAAGATTAAGACAGAATAGGGTATTTATTGATTTATGAAAAATATTTCATGTTGATAGTAAATATTAAAATTTATAATATTATTTTAATATTCTTATCAATTTATTTCATGGCGTGTGACTAACGTCTATAGTCTATACTATACTCTATTGGAATCACTTAAATCAATTTATTAATCATTATTAATATTGTAATTATAGTAAAGTGGTACAATGGGTTATGAACTTAATTTGTTCCAGAACTCGAATCATAAATAAAAAATTCCTAATCATAAATATTTAAATTAATGAAACACTGACAGTCCGTTTCAAAATAAAAGAATCATTCTTTTTTATTACGATCCAATCATTTACCAGACAGTATGCAAAGAATATGTGCACTTCACTCATTAAAAAAAAAGAGCCACATCGACTGATCTGAATTACTGTCTGGCCTTTATGATGGTGGAGTTAGTTGATTTTGCCATGCTGTACTCATTGTACACAAACTCCATTTTCATGCTTCAGAATTCTTTCTTTTTTTACCTTTACTGTTACTCTACCATTCTTCAAACTCATAATTGAAGAGTTTAAAAGGAAATTAGCAAAAGAGATAATCTGAACACAGTCCCACAGCTAACACATTTTTCACTGCTGTAAAGTAATGCCAACAGAAGTGAGTCTGTGCACGAGTTCAAAAATGTAGGCTATTATTCTAGTACAGGGGTCGGCGAACTTTTGTGCCCATTACCCCAAAATACAAAATTTCATGTTGACGTTACCCCCGAAGGCGCGAGGTCCTGCCCATATGACTCGAGGGTCATGGGGCGGATCAAGATTGCACGGGGCCCCTGGCTGCAATTCCACCTGGGGCCCAGTCAAGCCACCTTTATTATACAATATAATAAGCTTGGGGCCCTTAAGTCATTGGGGGCCCCTGGCTATAGCCCAACCAGCACCTCCCCCCCCCCTTAATCCGACATAGACCCCCCGCCCCCAACCAACGGGTCTGGGGCTAAGCCCCAGCCGAAAACGCATATTGTGAGTTTGAGAAGCCTAAAAAGTGTATAAAAATTAATCTGAAAAGGATTATGGGTAGATATTTTAAATCGAAATGACACAGCGGATCCTTATTTCAAGGGGAATTTATGTGATACAACTATAAAAGTGTACAATCGAATATAATGGTTATAAGGGTTATAGGCCTAATGGGCATGAACATTCTAGATATAATGATAAAAAAGGACATAATGCAATAAGGTCACATAAGCACACATTTACTTAAAAAACGAACTGAAATTCTTTGACGCCCTCCTCAGATGCAATGTTAAAACCCTTTGAAACTTTTGACATCCAAAAATGTCTCATATATGCTTTGTTGGCAATCCATTCTGAAATTATATTGATATTTGCTTCCCTGCAATTGTTTGTTCAACGCATTCACATGCTCAAAAATATCAGCGAGATCTTAACTTCTCTGCTAGAGCTTTTGACCAGCCAGAAATGTTTGAAGTTTGGGTTTCAGAGCCCACACTAGGTTCAATCACAAGAAAGCCACCACACCTCGGTATGATAAACCAGGTCTGTGTATTTAGTCACACCATCTTTATGTAAATAACAAAACAGGTGCATGTTTTTTAATAAAATGTACAATCTGGATAACATCATGCATGACGACCTCTAGATCAAGTTCCAAATTATTCAGAAGTATAGAGCTTAATGATTGATCATTGGTTAACTTCGAGTTTGGGATTCCTCTCTCTTGCGAAAGCCAAAAAACCATGTACACGACCCAACATAACTGGAGCTCCATCAACAGACACAGCTATACAGACTTCCAATTTTAAATAAACCTTATCAAAGTATTCATTAAATTTATTAAATACATCAATTCCTTGACATCTCAATATGAGAGGAGCACAAAACCACATATCCTCTTGTTTCAAACAGAAAACCTTTGCATTTAAAAGGAAGTATTACTTAATGTGCACATTTAATGGAAATAGTATACATGTACTTCAGTGTATTAAATTGCCTTGTTAAAAGGCTTAAGCACGTTAGGTCGGTTTTAAGGCATTAATTTTAAATGTCACAGAGAGGATATTCGATACAGTTACGTCATGTGGTTTAAATTATTGTCATTCATGTCAATATAAACGAAAGTGTAGAGGATTATGGTGTCTTAGTATAGTACGTAAATAAGAAATGTATATAGATATCACATTTTTAAAAACCAGTCCAAAAGTGGGCTTATATTTCAAGGGTAAACGTATACATGATGGATATTGAATATATCTTGTGGATTTTATGTCCCCAATGAGTCTGCATTACCCCCAAGAATTCTCTTTTTACGCCAAATTGGGTAATTTACCCCTGTTTGCCGACCCCTGGTCTAGTACTAAATAATATTAATACTGATTTGCCTTCATTTGTACTTACTCACTCATTTAATTTGTCTTGAACATTAAACCTTGCTCTCTCTCTCTCTCTTACTCCCCTTTTTATCTGTCTCTCTCTCTCTCTCTCTCTCTCTTACTCCCCTTTTTATCTCTCTCTCTCTCACTCCCCTTTTTATCTCTCTCTCTCTCTCTTACTCCCCTTTTTATATATATATATATATATATATATCTTACTCCCCTTTTTATCTCTCTCTCTCTTACTCCCCTTTTTATCTCTCTCTCTCTCTTACTACCCTTTTTATCTCTCTCTCTCTCTCTCTTACTCCCCTTTTTATCTGTCTCTCTCTCTCTCTCTCTCTCTCTCTCTTACTCCTCTTTTTATCTCTCTCTCTCTCTTACTCCCCTTTTTATCTGTCTCTCTCTCTCTCTTACTCCCCTTTTATCTGTCTCTCTCTCTCTCTCTCTCTCTCTTACTCCCCTTTTTATCTGTCTCTCCCTTGCCGTTGTTTTTAACCTGAGGCACTGTGAGTTATCCAAGACAAAAAACTTTGAACTTGTCGTTCTTAACCCACATTGGTCATGAACTGAGGTGTTTGTAACCCCAGGATAGTATAGTGACTGATTCTTTGTTTGTATCGTCACAAATAAAAGGATAGTTTAGTATTAAAAAATTTGTTAAATTTTTGGTAAATGAGAGATTTTATTGATTCCTATTTTGTTTGATATTGTTAATGAGTTCAAAAAGTATTAGAGCATAATCCTCCCACACTAGAATTACTCTTAAAGTTCTAGACTAGAAGGGTTTGTAATAGGCTTTTATCTATAGTTTAGAAAAGTTTTACATCATGGTTCAAGTTGTTTAATATTCTTTAGATCTTTTATGAATTGCTGACACATACCTACTGGAATTTCCCTGAATTTTTTTATATTTTTAATTTGATGTGTTAAATATGTTCCATTAGCAGCCACAAGGGTTTAAGACTGCATGTGGAGGTTCAAGTTTTTAATTATAATATATTAATATCATGAAATTATAATTTTTTTTTAATTTCTCAAATGTTTATGATTTACTAAATAGTTTTGAAATACTGCTAGAGAAAAATCTTTCTGTTAGTTACATTATCAATTAAATCATTTTAAATAGTCATAATGTAATATTAAAAATTATGATTTAAAATAATTAAATTTATCTCCCTAACTTCACTAATAAAATTATTGAATTTGATTCATTAAATGTATATTTCTTAAAGAACATAATCCTGCCTTAGGGTATTGTAGTGAAAAGAAAGGGCATCACATGCAACTGATATAACATGTTTTCTAACAATCACACCATAAAATAATTATGTGATTGATTGAACCTTGTGAAATGTGTCTGAAGGACTTTGTCACAGCTCCTCTATGACAACAGTTTAAAAATAAGTCTATTCATTACTATTAGCTTAGTCCCTAAACCTCTGTAGACGATTGAAAAAATAAAGTGTTGTTTTCTAGTTCAACCAGTATGTATAACTACTTGAACAAAATTGTTTTGATTAGCATTAACTTAAACATGTTGATTAATTTGAATTCCTTCTTTTTTTTTAAACACTAGAATATGCCACAGTTTAGTTCAAACCAGAAATATGTCAATGATGATGATTCTCTTGCAAGTTTTGAATCGACTCCTGGACCAAGAGAAAAATGGTGGTCTTCAATTGGTAGTATTCACAAGTCTATTTTTCGAACTAATTCTTCATGTATAAACAATGAGGATTCTCAACAATCCTTCATTGTACCAGAGGCTTTTCTTGGAAATGCTGTTGTCATTAAAGATGAGCAAATTTCAACATCAAGACCCAGAATTTCATCTCCTGAAGTTGTCATTGCTCGAAATGTTTCTTCACCTGTAGATTGGAGAGCTTCAATATCTTTTGCTGGAATATCCCGGACTCTTGACAAAGGTTCAGATGGGACTGACACTTCTGGAATGAATGATAAAATGTATGGGAAACCTAGTTTTTCAACATCAGTGGACAGACGAATTTCTGTCATCTTTGATAAACGAAGATATCAGAAAACATCAATTATTGACAATCGTAAGCCAACAATTACAGATAGACATTTTGTTCTCCTAGACACTCTACGAAACACTGCAGTTTCAACTTTGAAACACATTAAGCTGCGAAATTTATCAGATGACAGAAATATTTTTGACTACCTTCATTTTGATGCCTACATGGTGAGACCCCACAGTTGTTCAAGTATTTGATAATTTAATAATTTAACCATATTTAATAAAATCTTTTTTTATTTATTTATTTCATTTTTTGCATGATCATGTTAAGCATTTTGTTACAATTTATTTTGTTTAATTTTTCATATTTTCTTTTCTGGAGTATGTGCTAATTAATGTAATGGGAATTAATTGGTATGTGCTTTTTAAGTGTATGGGAATTTATGTAAGGAGGGTACAATGTGTGACCATCAAAGAAGTCTGAAGGCAACCAAATTTGACATAAGTTTATTGCAACACAATTAAAAAAATGTATTGATCTGACCTCATACCTATACCTCTGAACGTATCCGCAAAGTTTTTACAGAAGTTATCCAACAAGTTTGTTAGGGGTTGTTTTATTTTAATTTCAACCCATAGAAACATTATTTTGACTTGTTAAAAACATTTAGTGAAGAAAAAACTTTTAAGACACCCGTAACTAAATACCAATACATATAATTGAAATGAGGGGCGCGGTGGTCTAAGTGGTAGCGCGCTGGACTGCCGAACCGAGGCAAAAACTTGAGTCACGGTTTCAAGCCTCGGTACTGGCTAGGCCCCCGGGGCATTGTGCTAGCCACACAATCCCTTGCTCGTTTGTGGTGGCTCAATGAAAACTTGTGAACGTTACTTCACCTGCTCCATAGGCAGTCATAGTCTGAAAAGGGGGTTATTATAATTGAAATGATGTAATTTTTCAAGTAATAAAACAAGAAACTATTGATCTCTAATTACTATATACGTACAACTAAGTAATTATACAAAGAATAATTAAGAAGCTTCTAATTACAGTAATTACATGTATAATAATAATTTGAGAATTTATATAGCACAGCTGGGATGACATCCCTTCACATAAAAATAGTAAAACATATACATGTAATTATAAATACATTAAATTTGTAACATTAATTTCATAATTGCAAAATAACAACCAAAAAAAAACCTATAATGACATGATGGTGCACATTAACAGTAGTCCTTTTCCTCAAACACACAATATTGAATTTAAAGACATCACACTGAAGAATATCAAAAACACTAGCCAGGAAACAATCAATATAAATGTTAAACTTAAACCACACAAATACTTGCACTTGTAGTGATAAAATGTGTCTTACCCAATCTTGTCTTCTTTTTAATTTAAAATATTTTGTAACATGCTGGAACTTAGGCAATGAGATATTTTGTATTTCTAATCAGTTTTAGGAGGTTGACTGTCGCCCCTAAATTGTTTCATAAATCACAGGAAAACTCAGGGATATAGGATTGGTGAGAGTGACAGTAGGATGACATTAGTTATTAACTTTATGTCAACATCAATGCTACCTCTAAGGTTCGTTGATCCGTCTGCAAAATAACAAACTTGTGTGCAGAGTTGCACAGCATTCATTTTTTGTGCAAAATTGTACACCCCACAAACAAAGATACTATATTATCCTTAGCAAAATTTTCCATAGTAATTCTAAGGGAACATTGGTCAACATCACCCCAATGTCTAGTTCAACTAGTAAGACTAATGAATAAGTGATCAGATGACCCATTGCAGGGGTGAATTTCAATGTTAGTCAGGCTATGAATAACTTGCACATTTTGCATCTTTTCTAATACTTCACTTTTTTTCCTTAATACTTTTTCCCTCAAATTTGTTAATTCTCATTTGTCTGAACAAGAACAACCATAGTCCATTTAAACTTCGTGTGTGTACTTTATTAAATATTCAAAACTGTTAGCCAGCCACAAACCACTAATCAACTGCAGTGTTCGGTGGTGTGGGCAGGGTTAAAATGAGCCACCAGCCAATCATCCACTTAGCCCATGACTGAAATATAGTTATAAAGTTTTATAAAAGGTTTCAACTTTAAAAAAATATATAAAATATTTAAGTAAAACTATAACTGCTTTTCTGTTAATTGCATGTAGTCTATCAACAGCCAACTGGATGTACCAGAAACTGCTGTACAAGTTCTACTTACTTACATCAGGCTTCTTATGTTAAGATGAAGGATGACGTTTTTGCTCAGGCTAAGGAGTTTTTGGCTCAGTACTATATATCCTTGAATAAGTAAGTTCATCAGATGTCTATAATTTCTATCCAAACATTATTAAGAATTTTTATAAAGCAGCCAGTTAATTGTAACAGTTACTATTCAGGTTGTTACAGCTACTTGGAGCCACAGGTGAGAGTTGAGTGCCAGGTGGGGACCAAAGGGAGTGAACTACCCCAGGAGGAGTACGACTGCTCCCCATCCAGAGGTGCTACCCCTCCCATGGACACCCCATACACCCCCTCTATGATGCCTCTATAGTCCACTTGTACAAGCGAAAAGGGAACCGCCAAGCCTGCGACAATCATCGTGGAATTTCACTGCTATCAATTGCAGGAAAAATACTCGCCAGAATTCTCCTAAATCGCCTAAATGCACACTAAAAGTGTCAAGAGCAGAATATGGACCTATTTTCCATTTACATAGACCTTACGAAAGCCTTTGACACAGTCTGCAGAGAGGGCCTATGGAGGATTATGGCCAAGTATGGGTGTCCAAATAAGTATATAGCCATTGTAAGGCAGTTTCATGATGGCATGCAGGCTCGAGTCCAGGACAACGGAGAGGTCTCTAAACCATTCTCTGTCACAAATGGCGTTAAGCAAGGCTGTGTTCTGGCCCCAACATTGTTCAGCCTCATGTTCTCAGCCATGCTTACAGAGGCCTTCAGGAATAGAAATGTAGGCATGGACTTCAGGTATCGCACTGATGGTCGTCTGTTCAACCTCAGGAGGCTTAAAGCTAAGACAAAGGTCAAATCAGACAGCATCCTGGAACTTCTTTTTGCTGATGATTGTGCCCTTAACGCGGGCTCTGAAGCACAACTGCAACTAAGTGCTGATAAATTTTCCAGTGCGTGCTCTAACTTTGGGCTCACCATCAGCACAAAAAAGACAGAAGTGCTATACCAGCCGGCCCCGGGCAAATCCTATACTGAGCCTAACATATTCATCAACGGCAACAAAATCAACACAGTGAGCCGCTTTACTTACCTTGGCAGCACACTGTCCCAGAAGGCCAATATTGATGACGAGGTGAACTCGAGAATCTCAAAGGCCAGCGCAGCATTCGGTAGATTGCATGACAGTGTCTGGAACAGAAGGGGAATCAGCACCCAAACAAACTAAAAGTATACAGAGCTGTAGTGCTCCCCACCTTATTATATGCATGTGAAACTTGGATTGTATACCAACGCCATGCGAGGTTGCTGAACCACTTCCACACCAAAAGCCTTAGAAAAATTCTCAATATAAAATGGCAGGAAAAAGTTCCAGACACCGAAATATTAGCCAGGTCAGGACTCCCCAGCATCCACACTATCCTCATGCAAAGCCAACTACGCTGGGCGGGGCATCTAGTGCGCATGCCCGACCATCGCCTACCCAAGAGGCTCTTCTATGGTGAACTTACCGAAGGGCATAGAGCACGCGGAGGTCCACGAAAGCGCTACAAGGACGCACTTAAAACTGCTCTGAAGGCCTTCGACATCGGACATGACTCCTGGGAAGCAGCAGCCAGTAACCGAGCCCACTGGCGCTCTACGATATGGAATGGCGCAGCTGTCTGTGAAGCTAATAGACAACAGGCTGCCAAGTTAAAACGCCAAGCCAGAAAGGAACGTAACCAAAACCCCACCTGGAGGGACCGCTTCTATCTCTTGTCCGACATGCGGACGCCTCTTTCGTGCAAAAATAGGGTTAATAAGCCACCAGAGAACACATGTGGCGGCCCAGCAAATATGATGAGAGTGGTCATCGTTGATCACGACGGACGAACAACAACATTCAGGTTGTTGTTAAAAGCTATTTTGAAGGGGAAAAAATGTGTTTCCTAGAACTTGAATATAAAAATTAGATTTGTCAATACAGTGTAACAAAAACAACTCATTTTTAAGAAAATATAAAAGACATTGATAAATTTCTTTTGAAACAAAAATCCAAAAAGTGACCTACTGTAGATGTTAAATTTGACTGAAATATTTTTATTGTGTGAATAAAATATGATAAAACAAATTTAAATAACCATTGTTTGAATTAACATCTACATCATCTCTTGTTTGGTCACAATAATAAGTGAGCAACCAGCTTGATTGAAACACTGCAAAATTCACATTTTTATTCCATAATGACAGATTCAACTCTATCGACCACAAAGCCAGAAAAGCTGATATTGCAAGGATAATAAAGAAAACTGGGTCATATGAACTTACTTCCAGAGAATTGACTTTTGGGGCCAAACTAGCCTGGAGAAATGCACAGAGGTGTATCGGCAGGATTCAATGGTCTAAACTACAGGTACATTTTTGTATAGTCCGTCATAACTCGGATTAAAGTTGAGCATCAAGTGTATAGATTTTATAGAAATGTTCTTAAAGGACGGCAAAAGTTAACCACTGGGAAAAGGCAGCTACTCTAAGAATAGACTTGCTAAGACACCAATGAAAGCAGCTAAAACCTCATGTTATCAGGATTGACAGGAGATGCTGATAAACAAGTCATGAAAAATAATTAATCAACTGGGTTACTTCAATGTCAGCATCAAAATTAAGCCCATTAGAAAGATAGGAAAGAAGATAACTAATTATTTCATTTGGTTTAGATCAACGGTGGCCAAACTGATGCTCGCGAACAATTTAGGAAATAAAAACTTTTTGTTTGAAATCTATAATATCCAAAAAAATGCAAGGTTTTGAAAAACTTCGACCAACAAAAAGGGTTGAAAATAATGTGGGCTTCATTTAAATTTTAAAACTTTAAGGGATCGATTGGTTTCTGATGGATTGTAGGAAATGTAAATACAAAGAAGAAAATATACGTTTTTTACCAAAATGGGAAGAGGACTGCATTTGTAGGTAAAGACAGTAAGAAATTAAGCTCATTTATCTAAGACCGCTAGTAAAGTAAAAAGCTAGCAACAATAAATTATTATGTGACACCTTGAAAAAGTCATGAAACATTTGCATCGCCATATCCACTGCAAACTGAATTAAGAAGAAAAAGAAAGCTTGTTGAGTCAAAGTCGGGGAATGTGTCAGCAGTAGACACTACTTTATGTTTTCAGCAAAGAAGGTTTCACTTCAACTGAGACAAGGTGTTCCATCACTTGGAATATTTTTTGTGATAAACGACCTTGTGCTGATGGGGACTTCAAAAATGAAAAAAATATTTGAGTATTAATTTCAATATTAGACCCAAATAATTCCAGACTTGGGCAATTGATATCACATAGTGCTTAAATGCGGCTGTCAACAACTTTTTTTATTATTAAAATGGCTCTCGTTGCTACAGGTCTGGCCACCCCTGGTCTAGATGTTGCTTTCAGTATATCTAATACTAAACTCATTACGTAAATGTTTTGAAGGCCTAAATAATTTTATAATGAGAATGCTGATTAGAACAGTAACATTTTAAAGACTTTCTTTTACTGTTTAAATAATTTATTGATTTATGTTAATAATAGAATGTATGACATTTTGATGCCAAGCTGTCTAAAATGGCTTTGTATGAGATTTTGATGCCAAACTGTCTAAAATGGCTTTTTATGAGATTTTGATGCCAAACTGTCTAAAATGGATGTGGATAATGTAGAAATGTCTTTCCATCCTTAAAGGTTTTTGATGCCCGCAATGTGACAACTGTCAGAGAAATGTTCATAGCCTTGTGCAGCTACATCAAGTATGCCACAAACAATGGAAACATCAGGTTTGTGTAAGCAATAGAAAAATAAACTAAATTAACTTAAAACTTTCTGGTAAAAAAAATATTAATTTCAAGGCGCTCAGACAATTTAGATATCTTGTTAAAAAATGTCCAAGTATTTATTTTTATTATACATGGAGACAAATTTATGTAAAATGTGAGATCTTCAAACTTTTAAAATAATTTATCTGTCCCTGAGATTCTGTTGGAGACTGCACATATAAAAAATGATGAACGATTTGAATCAATATAAACTTATTTATATTTCAATGCAGAGCATGGGGCTGGTGATGTTAAAAATGTCTGTTTCTATATTTGTCCTTTCTACGCAAAAAAAAACGAATTGTGGCTAGGATAGAAACCTCTGGTGCACCAATCTGGCCATAGTTTGAGTAACGCTTCTTAAAAGTCTCGATTCTTGTTGTTTTTTAAAATTTTAGATGTCAATATTTTTTTTAAAATACCTTGTTATCAGCATCAGGATATTTAAACTAGAAAAAAGGAGAATAGATAGATAGCTGACTTCATTATAATTTTTAACCCATCTTAATTAATTATCTATGAAATTATCTTCAACTCCTTTAATTAAGAGTTGTTGATCTGAGTTTATATAATAAGTGTTTACATCATCAGTTGTTTGAATTGGATGATTTTGTTCTTAGATCAGCCATTACAATATTTCCCCAACGGGTGGACTGGAGGAATGACTTCAGAATATGGAATAAACAGCTCATCGGCTACGCTGGGTATCTTCTAGAAGATGGAACCATCCTCGGAGATCAAGGCAATCTTGAGTTTACTCAGGTACAGTCCAGGGGCTGATTATATGATCAGATGGTTACATGATATGATTATATGATCAGATGGTTACATGACGCGGTGGTCGAGTGGCAGGGCACTGGACTGTGGTACCGATGGTCATGGGTTCGAATCCGCGTGAAGGCAAGGGTTTGTTCCTGGGGCCCAGGGCGTCCCTGAGTCACCCCGCTCCGAATGGGTACCTAACACTACATGTAGTTAGGCGGCTGGGTAATGCGTGGAACCCACAAAGCCGTGGCCTGTGAACGCTGCATCACTTGCCAACAGATCATCTGTCATGGTCTGTGGACGCAACTATCTTCTGCATAGAAGGAGCATCTGTATAGATAAGATAAGAAGATAAGATATGATTATATGATCAGATGGTTACATGATATGAATATGAATACAATGTATATAGAAACATTCTATTTATGGGATAATTTACTGACACAAAATTGTCTATAGTATAATGCTGTTATACAAACATTATATTAATAGGACTATGTACTTATACAAGCATTATATTTATGAGATACTGTACTCATAAAAACACATTTATGGGATAATTTACTTACACAAATGCATTTATAGGATAATGTACTTTTACAAACATTGTATTTATAGAATAGTCTTATCTCTTGTCTTATCTATACAGACGCTCCTTCTATGCAGAAGATAGTTGCGTCCACAGACCATGACAGATGATCTGTTTGGCAAGTGATGCAGCGCTCACAGGCCACGGCTTTGTGGGTTCCACGCATGACCCAGCCGCCTAACTACATGTAGTTAGGTACCCATTCGGAGCGGGGTGACTCAGGGACGCCCTAGGCCCCGGGAGCAAACCCTTGCCTTCACACGGATTCGAACCCGTGACCATCTTTACGACAGTCCAGTGCGCTGCCACTCGACCACCTTGATGTCGGGCCTATACTGTATAAATAGTGTACTTATACAAACATTATTTTTATGAAATACTGTACTTATAAAAATGCATTTATGGGATAATTTACTTACACAAAAATTATTTGCTATTAAACAAACATTATATTGATAGGAAAATGTACTTATTCAAGCATTATATTAATAGAATAGTGTACTTTAAAGAATTTATATTTATGGGATAATTTACTTACACCAACATTATATTTAAAGTATTATATTTATGTTTTCTGAAGACTTTTGTTCTGGGTGGGTGGAAAGGAACCTTATATAATTAGTGGGTCAAGAATAAGGCTGTCAATATTGTTGAAAGGAACCGTGTATAATTAGTGGGTCAAGAATAGGGCTGTCAATATTGTTGAAAGGAACCGTGTATAATTAGTGGGTCAAGAATAGGGCTGTCAATATTGTTGAAAGGAACCGTGTATAATTAGTGGGTCAAGAATAGGGCTCTCAATATTTTTGAAAAAATGCTGCCCAGGTACCCGTCCAAATTTTGAATGGGTACCCGTTTGAATTTTTGCCGTCATGACCACTATACAAAGAAATACAAGCTAGCCACCATCCATGCACCACATTTCACACAATAACCAACGGCATGCTTCCATTAACACACTATTGTGAACTTTAATGCACTACAAACTTTTATACCTGCTGTAAATGCATTCGTCATATTCATAAACTAAACCTACAGTAAACTGAATATTCAAACAAAATGTCAAACACTGGTGGTGACAGTTTAAATCACCAACCATTTACAAACCAATCACTCCCTTCAACTTTTAATATTTACATCAAGCCCAAATTATTTTTAACCCCTTGTTTCTGTCCAGATTTAAAATAGACAAAAACTTACGTTTATTTTAGTGAAAATCATTGAATGACTGAAATATTTAAAAAAAAACACAATAATAGATGATGTGGTTTTTTTAAAAGTATGGTGGGGACAGGAGTAACTGATGAGTGGAGGGGGGGGGTATATAAACAACATTTGCTCATCTCAACCGGTAATTGTTATTGGTGTATTTCAAAACCAAGTTAGCAAGCGTCCTGTCATATAATAAAAGCAGGGGTGTTATTACTAATAACACAAAACACCACATTTCTTTCATTTCCACCCCCTTGTAATTCTCCGCGGTGCGGTCGTGTTTTCCTTGATTCATTCAAAGAACCAAAATCGTTTTGTGTTAAGAAATTTTTTGTTTCATGTTCAGAGAAAAAAGGTGTATCAAAATACATTGTAGTTTGTCGGGACCATATCTAATTCCCAATGGACAGATAATTATTCTTAAGCGTTTCCATTTTAAACGTAATTCACAGCCTATATTTCAAACAAAAATTTGGCCACCGTTGGTATAGACATCGCAGCCACATTTTCACCGGTACCCGGGTGCAATTTTACTACCCGGGTAATTGCACGGCAACGGGTACCTGTTGACAGGCCTAGTCAAGAACCAACCCGCGAAATGTCTCACCAGGGTTATCATCAACTATATTTGCTTCTCTTTCAGCTCTGTATCAGTCTTGGCTGGAAACCTAAGCACGGCAAGTTTGATATCCTCCCACTTTTACTCTCTGGAGGCCAAGGGGATCCTCAAATGTTTGAGTTTCCAAAAGGCTTAGTTTTAGAAGTCCCCATTGTGCACCCCAAGTGAGCATGGACAAAATTAGTGCATTTGATCTTTGTTATAACTTGTCACTTATTCAACTTGTTGGTACCACCAAGACCATAAAAATTAATACATAATATATCAGTTAGTGACATTTATTTTATCAAACAAGAGCAAACCCATGTTCATTTGTTTAAATGAAATTTTGCCTGATAATGAAAATTTGTCGGTTATTTGGCATTTCTAATATTACTTTATCGGTACACTGTAAATCCAACAGTGCTTATGAAAAGTCATCAGTACGTGGTCATTTTGGTAAATGAACTTATGAAATTGTAGATATTTATATACATCATTTTAACATAATTTTATGAAGAAAAGATTGTCCTTCGAGCCAATCAGTCAAACTGATTTCAGACAGTGCTTTTCTCACTAATCAAATTTATGATTGGCTTCTAATATTAAGTCTTACAGTATACTCACTAATTCCTGTTTGTGAAATCTGTTTAAATGTTTATTTTGTTTGTATATCAATTAAGGTTGTTAAGACTGCTAGTTTTTGAGGACTGGTCAATTGTTCAAAAAAAGGCCAGTTAACTGTCCGGTCCATATTTTTCCTTAGGTTTTAAGAACCAACGAAGCACAAAATAAATTTGTCGGAAACATCATATTTGATATCAATTTGATAGTCAAATGCCTTTGACTTTGACTAGCTCTTACTTTTCAGGAAAACTGTCACTATAAGACCAAATATGAATTTGAGGACTGATTATGGTCTGGTATATTTCCTCTTGTAATATAAATAGTAACACTCGTGACCTTGTCCGTTATTCACATTTTGACATCACCGCACTATGTGTTAGTTCTCGTACTACGCCTTTGCAACTAAGTGAATGTAAAAAGAAATATTACTCATTTGCCGAACGAACTCGACTATCAGTGATGATGTGTATACTTTTTATATACTGGAATATTACGAAGGCGCTTTGATGTCATTGTTGCTTGCGTGTTGGCTCTCGAATACCTCTGCACAGTGGCGTCACTAGAGGGGGGGCGGGCCGCCCCGGGTGACACCCATCAGGGGATGACACCAGAACCTAAAATTTTACTGTGTACGATTTCAAAAGAAATCAAAAGATGAAAAAAAAATTAATCTAGAAAGAAATTAAGAAATACAATGAAATACGTTAAGCGCAAAAATTCTTATTAAAAAAAATATCAGTTAACTTGCAATTATAAAACAGTCCCAACACACGAACAACATTAAAAAAAATTAGGAAAAAAAGAAAAGAAATAGTCGCAGCAGAGAGATCTTTAAAAAAGGCTGGAATGGAAGAGGCAGTGTCTTCTGTTTTAAAAGATATAAAGCCATTTGGGCTTGGACACACCGACAGCATGAACGAATCCCACCTCACGACTCCCTCCACCACAGTGGGGTGGGGGGAATACGATTTTTATCACCACCACCCCCCACCCCCCAAAGAATAAAAATCAAAAGATGGGTTTTCTTTGTTGATATTTTTCTTGAGGAAAATTATGATTTCAATGTCTTTGAGTTAATATTGTTTATATATATATTTATTAAAGGCGTGAAAGCATAGATATGCATGTTTATATACAGGTAGTCCTCCGGTTACGACAGTCCCATCCCGACTTACGCTGTTTAGTGCTTACGAACGCGCCCCCGTAAAGAATAGTATTACGCGTTATTCCGTATTTTAAAAATAAAATTTTCATGAGATAACGAATTCTTTTCTCTATTTGAAATAACAAAAATTATTGAAAAATATGTATGATTATTATTTCAACCTACAACTTTCGTTTGCGAATTTTTCAAATGGCGAAGTTTTCAATCAAGTCAATAAAGCTGAGTAAGCTTACAAGTTCCTTTTCAATGCTCATTAGAGAGAGCATATTCAGCCTTTTTCGTCCCATGCAAATTCTAACTCATTTTATATTCTTTTCAACTTTGAAAAGGATCGCTCTCAGCTGCAGTTTGATGTCATCATTGAAAGATAGATGCGAAGTGCGATGTGTACATTTGTAAAGGAATTGTGTGAAATAGAAGCTCATTCAAAAGCATCAAAATTTTTAGCTCTGTGCAAGTTTTTTGAGTTTCGCTTTGTGCTAATTCCTTTTCCTTACCCTGAGCCTGGGGCTGGACAATAACTTTTTTAAGAGTTCTGAAAATTGGACTAATTCTGAAGGTAAGCAGTCTTCAAAATCACTCATGAACCTACATGTGGAAGAAAATCAGAAGCCCCGAGCCTAGTGCTCTTTATGGGTCTTCCCGGAAGACCCCCTTAGCCATCTGGCCACCAAAGGGACGTAACAGCTGAGGAACCCCCCCAAAAACGGTCGCTTCTGAAGCGGCCACCTGGGCATCCAGGACATACAGTCGAAGATGCCTCCACTAAGTTGCCCTCACAAGGAGGTGGTGGAATTTCCTACTACGACACGCTACCACTTTGGCGCCATCCAGGCAAAGCACTCGGGTCTCCATGGTTAGGACCGCCGCAGACCGGGGGATCATCAAAGACCTACATAGGGTGCAACCCCCACTGGAAGGTTTCCTCACAGCTGGCGTCCAATGCGTTCTTTGCTGCACTTTCTGCTAATCTGTACTGGTGCTCCTGGCCCTAAACCGGCACTGCTCGATGGCGTTGCTAGTAAATTGAGGGGGACGAAACGGTTGCTTCGGATTTACCCGACCCCTTCTTCGAAATCACTTGAATGTTCTTCCATTAACTTGGCTGCTGCCCATCGGTTGGAGAAAGTGCTGAGCTCAGTTAGGTTTGTAAGAAAGCCAAATTTCTCATGGATGTATTTATATGCACCTAACCAATGTCGTAGGGCTTAAGAAAGTTTGTCAATGATTACCAGAAATACCTCAATCTTGAATTTTTTTCTCCAGGAGAATACTGTTTTTTTAATGTCCCTTTATCAAACTGACGCTTTCTTTTTTGTTTGATAGTATTGAAGATTGTTTACACTGTTTTTACCACGGACTTTTCCTTTCCTTTGTCTTCATAGGAATAAAATTAAGAATGCTATTTTTTAACAAACTCAATGAGAGACTTCCTTTCTAAAATTGTTTCCCGAATTTCAAGTAAAATAGCGACTTCCAGGTGTTCAATTTCCTTTAGAAATCCTTCTTCATCAAGTCGGCAGTCACGTGGCTGATTTTCATTCGTTGCTAATTCTTCCAGTGCTGCGATATTCTCATGGTATGAGCTATTAACAGACCTTACAGCATAATGTCAGGCTGACCATCTTGTGTCAGACAAGGCTTTGTTAGCATGTATCAATTTCATATGTTTTTGAAGTACCTGTCAACGATGAGTAGATGCAACAAGTCGGGTATAAAGATTTTGCAGAAGACAAAAAAATCTGACCGCAGTAGGACAACCTGCTGCTCTTTTCCCAACCAAATTAGAGGAATGAGCTGTGCACTGCACATAATGAGCTACAATGCACTTCTCACGAAGAATAGCCTGGTTTCCGTTATACTTCCTACTCATTTGCAGCATTGCCGTATGACTGTCCAAGGCATTTTCAGGGATTCGTACAAACATAATGACCTGCATCTTTATTATACACTATAATTCATAAAAAGTTTGGGGGCCCTTAAATTATTGGGACTTTAGCCCATTCAGCACCCCCCCCCCTTTTTAATCCGTCATAGGGGGGGGGGCCACGCATCTGTGACGATGTGGTACGAGGAGGGGGGTGTTTAAGAAATGTGACGTCACATCAAAAACGCGAAACTTTAAATAAAAGTTCCACTTAAATATTTGATTGTTCACCATTTATTTAATTATGTTTTCAATGACTTCAAGCGTGTTAATCTATTACAGTACAGACTTACCCTAAATACATATTTAAATGTCAAAAAAATAATTTGCAACCTGCTAATTTTTATTGAGAAAATATGGCTTGGGGGAGGGGTGTCAAAGCTTTGTGATGTCATATCGTAAAAAAGGGGTGGGGTCTAAATTTTTGTGACAAAGTATGACGCTGGGGGAGTGTGGGGTAAAAATCGGCAACCTCGCGTGACGTCATTTATGGACGGCCCCTTCAGTCATGAAGGGGTGACACCATGAGCTACCGCCCCGGGTGACACCAACCCTAGTGACGCCTCTGCTTCTGCATGCACACAAAAAAATGAATGCCGGGTAATAAGCTGCTACTAACTAATTGAAGTTGTGGTTAACTGTTCCCCATTAAATTAACAACATTAATATCAATGACAAACTGTTGCAAAACAGCCATAAGCACATGCAAATAAGGTGAAATATATATAATAATAATAATAATTCCAGATTGTGCTCTGTATCTATCCATCAATACTTATTTCTTACTTGTATTGACTATATAGTTGGGGTAGAGACAGTTACTAATCCACTGTTTTAATGGCGTCATTTCAGTGGGTGATGATGGTTTTAAAATGTGATCTTGTGTGTGCATATTGTTAGTACACTATCAAACACACAAGCTATTGAGAAAATGGAGGGGGGGGGAGAAAAGCAAATGAGAGTGTATTGTGGAGCTGACTTTGTCCACCTGGGAATTACATGTGAATTTCTGCTATATGGCATCAAGTATTTACTCATAATTCAAACTAGTTATGTGTACATTCATCTTAAAGATTGTGTGTTCCACCGTTTGTTATCCCCCATTAGTTTCATGGTTCATCTCTGATGTCATATGTGGTTCTCCTTTTCTACTCACAGTTTAAAATGTATTGGCGACCTGGAACTGAAGTGGTACGCATTGCCTGCCAGGAGTGCCATGATGTTGGACTGTGGAGGTCAGGAGTTCACTGCCTGTGCTTTTAATGGCTGGTACATGGGCTCTGAGATAGGGGCCAGGTGTTTCTGTGATCCACAGAGATACAATCTATTGTCTGTAAGACACAATCTATTGTCTGTAAGACACAATCTATTGTCTGCTAGACACAATCTATTGTCTGTAAGACACAATCTATTGTCTGTAAGACACAATCTATCATCTATTAGACACAATATTTTGCCTGCAAGACACATTCTGTTGTCTGAAGGACAGTCTATTGCCTGCAAGACAAAATATATTCACTTATAGACTCCATTTTGTGCCTGTCAGACACAACATCTCGACTGCAAAACACAATCTATTGACTGTAAGACATATCTGTTTCCTGTAAGAACCCATCTAATAGCTGTTTGACACAATCTATTGCCTTTATAAAATACAAAAATATAAGATACAATGTTCTGCCAGCACGATTCAGTCCATTGATCTCAAATCTATTGCTTTTATGAGAATATTTGAATAAATCATAGGTGTTTTCAAGTTTTCCTCCTTGTTTTCGTAATGGAAACTAAAATGTATTTCAGGACATTGCTGAGAAGATGGGCTTGGATGTGACATGGACCTCATCACTATGGAAGGACAGGGCACTGCTAGAAATAAATGTTGCAGTCCTACACAGCTTCCAGGTCAGTGGACTTGCATTTTGGAAATTTTTTAAAGCTTTGGTCTCACAGACTTCTTGTTTTAGTGTCTCTCATTTGTTAGGCTGGTCTCAATGAGCTGCTTGTTTTATTTGTTTATCATTTTATGAATATTGAAATGTTGAGGCAATATAAGGCAATATTTTGTCTTATCTATACAGACATTCCTTCTATACAGAAGAATATTGCATCCACAGACCATACCGATCTCTTGGCAAGTGATGCAGCATTCACAGGCCATTACTATGAGGGTTCCACGCACTACCCAGCCGCCTTTGTTTCCCTAACTAGTGCTGAGTGGACTCAGGGGCACCCTTGGCACCGGGAACAAATCCCCTGCCTTCACAGGGATTCAAACCCGTGATTATCCATACGCCATCCAAGCACGCATGCCACTTGACCACCATCGAAAGAAATTCACTATAATCCCATGGTGGCTGCACCCTGACCTGAAGGCTATCATTAACTTGCTGTCGCCCTATGAACAAAACAATTTGACCCCAGCATCGGTCAGCCTCAGTATTTGTTACCCTGACCTGAAGGCTAACATTAACTTGCTGTCGCCCTATGAACAAAACAAGTTGACCCCAGCATCGGTCAGCCTCAGTATTTGTTACCCTGACCTGAAGGCTAACATTAACTTGCTGCCGCCCTATGAACAAAACAAGTTGACCCCAGCACTGGTCAGCCTCAGTTATTTTCTATTTCCAGAAAGCTGGAGTGACCATCTCCGACCACCATGTCACCAGTGATTCATTTGTTAAACACATGGAAAATGAGAGTAGGATAAGAGGGGGATGTCCAGCGGACTGGGTATGGATAGTGCCACCAATGGGTGGCTCCACCTTGCAAGTGTTCCACCAAGAGATGCTCATGTATAGGTTAAAGCCTTCATTTGAGTACCAGGTGATTCCCCTTCTTATCTTTCCATTGTACTACTCAATTTATGTTGAAATTGATTTTTCACAAATGTTTATTGTGTATGAATTTGTCCTCTGACTTAGTTAATGGAGCATCCAAGCTGCATTATCAATTCCTTATTTGGACTACACAAAATTAAGTTTAACATATTCCAGAAGTCAAGTTGCAACAAAATAAAAAAAATTAAAATAAATTTACATTTCTTAAAATTACACAAAGACTTTCTTTGTGTAAAGAATTTCAAATTCAAGGATCTTGTTTTTTTTTAAATTTTGATAATAAATAAATTTTAATAAATGTAAAGTTACATGTAACACGTTCAAACTTTCAAAGAAAGCCTTGTCCAACGTAACAGAGCTTTATTTAAATTCCAACAACTTAGTTGTGACCTTTCAGATAGGCTTGACACAGATGAAGGAGAGTGGGACAAAATTATTTTTAAAAAAAAACTTACTTAACAAGCCTTTAGTTTTGCCAATAGGAGAAATTTTTATTAATTAAAAAAAAATTCTCACATATGATGAAGGGAAATTCTTAGAATTTTAAAATAATTTGATCAACTGTGAACATGAGATACATTTCAATAAATGTTTGGGTTGTAATCAATCTGTCAATAAGTGAAATATAATAAATGTTTGGGTTGTAATCAATCTTTCAATAAGTGAAATATAATAAAGTTTGGGTTGTAATCAATCTGTCAATAAGTGAAATATAAATAAATGTTTCAATGTGTCCATTTCAAGCTTTGATTGTTTGTTTTCAGGAAGACCCTTGGCTGACTCATATCTGGGGAGATACTGATGGAGAAACAGAAGTCAATCAACCACTCAGTGGGTAGGACATTTACACAAGTTAACGTGCTAAACATTTATATTATGTTTCTTTTTATATATATATATCAGTGAAAATTTATTGAACTAACTGTATAGACCATACTCCCTAAAGGACAAACAGGAATACTATTAAAAAAAACTTAATGTGTATGGTTTTGCTGTGTAATATAATGGAACGTTATAAGGAGTGATAAAAAATTATTAACTATGATGGAATCCCCTTATTAATGAAGTAATTTAAAAATCCAGCAAAACTTAAGGCTTTATAAAAAGAAACTTTTACAAATTTATTATAAGTTTTTCCATAAGTAGAAAGGGGAATTAGAGGTAGAAAGTTCAATATAGAGGAAGAGAGTTCAATAGAGAGGTAGAAAGTTCAATATAGAGTTAGAAAGTTCAATAGAGAGGTAGAAAGTTCAATAGAGAGGTAGAAAGTTCAATATGGTGGTAGAGAGTTCAATAGAGAGGTAGAAAGTTCAATAGAGAGGTAGAAAGTTCAATATGGTGGTAGAGAGTTCAATAGAGAGGTAGAAAGTTCAATAGAGAGGTAGAAAGTTCAATATAGAGTTAGAAAGTTCAATAGAGGTAGAAAGTTCAATAGAGAGGTAGAAAGTTCAATATGGTGGTAGACAGTTCAATAGAGAGGTGTTAAAAATTTGTTATACCATCTAGATAAAAAAGTGTCCACTTTGAATCATGGAGTGAAAGAGCAAATAAATCTACAACTACTTTAAAAGTCCATAAAGTTACACAAATTTTTTTATTTTTTCTATAAAAACTTTAAAAATTATTTATCTTCCCATAATGCTGCCTTTTATCGGTCAGACCTATACTAGAATATGCATCTTTTTTATGTGACCCATCTACCAAAGAAAACATTGAGAAACTTGAACAAAGTCAAAACACAGCTGCAAGATTCATTACTCCTGAATATTCATAACTGACAAGTGTAACACCATTAGTTGAATCATTAAATCTAGAAAAAAGAGTTAAATATTTACAAAGCACAAGGGTATTAATTCTAACTTTTTAATAAAACATAATAATCTAGTACACCACGCATATAGACTTACAGATAAAAATACTTTTCTTGTTGCATTCGCAAGAACAAAAACATACAAATTCTTCATCTTCCCAAATGGAATTCTGAACAAATCAGCAAACCAACACACTTTCAACATTTAAAAGTTTAATAAAAAGTTTAATAAAAGTGTAGGACTCAATAATCTTCTGTATAGAAGGAGATAAAGAAAATAATTTTATACAGTAAATTTATTGAGTCCGTTTCCCAGGGCTGCCTCACTCTCATACTGCCGTACTTGTTATTTCTCCAGATCTCCTATGTTCTCTATGCCTCACTCTCATACTGACATACTTGTTATTTCTCCAGATCTCCTATGTTCTCTATGCCTCGCTCTCATACTGACATATTTGTTTTTCTCCAGATCTCCTATGTTCTCTATGCCTCGCTCTCATACTGCTGTACTTGTTATTTCTCCAGATCTCCTATGTTCTCTATGCCTCGCTCTCATACTGCCGTACTTGTTATTTCTCCAGATCTCCTATGTTCTCTATGCCTCGCTCTCATACTGCCGTATTTGTTATTTCTCCAGATCTCCTATGTTCTCTATGCCTCGCTCTCATACTGCCATATTTGTTTTTCTCCAGATCTCCTATGTTCTCTATGCCTCTCTCTCATACTGCCATACTTGTTATTTCTCCAGATCTCCTATGTTCTCTATGCCTCACTCTCATACTGCCGTACTTGTTATTTCTCCAGATCTCCTATGTTCTCTATGCCTCTCTCTCATACTGCCATACTTGTTATTTCTCCAGATCTCCTATGTTCTCTATGCCTCACTCTCATACTGCTGTATTTGTTTTTCTCCAGATCTCCTATGTTCTCTATGCCTCACTCTCATACTGACATACTTGATATTTCTCCAGATCTCCTATGTTCTCTATGCCTCACTCTCATACTGCCGTACTTGTTATTTCTCCAGATCTCCTATGTTCTCTATGCCTCACTCTCATACTGACGTACTTGTTATTTCTCCAGATCTCCTATGTTCTCTCAGACCACTCTGACCAAGGCTTTAAGTGACTGCATCAACTGCCTTGTTCTTTATGCCTCAGAAACTGGAATCTCAAAGTTTTTAGCTGAGAAAACTGCCAAAATTTATTCCTCCACTTTTGACACTGAGGTATTATTTTGATTTAGATGTTGTGTTAATGGGAACAATAAATGGGGTCTGCTTATTAATATTGTTTATGACAAAGTAGCATTACCTGTTAATCTCAAATAAATGATTTGGGATATTATTACATGGCGTTAAATTATTGTATAAATGTGATGACGAACGTTGCTGATACAATTGATAGCAAATGAAATTGATGTGATTACAGATTATGAGCATGGCTGACTATTATGTGGAGTTCATGATCCACCAGTCCATAGTAATTATTATTGCTTGTACCTATGGCAATGGGGATCCCCCTCTTGACGCCCAGGTAGGCTGGAGAATATTTGATACTTGGGAAATTATTTCACTCCTCTGTGATATATAGAGAAAATTTTATAAGCAATTTAAAAAAAATAAAAATAGAATAACATTGTTTGGGGACATAATGTAAATGACAATATTTTTTTAATGCACAATTTCAATTTTATTTTCTTCAATTTTGCCGAGAACAGGTGTCGGCAACCTGCGGCTCGCAAGCCCCATGTGGCTCTTTCGATGTCAAGTTGCGGTTCTCCAGTTCCATGCGCAAATACTAATAATTATATCATTTTATGTTCAAAACTCATGTTAGTGGCTCTTTAAAAACTGGGAAATTTTGTAAATTGTGCCTTTTGTGTAACTTGTGTAACTTTTGCCTCTTTGGCCTCAACAGGCTGCCGACCTCTGGCCTAGAACAATCACCTTTCTCAAATTTGTTGCGTTATTATTTTAGAAAATGATGCTCTATCCCAAGACTTAACCACAATGTGGCCTGATGACAATACATAGCAAATACTTGGCCATTGCTGCATGCCTGCTTTAAAATATTTCCCAACCCAGAGCCCAAAGTGAAAGCTTATAAAAAAAAATTATATTAGCTTTCCAAATAATCTAGATCTTTAACAGCAAATGTTTCAACTTTCTCATAACCTCATTAGATGTTCTGCTGTTTTTTTAGGAGCTGGCAAGGACTTTATATGAGATGAAAAATCTACAAGTTAAAGATGAACAGTAAGTTTCTTTGTTTGTGAGCTCAAATAGACAATACTTACTTACTTAAAATGTGGTCTACTGATAAAGTTTAGGTGTTATTTGGCTGATCATAAAGTTTAGGTGTTATTTGGCTGCTGATAGAGCTTAGGTGTTATTTGGCTGCTCATAAAGTTTATGTGTTATTTGGCTGCTCATAAATTTTATGTGTTATTTGGCTGCTCATAAAGTTTAGGTGTTATTTGGCTGCTCATAAAGTCTAGGTGTTTGGCTGCTCATAAAGTTTAGGTGTTATTTGGCTGCTGATAAAGTTTAGGTGTTATTTGGCTGCTGATAAAGTTTAGGTGTTATTTGGCTGCTGATAAAGTTTAGGTGTTATTTGGCTGCTCATAAAGTTTAGGTATTAGTGGGCTGCTGGAAAAATGTAGATAGTACTTATAAAGAAAAAAAATATTGAAAATAACATTGACAAATCTTTCAGATGAAAATTATCACGATTGTTAATAGATTGCATCCAACCTTATGTTTACATTTTGTAAGTATCAAAGTTTTAGATACAAAAAGTGATTACCTAAAGCTGCTCAATGGTCCAACTTGGGTCAAATTCATCAACTCTGTTGAGGTTCTTGATAACACAACAATGCTACTGAATGATCTAGAGAGAGCAGCATGAGCTGCCAATGTCTTTACTCTTGCTTTTTGCAGGGGGAGAGAAAAGAAAGAAAGCAAAAGTAGCTTCTCATTAGGTAGACTGCAACGACTGCGTAGACGGCACAGGTCATCGGCGGCTGAGGTCAGAGGTTTGCTGTCAACAAGTGGCTTCCTGCAGAATGTGAAGTAAGTACTGTGTTATACCTACTGGCAGGATAAGTTAGTTTTGTGTTATATCTACTGGCAGGATTTATTTCACTCAGTCATGTACCAACTGATATTTTATCTTATAAATCAAATCCTAGTGCTGAGAGTGAAACAATTGTTAAACAGGCAATTTTTCTTATTTTATTTTTTAAAACCAAAATCTCAACTATTTCAGGTTCTCTGTGTTTGCTGTAGGATCAAGGTATTACCCCAGGTTTGCTGCATTTGGAAAATACTTGGATGGCATTCTGTTTGACCTAGGAGCTGAACGTCTGTTTCCCATGGGAGTAGGGGATGCCATCAGCGGACTAGAAGACAGTTTTATTGAGTGGACAGAAGGAGTCTTCAAGGTGTTGTGTTGTTGGTGTTCAACATGAGGGGGGGGGGAGGTTGTGCGACTGTATTTAGACTAGGTAGATAGGAAGTTATTGATCGGGTTATGGATTAAATACTACACAATAAAACAACACATGTCATCTTCTTTCAGGCTTACCCATACCCCGTTCTTATTGATGTTCAATTTATCTGTTTTGAACTCCAAACTTTGTTATAGGCTAGAGCTTGAATACATCCAGCACTTGTTATGATAATTTATTCAGGCTGCCTGTGATAACTTCAGCATTAGTGATGTCAACGAGTCGGTCTTAAAGAAATTGATTGATGAGGAACTCCACACTTGGAAGCCAAATAAGTTTAGGCAGAAAGTAGTGGCCAAGGATGAGGAGCTGGATCTGTGCAAAAGTAAAACTTTTTTTTTGTGGTGGGGGTTTTTAATATCTAAAATTTAAAAGTTATCTTTATTGTATGCTCCTGTATTGTGCATATCTGGTTTGCACAAATATGATTCCTTTTAATGCAAAATAATAGACTTCAAGAGTTTACGTATTTTATTGTTACAGTCTACATGTAAATTAATTGTTACAGTCTATAAGTGAATTAATTGTTACAGTCTATAAGTAAATTAATTGTTACAGTCTATAAGTGAATTAATTGTTACAGTCTATAAGTGAATTAATTGTTACAGTCTATAAGTAAATTAATTGTTACAGTCTATAAGTGAATTAATTGTTACAGTCTATAAGTACATTAATTGTTACAGTCTATAAGTGAAATAATTGTTACAGTCTATAAGTACATTAATTGTTACAGTCTATAAGTAAATTCATTGTTACAGTCTATAAGTAAATTAATTGTTACAGTCCATAAGTAAAGGCATATATAATTGGTCATTCTTTATTTCAGAACTCTCCAAGATCCATGGTAGAAAAATTTTGCCCTGCATTCTAACGGAGAGAACTAATTTACAAGCCAATGTGTCCTCGTAAGATGTTTTAACTAAATTAAAAGTGTTTGGTTCTAACGAGTATTTTTGGACATATTGAAAACAAACACAAAATAAAACATGATTGGTTAAAAGAAACATGACATGTATGTGGGTACCTGATTGTCCTCTATTTATACTCTACTACAGTAGTATCTCAAGTTGGTTACTGTTAGCACCACGACTTCTAGATTTTCTCATTTGATTAAAAGTGGAAATGAAAATTATTTAATAGCAACCACTCAGTCCGCTCATTGTGCCAGTAAAAACTCCATTTTGGTGTCCTTTATCTTTGGAATTTTGTAGTTTATTTCACTATTAAAGTCGTATCTAAAGAGGATTTATATTTCTCTGGTGCAAAGGTGAGGCAAAATATATTGTAAATAAACATTGTAGCTTTCAGTCTTATTGCCATCTCACCTTGTTCCTTCCCGACCAGCCGCCACACTATTTTACTCAAACTCAACATGCAAGGCACGAGAGAGATGCCGTATGCTCCTGGAGACTGTGTGTCTGTGTACCCCGCCAACTCTGTAGAACTGGTGGACAGTGTCCTAGAGAGGCTGACCTACCATGGCTCGCCGGACCAGCTCATGTGCATTGAGGTGCTGGAAGAAGCAACAAGTGGTAAAGGATTAATTTTTTGGTTGGGGGGGGGTAGGTGTGATACTTTGATTAGGTGGTGGTAGCTGTCATAATTTGGTCTTTAAACCTGTTAGTTTTTGTCAAGTTTTTCCATAAGTAGAAAGGGGAGTTAGAGGTAGAAAGTTCAATATAGAGGAAGAGAGTTCAGTATAGAGGTAGAATGTTCAATATAGTTAGAAAGTTCAATAGAGAGGTAGAAAGTTCAATAGAGGGTAGAAAGTTAAATAGAGAGGTGTTAAAAATTTGTATACCATCTAGATAAAAAATGCCACTTTCAATCATGGAGTGAAAGAGCAAATAAATCTACAACTACTTTAAAAGTCCATGAAGTTTCACAAATTTTTATCTTTTTTCTATAAAAACTTTAAAAATTATTTATCTTCCCATAAAATATCCTAATCAATAGCTTCATATTTTCTAGATACCCAGGAAAGGTGGGTGCCTTACTCGATGCCGATCTGCACCCTAAGGGCGGCCCTGACCTACTTTGTCAACCTCAGCTTACCCCCTACACAAACATTTCTTGCGGAGCTGGCAACCTTGGCCAAAGATCCAAATGACAAATATATGATACTCAACTATTCCTCTGTAAGATAAACAAACCAATATTGAAATATATGATACTCAACTATTCCTCTGTAAGATAAACAAAACAAACCAATATTGAAATATATATGATACTCAACTATTCCACAATAAGATAAACAAACCATAATGACATTTATTTAGGGCACAATAAAAATTGTCCATGTATCTGGTATCTGCTATGTACTTTTTACATTCTCGTGCTCTGCCATAAAGTCCCTGTAAGTCAAATTATAATACATTTTATAAAAAACAAACCTGATTTCCTGTAATGCACCAGCATTAATTTTTTTTTAAAGTTTTATATCTTAAGCAGTGAAAAGTCAAGAAAAAACATCTCTAATACTAAATTATATTAAATATTATTTTTATTAAAGCTAAAATGAAAGCTCGACTCATTTTTCCACCATTTCAAACATCTGATGAAGTTGCTTCCCTTACTTTCGCCCTCAGAATAACGAGCAGTATGAAACCTGGAAGCTGTCTCAAATGCCCAACATATACGAAACACTGCGGCAGTTCCCATCATGCCACGTCCCAGCCACATTCCTTCTGACTCAGCTGCCGTTCCAACATCAGCGCTACTACAGCATCAGCTCCTCACAGCACAGCAGCTTTGGAGAGATTCAAATCACTGTATCAGTGATTAAATATAAAACTCCTTGTAGGTGTCAATTATTATCAGTGATTACTTATATAAAAAAAACAATAGTTGTCAGTTTTTTTTGTTTTATTTTATAATTTTTTTTATTTGTGACATCCCTCTAAATTTGAAACTTTTTTTTAATATCAAGGGGGGTAATTGTTACTATTAAAAAGTGTTCATATATAGGGTCATCTTTCTTGGCTGGCTATTTACTTTCCTGGTATAGTCCAGGGGTGGCCAGATCTGTAGTAACTGAGAGCCATTTTATTAATATTCAAAAATTTTGAGAGCCACATTGGGACATTATCTCTCACGTCCCCACCAATGTACCCTTTAAGCTGCGCGGCTGCGTATACATCTGACCGACGCCGCGCAGCAGTTTAGAATTACCACACAGCGAAATTTTGTAAAATATTGCACACAAAATGGATGTTGTGCAACTTTGCACACGAGTTTTTTTACTTTGCACAAGGACCAGCGAAACTTCTTTATCAATAAATGCAAAATCCTCTTCCCATTATTGTAGAAAACTTCCTGTTTTCTTCTTTATATTTTTGTTTCCTGCAACTTATTGCCATATTTTGTGGATTTTTATCGAAACCGGAACAAGAAATTTAACAGTTTACATCAGGGGTCGGGAAACATTTTGTCTGAAAGAGCCATAAACACCACAAATTTTGAAAAGTACTTCTGTAAGAGCCAGACATTATGCTTAAAACTAAAAATTCAAGTAGCCTAAATGTGAGCATTTTGTGTAATTTCAACACTAAAAGTACAATAATTATATCTCTGAATTCTTTTTAATAACATTGTTGTGCTGTTTTTTTTTATATGCTATTAATATGTAGATCAAAGGAATCTGAATAAACTTTTTTTTATATAAATAATCGAAAAAAAATTTGAGAGCCAGATGCAGCCATCAATAGACCCACATCTGGCTCACGAGCCATGGTTTCCCGACCCCTGGTTTACATCACCAATAACTTAACCAATCGCTCCCTTCAACTTTTAAATTTTAGATAAGCCCAAAATATTTTCAACCCTTTGTTTCTGTCCAGATTTTTTTTTAAACGTTCATTTATTTTTGTTATTACAGTGAAAATCATTAAATGACTGAAAATTATTTTTGTTAAAACCCAATACATGTATAAGATAAACAACATTGGGTTGTCTGCCTTAACCGGTAACTTAAAAAATATGATGTATTTCAGAGCCAAGTTTGCGTCCTGTCATATAATAAAAACAGGGGTGTTATTATTAATTACACAAAATACCAACCCCTTTTAGTTCACTGGGGTGCGGTCCGGTTTTTTTAAAATTTCATTCAAAGAACCTTAATCTTTTAGTGTTGATAGATTTTTGTTTCATGTTCTGGGAAAAAAGGTGTACATTGTATTTTGTCAGGACTGTATTTTATTTCCTGTTGACAGATATTTCTCCTTAAGCGTTTTCCTGTTAAACATATTTCACAGCATATATTTCAAACGAAAAATTGTAATTTGATCAATTGTTTGCGAGCCGCAAAGTGAACACAAAAGAGCCGCATGCGGCTCGCGAGCCGGAGCTTCAGTTTGGCCACCATTGGTATAGTCCAATGTGCATAAAATGCCTTTAACTTTGATATGTTTTTTTAGTGAGTGTACTTCTATCTCTGTGTGGCATAAAGATGATGAGAAGTTGATAAATTAAGAAAGTTTTTTTTAAAGAGTAAGCCTCATTCTTCGACTATGTTTGATGGGTTTTATTACCAAAGGAAATTAAAAGTTTCGGCTAATGCCTTCTTCAGTAAAAAATAAATAAGCACACATATTTAAAATAAATTTTTATTATATAGTACATACTCTACCATATTATGTTATTTTATGTAGTACTCTGTTCTATACGTGCAGGTGGTAAAACTATAGAAGGAGTTTGTTCCGGCTGGTTACACTCCTGTGATATTGGGACCATGGTGCCCTGCTCTGTTAAGAGGTAAACAGAGGACATGTGCTCATCAAACATAGTTTAATATATTTTAAGTTCGGCTATTCACTCAGATGGTCTCAGACCAGAGTGCATCTGAGCACAAAGTTTAGCTGGACACCTGTGATAGACCAGCTGTGTAAAAGGCATCTTATTGGCCCTAAATGAGAGAAAATAAGGAAAATATAAGATTTTTATTATTTTTAATAAGGACCATTATTTTAAATAAAAACATTTATAAGCTCAACGGCTGGTTTATTCCTGGTGATGTACAGTTTGATAATTTGTTTTATTGAATTATCTAATGTACATATTAATATTTCTGGTGAAGACGTCAAGTGCCACTTTTACTTATATATTAAATTGTTTTTATGTTTTGAGTACAAACCCTTTGATTTGAACAGCTTTGCACCACTATCAGTAAGAGTGTATCTATTGCAACTGCATTGTACCAACTGCCAGAGTCTATCTATTGGAATAGTTTTGTACCACTGTCATTAGACACCAATTTTTATATCCTCCAGTCTCCCAAGATTTCACATGCCCGAAGACCCCACGTTGCCCATCCTAATGATTGCCCAGGGATCTGGCATTGCCCCATTCAGGGCTTTCTGGCAGGAGAGGGCAAAGGAGTTGGAGTTAAACAGCAAGAAAAAAGGTATATTTACAACTAATTTATATTTATGTCTGTTCATTTAGAATTCCCTATTGTGTTGGTGATAAAAACAAAACATATCTACTATCAAATTTAAAGAATCCAGCTAATTTTGACTATGTAATTGTTACCCAAGATACCATACAAAAATCATAAAAACATCTCCATATTCTTCTTCTTGCCTTTGAGCATAAACTTGTTTTTTTTTAAAATCTAAATCTTTCAAATTCCTGTCGATTATCAGGTAAACAAATTGATACTGAGTTGTTTTTTAAATTTAATTGAAAACAATTGCCATATTTTTGCACAGATAAGACACCCTTATATATGATGTGTGTTTTTACAATTGTTTTAAACAAAAAATACATAAGATGCACACTACCTGGCCATCTGCCTTACCAAGCAGTTTATATCAAGTAGTTTCCTTTCCTTTTTTACAATTTATCACCAACTGTTTAATCTTATTTGTAGTTGTACACACCAATTGATCTTAGCTGTACACACTATTTAATCTGAGATTTACATATAATTTAGTCTAAGTTGTATATATATATATATTAGGGCTGCAGAAATTAATGATTAATTTATCGATTAATCGTTACAAATTTTAACGATTAAATTTTTTTAAACGATTAATCGACCCACCACTTATGAATGTACTGGAAGTCAAAAAGTTAAATATTTCAGCCGATAAATATAAACTAATTTCCGGACGATTATACAAACATTTTGTTTAAAACTATTTACTGACGTGAAAGTTCAAAATGTTGACTAAAGTTATTGTGTCCATTGAGAGAAATCGTTTGCTTACCATGCAATGTTCCCTCAAAGTCTAAGCTTCATTAGTCCATGTGCAAAGTTTAAAAAAAACTCGTGTGCAAAGCTGCACAACATGCATTTTTTGTGCAACATTTTACAAAATTTGCTGTGCGGTGATTCTAAACTCCTGCATGGCATCGATCAAATATCTGCGCAGCTGCGCTGCTTAAAGGGAACATTGCTACCATGGTTCTAAAACTTCGCCTACATACCACCTGCAAACTAAACATACACTACGGTATTGGAAACTTCAGCTGAGACAATCTAAAGCTATGTGAACGATTGTTCAGCTCGGCTGGTTATATTGTCAATAAGACCCACTCATCAATTGAACCAAATAATGTCAATACACTTGTCTTTTTGCGTTGTTGGTTAAAAGATGTCATATAAAGAAGACATTCCAGTGTTATTATGATTTTCGACAAGTATTTTAATAAATGTTACTTATGACATATTAAATTTCAATTTTTGGCTTTAATAGAAATTAACGATTAATTAATCATTAATCTTTCAAAAGTTAACAATTAAATTTAAATTAATCGTTAACAGCCCTTATATATATATATATATATATATATATATATATATATATATATATATATATATATATATGTTGGAAGATGATACTGTTATTTTGTTGTTGTAACATAAATGTTGTGTTATTCTAGAAAATGACATGAAGATCTATGGGGAGATGACACTTTACTTTGGATGCAGATCTGCTGCTCTAGACAACCTGTTTGGCAAAGAGTTAAAAGAAATGGAGAAAAATGGAGTTCTGAATTACCATCTGGCTCTCTCAAGGGAACAGGGTATGCCTAAGGTAAGGGAACAAGGCATGCCAAAGGTAAGGGAACAGGATTGGCAAAAGGTAAGGGAACAGGATTGGCAAAAGGTAAGGGAACAGGATTGGCAAAAGCTAAGGGAACAGGGTTTGCCTAACATAAGTAGACTACTGTTCCAATCTAGGAAAAATATTCTACCCCCTCTCCTTACGATAGGCATGGCCTCTTTAAGACAAAAGTTTTTTTAAAGTCATGTCAACACATTAATCAATGTAGGGTCTGCATCGTGTCGGTGTTTGGGTTTCAGTTGTTTGGTTGTAGTTGGTCACTGTGGCAATGCATAGACTCCCATCTGTCAGTGCGTAGAATGCCATGTGTCAGTGCATAGACTCCCATCTGTTAGTGCATAGAATGCCATGTTTGAGTGCATAGAATGCCATGTGTCAGTGCATAGACTGCCATGTGTCAGTGTATAGAATGCAGTGTGTCACTGTGAGCTGAAGTGCGTCAGTGTCAGTGTATAGCGAAATGTTTTGAAAGATGTTCCCAAGTAACAGCAATGTTTACTTGCCAGGTCTACGTCCAAGACATGCTACGTAAAAATGTCTCCCAAGTGGTGGATATCCTAGTGAACAAGGTGGGCCACATCTACATCTGTGGTGGGCTGGACATGGCCCACAGTGTCATGAAGACCCTGGAGGAGATTCTGTGTGAGAACAATCTCTTGATGCCTGCAGATGCTTGCAAATATGTTTTTCAGCTGCAGGTAGGAAACAAGACGTGTCTCCGTACCAGGTATCTCATCAGATATGGGGCTAAAGAAATTGGTATTTAAAGGAAAGCAGACCTGCATTTCTGCCGACAATAGTTGGAATGCCGACAATAACGACAAGGACGGGAATTTTTTTAAAAAAAAATTTAAATAATCTGCAGGGTTGTTAACAATACTAAAAAAAATTATTGGGAATACCAATACCAATACTGCCTGTAAAATCTATTGGCAATACCAAAACCAATACAATTTTAAAACCAGTATTGCAATACCAATACCAATATTTGTTTATTATTGCCTTACCTGTACCAATATTTGGGTCATTCGACGAATAAAACGCAAATACGTAATTCATCACTCTATATCACTTACATCGATAAACGATAACAACATTTTTGGCTAATTTAGACAATGTATTTTTAACCAAATTTTGTTCAATAGTTAACACTTGCTTCATCAGTTTTCCTCAAAGCATTCAAAAGTTTTGACAACATTAAATAAGTCGGCATACCTTAACGTCCTTAAGCAACAAGATTTTTAATATGTATACTGTACACATATTGTGAATGAATGAATGGATGAATGAAGCAAATGACTGTCATAGAAAAGCAAATGATACATAAAAGGTTAAACATCATACTATAGTAAAAACAGTCAGACCGAGTCAGTGGATTGCATCCCATCTGGAAAACTAACGATGAAATTTAGTAGAGTTCACAGGGTAACGCCACCTATTTGGCCGTTACCACTTAGCCAGGCGAAGAAAAGTAACCATTTCAAAATGCGCACTGCTCAGTCAATGCTCATTGCCAAAGATATCATATATGATTTGATTTCAATTATCATTCATTTCATTGATCAGTCTCATTCAAAAATTGTTTGTCAATGTCACTCGCAAGATTGCGACACCAAAGAAAAATTTATTATATTCAGCTTTATTCACAACCAATGTTGTAGAGAATTTATTGAATATTGCTTTTAGTATTGGTTAAAAATCAATACCAATATCAAAAATAATTATTGGCAATACCAATATCAAATTTCAAGAAGTATTGCGAAATTAAATAAACCCGGTGTAGTTGTTTGTGTTTACTGTGATTGTAGACTTGATTATAGCAAGAAAGTAGAAAGGCAAATCCTTCATAAAAAGAAACGCACAGTCTGTGGCCGTATGGGATATGGAAGTTTTCTTTTACTACTTCACATTAACTTTTTTTTTGCACCTTTTAAATAATGATGCAGGATGGTGTCATTCCATGGTTCAACTAAATATACATTATTAATTTTCAGAATATAGCCATATGACTTAGATCAGTCATTTTCATTTTTTTCCCTTTATTTCTCTTTGTTTGATGTTAACAATCTACATAATATGGAAGCATGATGTCATTTATTGATATAAATTAATCTGCATTTTCTTTTCAGGATAGCTCTAAATTGGGTGTTTTAATCTGTTAATTCAAAAGAAATTTCCGGGGGGGGGGCATGCCCCCGGACCCCCGCTAGTGTTTTGCGCCTCTGGCGCTTGACCGCGCTACGCTCGATGTGTCATGTCCATCAAAAAATAAAGTTCAGACAATCTGGTTAAGGCTTACATTCAGCTCTGGGAAAGTTATATCCCAATGATGTGACAAATTTAAAACTGATTGTCAACTTTTAGGACCAGTTTATAGTCATGAGTGATGTTTATTCTTGGGATTTATCCCCAATAATCTCTACTGGCTAAATCTTGGCCTCTGACCTAGGACAACAATTTCTACCATGAGGTGATATTCGGCTTGATACCAGTCATTCAGGAGGACTTGAAGACCATGAGGATGAGCATCATGACCCAGACGGGAGTAAGTTCTGTCGTCTCACAGCCTAAGAAGAAAGTAAGTTCTCTTGCATTTTATTATTATTTCTAATGTTCAGTGGTAACTTCTTGGTTTTGGTTCCGTACTGCTCTATAGCTGTTGTCTAGGTGACACTTCTGACCATATATTTGTTGGTCAGTCTGTGAGGTGATTGGTTGGAAATTAGACTAGCCATTATGGTTGAACATTTAAAGAGATGACCAATTATACTTCAGACCTTTCTGAATCTTTTAATATTAGTGCTGTGGCCTTGGGAATGTTTAGCTGAGTTGCGTGACTTCACCATATGTCATTCCAATGTTTTATATATTTTGTCCTGACACTGTATTATATATTATATCATGACACTATTATATATTGTTATTCTTCTGTATTATATATGTCATTCAACTGTATTATACATTATGTCCTGTGACTGTAACTTTAATTTGATCTACTCTCACAGAGCCGCTGTTGTGCAATAATCTAACCACTGACACCATCACCTTGCTGATCAAAGTAAGTCAGTTTTGGTTTTTTCCATGTTATCAATTTTTTCCTGAAGAATATTGCAATAAAACATTTATTTTAAATGTTTCACCACTTTAAAAATTAAATTTAAACTAATTTACTGATTTAATGTAACTGATTTATATGTAACAATATATACTTAATGCTATACAGTTATTAATTCTTGGAATCATTTTATTATTTGAATTCATGTTATATCTTATTTCTTTTTCATGCTTCCAAGTGATTGAAATATTTGTACCTGAAAGTTGGTAAGCAAATGCCATTCCAATGATGACTCTTGAGAAATCTTTAAGTTAATCAATTGTTATAAATATAGACTGGCATTTTGTTGACTTTTGAAAATTAATTAGATTTTTGGCAGGTGAAGAGCAATAGTCTATCTTATAGATTTGAAATCCTTTTTTTTTAAAAAAGATATGAATTACTTCATTTAGAGGCTTTTATTGTTTTTATATGGATTTTTATTTTTTTCAATACTTCAAAAACACTGAAATTGAGTTAATAAATTCATTAATTGATTTGTAAAGAAACAATTTTTTGTATAAAATGATAATAAAACATGTATGTTCCATCCATCTTGTGACTGTGATATGTAAATGACTTTGTTGAAATGCCACCTGATGTGTTTATTAAAATGTCTCATTCTTTTATATTTCATGCATTCCTTTGGCTTTGAAGAGGGAATCTTATCTTTTAAATTACAGACGCTCCTTCTATACAGAAGATTATTGTGTTCTATGATTTGCTTTCTTCATTTTATTACATTTAAAGTAAAAAAAGTAAGACTCAAGTTTAAAAAAAAATTTAATTCATTTTCAACTTTGATAAGCCAAACAATCCTCTTTGACACATTGCAACTAATTTGACCATTTCCATGCTTTGTTGACACCATTCAGGTTTAGTCCAAACATTCGGTGTTAACCTATCAGCATTTTTTACATGAACAATTATTGCAACTGCCTCTCTTTCTTTTGCCAACCACATTGTTTCTTGACATGTGGGAACAAATTGTCATTTATACTCATCAATTGAAATTGTACAAAGTTTATAGCATTAAAATTTAACACAAAATATGGTAACTATTAACTAAGTAATGTCAATAGAATTGTTTGCCCTCTCCACCTGGTTTACAGTTGTCGAAATTGTGTATTTTTTTTAAAAAACTCAATGAATGGAATGCTGCTCACTGTGGTCACTGGTTTCTTTGAATGACCTGTATTTTACTAACAACCACTACTATAGATTGTTTTTTTAGAAATACAGTCAAATCTCTCCTAACGAGATTAATTCTTTCTAGAGTCTTACTCCTTAAGGGAAAAACTCGTTATACGAAACAATTTTTCCCATACAAATCAATGTAAAATACGATAATCCGTTCCATGCTGAAAAAAAAATACTCATTTTTCCAAAATTTTTATTACCATTTATTCAAATAAAATTAATTATGAATTGTTAAAGAGTGAAAGAATTAGAATACAATTTAGATTTGAAAAAAAAACGCAAACAAAAATATGAATTTATGACAAATAATTATTCCTTTTTAACTAGAAAACTGTTACAGACATTTGTTTTTGCCGACACTTCAAAATTTGACAAAAATGTGTCATAACTGTTAAGAATGTCTACAAGACACTCCATTTGAACCATCCATTTTTCTTGAGAATAGTGCAGATCGTTGATGTTGGCCGGTTGTAGTTGCGCGCTAGATTAGCCAACTTGTTTTTTTTTCAATGGTTTTTCGTTTAATTTCAACAGTTATTTTTTTTAGGTTATTACACTTTGCACATAAAAAAATTACGAATACTGTCTGAATACAAAATCTGTAAAAACAGTTGATCACACAAAAACAATACGCTAACAGACCAAGTGCTTAACACAGAATAATACATCAGGGCGGAAGTGCCGGCTCACTAATGAATTTCCAGGAAAAAGGGATTTTCTGCATCACTCGTTATGCGAAACTTCGCTCATTAAGGGAGCAACTTTTTCTAAACAAAATGTTGCTCGTTATGAGAGGTGCTCGTTATGAGAGGTTTGACTGTAGCAGTAACAAGGACATCATTCTTTTGAGAGAATAGGGATATGTAAAAAATATAATAATTTTATCAAATTTTTCAGCCATGTTCTACCTTTAGCTGCCATGTTAGGTCCTTACTGGCAGCCATGTCCTACCTTTAGCTCCCATGTTAGGCCCTTACTGGGAGCCATGTCCTACATTTAGCTGCCATGTTAGGCCCTTACTGGCAGACATGTCCTACCTTTAGCTGCCATGTTAGGCCCTTACTGGCAGACATGTACTACCTTTAGCTGCCATGTTAGGCCCTTACTGGCAGACATGTCCTACCTTTAGCTGCCATGTTAGGCCCTTACTGGCAGACATGTCCTGCCTTTAGCTGCCATGTTAGGCCCTTACTGGCAGACATGTCCTACCTTTAGCTGCCATGTTAGGCCCTTACTGGCAGACATGTCCTGCCTTTAGCTGCCATGTTAGGCCCTTACTGGCAGCCATGTCCTACCTTTAGCTGCCATGTTAGGCCCTTACTGGCAGACATGTACTACCTTTAGCTGCCATGTTAGGCCCTTACTGGCAGACATGTCCTACCTTTAGCTGCCATGTTAGGCCCTTACTGGCAGACATGTCCTACCTTTAGCTGCCATGTTAGGCCCTTACTGGCAGCCATGTCCTACCTTTATCTGCCATGTTAGGCCCTTACTGGCAGACATGTCCTACCTTTAGCTGCCATGTTAGGCCCTTACTGGCAGCCATGTCCTACCTTTAGCTGCCATGTTAGGCCCTTACTGGCAGCCATGTCCTACCTTTAGCTGCCATGTTAGGCCCTTACTGGCAGCTATGTCCTACCTTTAGCTGCCATGTTAGGCCCTTACTGGCAGACATGTACTACCTTTAGCTGCCATGTTAGGCCCTTACTGGCAGCCATGTCCTACCTTTAGCTGCCATGTTAGGCCCTTACTGGCAGACATGTCCTACCTTTAGCTGCCATGTTAGGCCCTTACTGGCAGACGTGTAGTTCCAATGCTAAGTAAAAGGGTGTGTTGAAGTAAACGGTTAAGTCATTTTAACTTACATCAGTTGTATATTTGTTTTTAATTTTTTACTATTCCCCAAAGCTGGGTTAAATTAAGCATAAGGCTAAAGCTAATGTTTTCTTGGGTTATAAATAGCCGCTGTGCACACCTAGATTATAGCAATGAATGAGATTTGTTTCATTTGCCAATGTTGATTTTTTAAAGATCTGTAAACCAAAAACTTCATGTAAATATTGTAACTTTTCATGAATTGATCCAATAACATCAATAAACAATGATATGTCTAAGTTCTAAGTCAAGTGTGAAATGGAATGAAAGTCTGTCAAACTGGTTGTATTATCAATGATTTTTATAAAACAATGAATTTAAAATGATCAAGTCCTGAATCTAATTTCATAGTCTTATGTTTTTCTCAAGTTTTGTTACAATAACCTGTTGTTCTGTATTTACTTTAACCACATTTTCTTGTGGGGGAGATAGAACCAAATTTTTTAAAATGCGCCAGCTTCCTAAATTTGTAATTAAAAGAGAGATGACACAAGTAGAACAAATAAATGAGTTTTCTGTTCATGGATTGCAAAAATCTTACAATGAATATGTAGAAATAATTAGTCATGCAGAATTATCTTATCTATTATATTACAAACGCTCCTTCTATGCAGAAGATTATTGCGTCCTAAGCTTATCCGTAGTTTAAGTCTAGTCTTTGATTTTTATTAGTATTTTAAATGTTTATAGTGTGTTTGTTTTCCTGGTTCGATCAGGCAACCCATTCCACCCCTGAATTCCAGACGGGAAGAATGAGAATTGATGTGAGAATTGGTATGAGAATTGGTGTGAGAATTGGTGTGAGAATTGGTATGAGAAGTGGTGTGAGAATTTGTATGAGAATTGGTGTGAGAATTGGTATGAGAAGTGGTGTGAGAATTGGTATGAGAATTGGTGTGAGAATTGGTATGTGTTAATTCTTGTATATGGAATGGATTGCCTGATCCAACCTGAAATCAGCATTTAAAATTCTAATAAAAAAGCAATACCAGACAAACCATGGATAAGGGTAGGACGCAATGATCTTCTCACAAATGGAGCGTCTGTAATAGATAAGATAAGAAAAGAATGATCTTCATTTATCAACTAAATATCATTAGTATTCATAACATGCAGTTGACGTTATCCAAAGAAAAAAATATTGTGAATTGGTAAAGTGATCATTTAATTAATCATTGGGGAAACAAGATTTCTTTCTTTTAGTTTGTTAGACTAATTCTTTTATCACAAATGAACACACACACACAAATGCATATTAAGTATCTTAAAGCTCATTAGATCTTTCCCTCTAGAAGTCAGTCACGCTGTTGAATTCTCTTCATTTCAACTCACACACATAATTCATCTTGGGTTCTCTTAACACCGGGAAAGGTGTGGGGTCGTCTCTCATTACAGGCAACGAAAAAGGTTTTTATTGATTTATTATGTAACTGTCGAATAGCATACGTTCAACGCAAATATTTATTTTACTTTTTTTCTCTCAAATTTATCAAGTTCAACAAGATTTCTTTTTTAAATAAGGGAGACAATCTCTAAAGATGGGAGACAACTACGTTGATATGAGCGCTGTCCCCCCATCAGTCCTTGTTTTCCCAGAGTTCTGTCAAGCAGACGTGAAATCCCGGAGTACTTGGCGTATTCTAACCCCTGTTGCCTCATTCTCGGAATATCGCACACGCATTTCCTGCCAGCTAAACATGGCCAACAGTTCTCATTGTGATACTATGTTTAGACACAAGCCCTCGCTATTTTTAGACTATTCTGTTAGTAATTATGTTTGAATTGGCGAGACTCGGAAGGCGTGCTGGAATACTACAATAGTGATCTCTTTTTAGACAAGCAACAATGTTGTGTCATGAGCAATCTTGAATAATTTTAGTACCTTAGTTTGCACTGGATTTAGTAATGTACTTTGCACTGGATTTAGTATTGTACTTTGCACTGGATTCAGCACCGTACTTTGCACTGGATTCATTACGGTGCAATGGGCGTGAATATGTTTGCTTAAAATCTTGAGCTCATTTTTATTTATTCACACAGGCCGTAAAGCCAGTCCAGTAGTTTTTGTCCATTTTTATTCATTTAATTGTACTTGTACATTTAAAGGAACAGCTGCGAGTACAACACTCGACCCATTCGCGTCTATTGCCTCATCCCTTCTTGCATCAACTTCCTGGTGACCTTGCTGTGCGGCCCACGTGACCACTGAGGTATCCTCTTCAATAAAACAAAAATATCGTGGGCCCCTCGACTTACATCGGGGCCAGGATGATCAATCGATTTATAAAGAAGATGTTAGAACTTGAATAACCTCCTTTCCCCCCCCCCACCACACCCCAAATAATAATTAGACATCACCTTGTTGTGGTATACACCAGTCTGACGATACGTAAAGTATTATAAATTTAACTTGAAAATGGTAAAAAAGAAAAGTACACGTGGTTATGGAAATAAAAGAAAAGCCCAGGGAGAAATTGAAAAAAAGAAATGAAGGAAGTATAATAAAAGATGAAGTATTTAAACAGGCTTCAGATTACTGCAGGGGTGACCAAACTTTTTGCAAGAAGGGCCGTAATCCATTAAGTAAAATTTTTAAGTGGGCCGAATTAAGATAATATACAAATAAAACAAACCCGTAAAAACAAAGTTTTTGACTATAAATCCCTTATGTATGAGACATAACTAACAGTATTGATTATTTTCAAACATTTACAGACTGAATCTGTCTTAACTCAAGTTTGCTTCATAACCCTGGGGGAGGGGTGGGTGGGGGGAGAGGGGAAAAGTCTGGTCACCGATTCGCTTGACCGAGCTCAGAGTGACACGTAAAATGTAAACAAAAGCGCCCCGTCGCTTCGTTGGGTCGACTCAATGCGTCAGCTCAAAATTTCACGTGGGAAAAAAACAATAACAAACCGTGAATTTAAATTACATACCTCATATAAGGATAAACTAAAAATGCATTAATTTAATTACGGTACGTTCGATCGATCTGAAATTTTGATACGATGCATTGTTAGGTCAGACGTGTCAGTGTGCCAAATTTCAGCTCGATCGAATTACGGGAAGTGGGTCATTTTCGACTTTTGTTTTTCCGCCCGCCCATGAGATGATGAGAGAGATGATGAGATGACGACAGAGACGGCCGCGAAGTTAATATAAGGGATTTAAGAAGGAAATACGTTGAGAATGAGTTACAGGATTTTTCATTAAATGATCGATATTTATTTGTAAGAGTAATATTTGTGTGGGGGGGGGGATAGTTTACAGTACTATAGCGATTTTTGAGACTTTATAAAATCTAACTCCACCATAAGACATTACTAAAACTGGATGAATATTTGCAAAGTCATTGTAGTCAAAACGCGAGTGCTACACTGTATACCTTGCAATAGATAGAATGTGTCGAAATATAACTAGAATGAAAATTTCGTTTAAAGTTAAAGAAATATAATATAAAAACTGTCTAAACATTTTAAGTACACCGACAGCACATTCATTTCCTTTTCCGGGTTGGCAAAAAAACAACAGAACAACACATCATCGATTTTGCCATCGGACATCATCAGTGGCGGATTAAGACTGCACGGGGCCCCTGGCTGCATTTTAAACTGGGGCCCTATCCAGCCAGTGTACCTTTAGATAAAATGATAGCTAGCAGCTAATATAAGACTGTAACTTGTAACTATTGAGCCAAAAAGATTATTCATTAAAAAACCGAACACGAAGAAATAACTGTTTGCCGGTGTAACAGGCCTAGGCCAGAATATACCCCTCCAGGCCAGAATATACCCCTTTGACAAAATGAGGATATATAGTAAAAAATGAATGAATGACTTTGTAGGCATTCTATTGGAGTTTTAGCTTTCTCAGACAAGTTAAATTAATTTCTTATGTAGGAAGAATATTTTATTTACAATAAAATAATAATATTAAAATAATTTATTTTATTTCTATGTCTGATAGGATGGTAACGTTTTATCTAAAGTTACAGTCTTCACATATATAGATGGAATCGGATTTTTTTGTTGTTGTTATTTTTTAAAGTTGAATAATTCAAGCAATACATGAATTGATTTTTTTTAAATAAATAATTTAAGTGCGATAGGGACTATAGTTGTAGCTTTTCAAACACTTGCAAAATTTTGTTTCGTTGACCTCTCTTATTAATCAAATCATTGTGTTTAATTATTTTGAGTATGGCAATATAGATTTTTTTTAAATTTTAAAATAAATTATGCATGAATGTTTTGTTTGTTTGTTTTTTCCTCTCATACATTTTAAATGTTACTTGCAACAACGGTTTAGGCCTATCTTCATTTTGTTTTTGAAATAAACATATCATGACGCCTTTCCCTTTTTAAAAAAAATCTATCTAAATATACGCTGATCTGCAAAGTACTTTAAAGAATATGACAAGACTAAAAGTCTGGGAAACATTGTTTGACTTCCCCAATGTTGCTTGTCGTATTTCCGAACCTTTAACTGTAGCTCGGTTTGCCTTCGTGGCGTCTTAAGACATTCAAAAGAAACCTGTGTTCCAGTAGCGCAAATCATTTTTATTTTTTAAATCAGTGCAATTCATTTTTACCTGTGTTACTCTTAAACCATTACGGTGATCCTTGTTGGATTTCGCCAATGTTGGATTGCCCGCTTTCCATGCATATATCTATTGTTATGAAGCACGGATTGTGTTACATTTTATCTGCATTCAAAAGAACCTCTGACCTCCTCGCGCCCTATGATTTTTATTTTAAACCAGCCGTATTTCGTTTGAAAGGCGTAAATATGAATGAGAAGTACAAAGTTGCGAATGGTGACAACCTTGTTTGCTTAGGCCAATCTTTACATAGTCGACAAATCGGATTTCGCGATGTTAAGAACACATTTTTGGTCACTATAAAATAACCTCCAAAACAGTCAGAGCGCACAATTTTTCAACCATGGGAGACCAACTGTAGGTATCAGCTTTTACGATTCTACTCTACACCAGTGAAAGATGCCTTATATGACAAGGACATGTGAAAAAAATGAGCCTGGGTCGCATCCCCAAGGACCTCCTATATGGAGTACTGGTATCGGGAAAAAGGAAGACAGGTCGCACACGTCTCCGATTTAGGGATGTCTGCCAGAGGGACTTTAAAGCAGGCAGAATAAGAACAAGTGACTGGGAGTGTCAAGTAGAAGACCGATCTACATGGCGCACAGTTGTTAAAGAGAACTTAAAAGTAGCCGAAGAGAGAAGGATGAACGAGACTATAGACAGAAGAGCTATGAGAATGGCCAAAACATTGTGAAGCACAGAACTTGTTTGCACCATCGTCTCGCGAGACGGAAGGATGCTGATGACGATGATATCACGAATCATCGCCGCATTCATCGCATGTAACCTGATGGGTTGGTCCCTACCTCGTGGTAGAATCATTGAACAAGGGATGAGTTAAGCTAAAGAATATATTGACTGACAAAATACTCAGAAACACCTACAATGTCAGTAACCTAAAACTTTACAGCAATAAACAGGGTTCTTCACCCAATCAATTCCCTGATGGTTCTCTTAAAAGTAATGTCAATGGGAGCCTGCAACAAAAGGAACAAGAGAGCACAGGTGAAGAAACAGACATAACAGTGATACAACCTGCCCCGAAACAAATGCAGACTATGACTTTTATCCCACTAACAATTTCAAGAAGAAAGCGTCTTAGCACAACTCTTGGCCTTACTTTTGACAAGTTTGTATATTATGGCCGCACTCGAGATCTTGAACAACCCAGGCGTACATATTAAACGAAAAGAGGGTTCTTCAGGGCCATACGCTACATTCTGACAGGAACAGAGGACAACCACATCCACCTTAGAGATAAAGTAATACAACACATGAACACTGGCATTACATAACAACTGCATGACTACTTGAATAAAAATGTGGAATGGGTTGCCTGGGGAAACCAGGAAAACAAACATTCTATCAGCATTTAAAATTCTAATTAAAATGCAAGACTAGACATAAACCAATTATAAGCGTAGGACGTACTAATACTCTGTATAGAAGTAGCGTCTGTAAATGATAAGATAAGGGAAGGAATCCAAAGTGTTGGCACGCGATTGAACAGCTACAAATAAAGCCACGCTTAAATTATTGTTTTAAAATAATCGTGTAGTGCTGGATTAAGTGAATGTTAAATGGGGAAAAAAAGAAAAACGGTAATTCCATATATATTTGTAAGTGTATAGACTGTACCTTTTGATCTTGAATCGTCGAGATTATATAATATTTCATATTTTAAAAACGAGACAAGACATCAGCATTTTCAAATAAAAGGCATGCACCTTTCATTCATCGTAACAATATATTATATAATTTTTTTTACAATTAAAACAATTTTGCTGCTTAAGAAAAGCGTTTAACTTCTCTGAGAGAGCTAAAACATGAAGAGAAAGTCTTAAAAGTCATTCATCAATTTTTACTATATATTTCCATGTTGTCAAAGGGGTATAGTTTGGCCTGAGGGGGGTATATTCTGGCCTAGGCCAGTTTATCCCCGGGGGTATATTCTGGCCTAGGCCAGATTATACCCGGGTATATTCTGGTCAGGGGGTTTAATCAGGCCTGTTACACCTGTATCGTAAAATTGAGTGTAAAAGACAATTGAAAAAATAAAAATAAAAATTTTAAAAAATGCTACACCCCAACGGGGGGTCGATCCACGACCGCTTGCACCAAAAACCTATATGCTTCCAATTAGACCATCAGGCCTCGACGAGCCAACTGTCAATTTAAGATATATAACTAATATTCTTTAATAATTTCTCTTTATGAGACTATCAAATCTGGTTTTTCCCTTAACTATTTTAAGACTATCGTATCGGAATAGAGATCAGATTAATAATAATAGATAAGATTTTATTAATTTATCATATTTTCAGCGATTCGTGTAAACATTTGTCTATTTTTATTATAAAATATACTAAATTTGGGGGCCCCTAAATCATCGGGGGCCCCTGGCTTTAGCCCGTTCAGCCCCCCCCCCTTAATCCACCATAGGACATCATTGAATTTTGTACACATGACATAATATCTGTACATAACTTCACCTGATAAAAAAATCAATGGCTAAGTTGGTAAATATTAAAATACGTCATCGATTTTAGCCATCATTTGTCGCCGTTCACAGAAAAAAAATTCGCGAGTCAATTAATTATTTAAGATGAGGTCGCAGGCCAGTTAAAATGTTAACGCGGGCGAACTTTGGACACTTATGGATTACTGGATGGTGTGCAAGAGATGATAATTGATACAGGGAATTTATAACCGAGAGCCATACCAGCTTATTTTGACAGCTATAATAGAGCTACTGCCAGGGTCAGATGAAAACTTCAACACGGCAAACAGCCGCAGGAATCTTGTTAGCGGTCTTTTGAATCATTATTTTTTCTTCTGTAATATTTTTTTTCTTTGCTTTGTAAAACTGTTCTTTGTGATGTAGTTTTCCCCGACAATATTTACAAACAGTGACCTAAGGTTATTCACCGTGCTATAAAATACATGTTTCTTAGATGCTACTAATAGATAATGGATGGAATTGGTAGAGGGTGCTTTTCCTTATGCTAAACTTAGATGGGAAGACAGACATTGGCATTTTAATAGAGCGCCTCAGACGAAGAACGAGATAGAAAATTGTTGGCGATAGAAGTTAAGGTGCATGAGCCTTGTCACATGAAAACGATGATTTGAGAAAACGAAAGTTGTATTCTTCATCAGATAAGGTTACTGTAGAATTTCATGAGAGGTTTTGTTAACTTACTACAGAATTTGTAGAACGGATATGATTTTCTTACAATGGCTGGTCTACTAGAAATTGATGTCCATGACTTCTACTACTAATGAAAGTATGTATCTAGATCAGGTAAATGAACTTCGCGATATTAAAAGTAAAAGGCACCATCAAAATAGTTATCTCCCCTGCAATGTTCCCTTTAAGCTGCGCGGTTGCGCGGCCGCGCAGACATCTGACTGACGCCGCGCAGCAGTTTAGAACTACCGCGCAGTGAATTTTGTAAAATATTCCACAAAAAATTTATGTTGAGCAACTTTGCACACGATTTTTTTCTCTTTGCACACGGACCAACGTACCTTAGAGGGAACATTGCTACCCTGTACACTTGTGAAATAACTTTTTTAAAGTTGATATAATAAATTAATCAGAGATTTGTGAAACAATGGTTAGTATGTGCCGGGACGTACTATGAAAAGATTTTGCAATAGACCGATAATCTGATCTGCACACAAAGCCAGGGGCGTCACTATGGGTACGCGGGGTGGGGGTGCGGACCGCACCAGGAGACACCCTCACAAAGGGTGACCCCAAAATGTTCAAGTATTATGTTCCCGTTATTTGGCACCGACAGAGTCGAATGAGGTCTAACGGGGTAAGTCGTTAGGGGATGAAACCATGAGCTACCCCACTGGGTGACGCCAACGCTAGTGCCACCTCTGCACAAAGATGAAAACTCTAGGCCACGTTTTTCTTTTAAAAATGTTACATTTTTTTAAAAAAGTTTATCGAATATTTGAAATAACTGAACAGCACTGACGTCATTCAACATTTAAAGGTTAATTATAACTTCGCCTATGCGATTTTAAAACAAATCATTTTCGACTTTTGACCAACACAGCACAATAGCCGGTTAATCCACGCGTTTATATTCCAACATGTGTACCAACTAATTGATGCTACATCGATTTTATTTTCTTTAATACTTTAATATTTTGACCGAATTTTACAATATTTTATTTTTTTAATAAATATTTTACATGCTGAGATCAAGCGTGCGCTGAACGGTCCTCTCATCACAAGGCTTTACTTGAAATCACTGTGGGACTTTGGCTGATTTTATTCAACAGCTCCAATACAATTCGGTCTATTCAAGATTAGTCCTAAAATATGCGCTACATTCACGCCTCGCTCAAGGCCAGCAACCCAAACTCGGCACAAAGTATTAACAAAAAACAATGTCTTTGTTCCCGCGCTAGCCATCCCATAAAAAGATCACATGCTTAAAAAAAGCAATTCCAATAATTCTAAGAAACCTTGGATGTTTTTTTGTGTTTTGTTTTTGTTTTTTGTTGTTGTTTTTTTTTGTAAAAAAAACCCACGCAAGTCAACGTCTCTGCAAAATTGTGGGGAAAAGGTTGGGGGAGGGGGGTTGAAATAGGATTACTAAGCGGTGCTGCCAACGAAGACAACTCTAAATATCCCAACGATTGGTCCATGTTGGGTTATTTTTATCCACGTTTTGTTGATTTTCGTCAGATAAAATGTGCGGCAATCCGTGGATAAACAAATCCTGGGATGGGAGTGTCTGTTGACAGGAGTTGGCTTTCCTTCAAGGTAACGCCTAGAGATTTGAGTGACTTCTCTTAGAAACAAACTGACATTTGAAGGCGTATTAATTTGATTCAATACTCTTTGATTTTAGGAAAATTATGAATAACAGAGTGGAGAAATTTATAAATTAAATCTGCCTCAAATTTAGAATTTTTAAAGACTATTCTCTGATGTGGCTTAATAAAATAATATTTCAGTCCACTCCCCTCATTTAAAAAAAAATGTATTTTTTAAAAAAATATTTAAGGTTAGATCTGAGGAACCAATGAATTATATGTGGCATTTATTGCCTGTAGCATCGTTATCTGGATAAAGCTCATCTTATGTTGTCTTTACATTTTGTGTTTTAAAAAAATTATAAAATGATTAATGTTTTAGACATGAGCTTGCGAGGTTTATAGTAAATTTAAGTGTTCGTCAAGAATTATACATGAGAAAATTTGGATACTACTTTAATTTCAGTGAAAGACTAAAAACGTATTAATTCATGCGCTTCTTTAAATTATATTGTTATTAAATGGCAAAATGTTAAATAGGGAGCAACATAAATTAAAGTATTACTATTACATTTGCAAGTTTTAATGCTCCAGCTGAAATTTTTGACCTAGTTTGAAATATCATCATTTTCGGTTCTAACTTGTGTTGTGATGCAAGCTGGCTGATGATTTCTACATTTAATAATTTAGTTAAACTTAAAACTCGTGTTTGTTTGATAATTCAACTTATAATACTAATAATAATCCAGTTAGATCTGAAACTAACTGTCACAAGTCACAAGCGAATAAAAAAATGGATAAAATTACAACCTTAAATGAAGAAACTCGCCTGTCAGAGAATTGGTTACCGGTAGGTAATGAACCGCCACATAACTGCGGCAACCTACAAAGTGTTTGACTGTTGGAGAAGCTGTAATCTCAACCTTAAAATAAATTACCTTCTTTCGGTTATATATTAGAAGGAAAACAAAATAATTTTTAAAAAGTTGAGCAACGAGAGTTTAACGATCAATTTAAAACAAGGTCAAATGACAAACATGTTTTAGACTTGGAGATAACGACGAGCATCAGATGACAAAAGGAATAGACCGTTTGGAAGAATGACAGCGAACTAGGAAAATATTGACTGGTCTCCCTTTCCTTGGCTGCGGCTTTAGAGTGAAATCTTCCCTGACTCAAACTTGTCTAAATAATGGCCGGGGACAAAAACGAAAGGGGATAATTCCAGGGATTAATGCGCCGCGATTGTCTGCCCCTATAAAACCTGGACTCATCTAAAAGTTTGGACAATTCTAACCCAAGGCAGACGAGAATCGGAACTTCAAGGAGGAGCGCTGGTCAAAACTTTAATCATTGCATACGCTCAAAGTCAGAGGTTCGGTCTAGTCAAGAGCTTTAAGTTTATCTTTAGCAGAGAACCCAGTTGTCTTTGTGTTTATCGTTTTTGGTGTACAATCACCTACGTGACTTTCTGAGAACTGAAGATTCAGGCAAGAAGATATACAAGAGCCAAAGTAATAGTGATATAACAAAATCAACAATCGTGTTCATCTGACACGTGACACTTGGAACGATGTTGGTGGTGCAGGTTTTCTCAGTGGTGGTGGTGGCAGTCATTTCTGGAACAAGTAAGTCATCATTTGACAGACAGAAGGCATCGACAATAATTACGACCTATGCTTTCGGTACTGTCCATAAATTGACGGACATGTGGTGCTGACATTGTTCATTTTTTTCAGAGTCCAACTTAGCGCGCCTCGCTGCTAGCGGCTCTTTAGATTATTTCATCAGTCAGACGTCAAGATTATTGAGTACTTTAAAATGGATTTAGTCTAGCCTTATTGATTCTGTATAATTTATCGACGCACAAAGTGCTAGTTATCAAGCCATGAAAATGTAGCCGCTATTTGCTGATGTTGATTTTTTTAAAAACGTTTTTGACTTGGAAAGCTTGGTGACTTTCTAAAGCATCAAATTGTGCAGTTCTCTTTGATTTCATTTTAAGGCGCACACTTTAAAATAAGCCAAATTAATACCAATCCAAATTATATTAACTATGTGTTTCTATTAAAGAAAAGCTTTAAAATAAAATACGACATACACAAATGACGTGTGAGTGTGTGTATCACTCTGAATAAAACAATAAATTTAAAGCTTTATTAATGTAAAGGTTTTGGGAAAATGTAATTTTAGATGGAACATCTTTTTTTTTAAAGTCATCAGAATTACATTTTAATTAGAATACAGTTGAACTCTTCTTGCCTGGTCTTCAAAGAAGCATTCTTTACAATCATTTCATTATAGTTATCACAAACGACGCATAGTTTTTTATTTTTTTAAAAAGCTCCGAGTGCCGTATTGCACACTGTAGTAAAATAGTTGTATTTCGTTTATTTATAACCTCGTACAAAATGCCCATTATGGGATGTGTAGATTGACTTGTTACGTGACTTAAGGTGTTATTAAACTTATTTCATTGAATTAGTTTTCTCTAGTGAAATCCCCCCAGGAAGAGTGTCACCTAAAGCCCCCGAACACGTCTAGATGAAGTCTAAATTGATTTCCATTTCAATCAATATCTGATTGAACTGATGGGACGATGGGATCTGCGACTGAATGTTGTTTACATTTTTTCTAAAATCCTATTTCAGATTTTGCTGATGCCAAAGACTACGATTCCCTAGTTTCATGTGCGAAAGCTGGGGGTCAAGGCCGAATGTATCCCGACCCCGACGACTGCCGGAAGTTCATCCGATGCGTCAGCAGAAAACCGGTGGCCTTCACCTGCCCTCCGATGACCGCCTTTGACCCGGACACCCAAGTCTGCGCCTGGCGTGTTGGACGGAACGGCTGCAGTTCGAAACCAGCAACGGACGGCTGGGTGGGCATGATAGACAACATCATCAGCGACATGAGCCAACAAGACCCCACTCACAAGAGAGCGTCACGGAAGGGAGACAATAAACCGGGTTTTCAGAGTTATCCAGAAAAGAAGACGATCCGAAAAAACATGGAGGATAGAGACAAGAAGTTCAGAGTTCAGAAGAGGACCGGCGGTACGATAGACAAGCCGTCGATAAATAAACAAGGCGGCGAGCTTGAAGGCGGTAAACTTGTGGATCAGAAGAAAATGTCGACTCTTTCCAATGAATTCTCTGAACGTTCAGAAAACGTGAGGGGAGTTAATGAGAAAAGCAAGTACACGAGTTACAGTCAAAACACTGAACAGCAATCTGTAAATGTCGCAGAGAACGATATCAATGATAAAGCCGAAGATGATGAAACTGAAATTGTATTGAATCTCGAAAGTCCAGAACAGAAGTCGGACTACGACGCCCCATCTAGAAAAGACGTGTTTGCGACACAGACGCGAGTGGCTGCGCAGGTAACAACAACCTCCCCGGGGGAAGACGTGGGCGTCACTGACAACAGCAACGGTGACCAAGCCAACGGCAACAAAGCCGCTGCTCCATCAGTGGACGCTGCATTAGCCGTGACGAAGAGTGTTGAAGTTCACCAATCACCATTATCTGTCTCCTCGATCGATGCGTACCGGGTGATAGGTGACTCTGTGGTGATGAGTGACGTCATGGCGGACTCCAGTGAGACTAATGTGAGATCTATGGCACGAATAAATAACGTTTCCGTGGCAACAGCGGAGACCGTAAACTCAATCGATACGAGAAGTAGTACTCCGGATGATGCAAAAGAAATTAACCAGACCGCCTGGAACTCCACAACGGTTGATACTAATTATTCTCAGGGTTCCCTAATGAACGTCTCGTCGGCTGCAGCAAAAAATGAAGTCTCATTGAATTTGACGAACAACAACAACAATGTAACTGAGAGTAAAAATTCGGCCACCCATCAGAATGCTGACGTTGTAACAGTTGAGAAGAACATCACTAGCACAGAATTCAGACAAAACGTTACGCACGATGATCTGAACACGGACATGACCGACAGCACAGCACCTGGCATGATGAAATCTGGCCACAACGTGACCGCCACTACCACCACCACCTCCACCAATGACACCCAAGCACCAAACAGCACGGACTCCGAGCGGGAGTTGCAGACCATCCCGGACACCAACACGCCACAGATCGCCTACAAAACTAAGTCGGTCAAACCCGCCCAGCTCACTCTATATCTACCGAGCGACTCTCAGAACAGCAGGAAATCCAGGACGGCCCAGGGAACCTTCAACCCCGCGCCCCAGCCCTACAAAGCCCGACTCGAGCCACGGTCCTCTAAGTACTCCAGACTGCTCAGCGGTCTGTCCGACCCCACCCCGCCAGTCAGTGGTAGAGATCCGTCCGACCCCACCACGCCGGTCAGCGGCAGAGAGATCTACGTAAAGAGAAGCGCCTCGATGATCAAACCACTCGGTGTGTCGCCCGACAAGGTCACGGCCTTGAAAGAAGTTCTGCAGTACATGACCGGAAAAATCGTGGACAGTGGTTCTCTGGTGAAAAAGGAGGAGCCATCTCAGCAAAGGCGATGGTACCAGCTGAGGAGCCTCGTGGAAAAAAGTTTGTACTCCCCTGCGGCAGACGCCTCATCTGGGAACATCTCAGAGCCCTTGAACATTTCGGTTAGCGAGTCGTTATTTGTACAAGGATCAAACGAGAGTTTCGTGACGATGAGTTCTTCAACGGAGACCAAGGCGACATCTCAAGACTCAGTTGATAATACCACAGATGACACAATGGTCACTACTCCAAGTACCACTGAACTACACCAACAAGAGCCAAACATTAACGTAGCTTTACTCAAGAACTCAGTCGTTCTTCCTGTTGGGAATAAAGATACCTTTGCCCAAGTGAAAGCCCCATCAGTCATCAGTCATCATACTCTTGCCCAAGTGAAAGCCCCATCAGTCATAAGTCATGATACCCTTGCCCAAGTGAAAGCCCCATCAGTCATCAGTCATCATACTCTTGCCCAAGTGAAAGCCCCATCAGTCATGAGTCATAATACCCTGGCGCAAGTAAAAGTCCCATCAGTCATGAGTCATGATACTTTTGGCCAAGTGAAAGCCCCATCAGTCATGAGTCATCATACTTTTGACCAAGTGAAAGACCCATCAGTCATGAGTCATGATACTATTGGCCAAGTGAAAGACCCATCAGTCATGAGTCATGATACTATTGGCCAAGTGAAAGACCCATCAGTCATGAGTCATGATACTATTGGCCAAGTGAAAGACCCATCAGTCATGAGTCATGATACTATTGGCCAAGTGAAAGTCCCATCAGTGATGAGTCATGATACTATTATCCAAGTAAAAGACCCATCAGTGATGAGTCATGATACTATTATCCAAGTAAAAGACCCATCAGTCATCAATCTAGACACCGTAGTACAAATGAACATTCCAAAAATCATGAATCAAGATACCCTAGTACACGTGAATTCCCAAAAAGTCATAAATGAAGACGCCCAAGTAAAAGTGAATGGCCCAAAAGTCATACATGTGGAGGCGCTAGCTGAAGTCAACGCCCCAACATTGCCCACTGTTGCCCTCGGTGTATCAGACGATGTAGAGAACTACTCCAACATAAATATTCCCATCGCGTACAGAGCTTCCCCTCACTCGGACGACAAGAAAAATACCAGCTTTATGTCAGCCCCATACATGGTCCAAGGTAAGTGTGCCATTACACAGTGGTGTATGTAGGACATCCTTCGTTTCATTACTATTACACGTTGGTTTATGTAAGTGATTGGACATTTTGTTAAAACAATTTTGCGAATGTGCTCTAGAAAACCTCAAGATTTAACAACACTATAAATGAATGTTGTGTATTTATTAGAATACTAGCGTATCACCCGTCAAAAATGACGGAAGTTTTCAAAATAAATACACATCAGAATTTTAAAAAAAAGAATGTAATACAGAACTTTCATTTATTTTTATTTTATTCATTTATTTCCCTGTTGAACTATTTTATGAGGCCGTTCGAAAAGAGTTATTTTTTGGTACAGTAATTTGGTGCGCTGCTTTCTAATATAGTAGCGTCACGGACAGGACAGACGGGACGTGACCTACATTGCAAATTATGTATATTGATATTGATGATTTAAATGTAATAAAGGCGGAAAAGATTATTTTCAGAATTGATGACAGTTTATAATTATTTATTCTTCATGCTAAAGAATAATTTATTCATGTGCTACTATATTCTTTAAATATTATGGCATAATTTAAGACTATCCTCCAAACTAATCATATTGAGCAGGTGGGGTAAGATTTGAACAGCAAAACTCTACAATAAATAATTTCCCTCTCAGCCTCTGCGATAACCTGCGAGATCCCCTTTAGAACTTCTGTCAGGATTCACAAACCAAATTACGTGAAAAACATATTTGGAAAGTTCTCTCAAGCATGGGCATGATTTGATTCAATTGTGTTTGTTATGTTTAAGGAATGGCTCCTAACATTATAAAGTGTATATAATTTTAATGATGTATTTGGCGCTGAAGAATAACTTGAGTTTTGTGTACCCAGGTATTGCCCGAGCCTTCAGGTGCCCAGAACCTAATGGACACTTTGCCGAGCCCAAAGATTGCTCTGTGTACTACCATTGCGCCGCGGGTGTGGCGTACAGAAGGTCAGTATCAATGGTCCACTTAAGCTGCGCGGCTGCACGGTCGCGCAGATATTACCGCACAGTAAATTTTGTAAAATATAGCATGCACAAGGACCAACGAGCCTTAGAGGAAACATTGGTCAGTACACGCTCACGTCATCAGCCACACACGATGAGTGCTTCTTGATAAGAGGTTAAGTTCAGACTAGACCGCATCTGGGACTCGAACTGAGTATCCTCGCCCCTGAAACACTAGCCCACATGTTGACTTCGTACCCCGTGCTATACATAGTCGGGGGCGAGGGGGGGGGTACTAGGGTGGCAAGAGTCCTACGCTCCGACAATGTTGTATGGCACTGCCCAGCAGATGGCGAAGGTTTCCAGGTGTTAGACGAGAGTAATCTCGAGCGTTCCTGAATAGGTATATTAGTTATTCAGTTGATGAAAATTTAGACCGGAAATTATGATATTCTTTTGAAACGCGTTAGTTTTACTATATCTCAATCTGGTGTTTTTAGTCTACACTTTCATTCGAGTAAATAAACACTTATGTAACGTATGATGTTTCGCTGACGTTTAAATTGAAAGTACTCATTATAACGATACATAAAAATACTTTTGTGATAAGTATTGTGAAGTAAGATATCATGATTGAAATGACAGCCGTAAAATCTTTCTTCAGAGATTGCTTACCTGGCCAGGTGTTTTTGGTGGACGCATTGTCTTGTGTGTCTGCCAGCTTGGCTCCTCCTTGCGTTAACATATACAAAGGCAGCACCGAAATGGATCAGGAATTCGGTAAGGATCTCCATTTGTTACATCTCCTACAGTCTCCCCATGTTACATCTCCTACAGTCTCCCCATGTTACATCTCCTACAGTCTCCCCATGTTACATCTCCTACAGTCTCCCCATGTTACATCTCCTACAGTCTCCCCATGTTACATCTCCCACAGTCTCCCTTTGTTACATCTCCTACAGTCTCCCCATGTTACATCTCCTACAGTCTCCCTTTGTTACATCTCCCATAGTCTCTCTTTGTTACATCTCCTACAGTCTCCCCATGTTACATCTCCTACAGTCTCCCTTTGTTACATCTCCTACAGTCTCCCCATGTTACATCTCCTACAGTCTCCCCATGTTACATCTCCTACAGTCTCCCTTTGTTACATCTCCTACAGTCTCCCCATGTTACATCTCCTACAGTCTCCCCATGTTACATCTCCTACAGTCTCCCCATGTTACATCTCATACAGTCTCCCTTTCTAACATCTCCTACATCTAACAGCAAGCCAGAAAATCAGGAATAGTTTATTTTAAAGAAAACAGTAACATGTGTTCATAATACTCATTTGATTCGTGTAGTTTGTTGATAAGTTGATGTGTTAAAAAATATTATAAGAAATCAAGGGGAGTAACCGCCCTTGAGATGGACATTTGGAAAATCCGATGACTTAAAGGTGATACGTCAATAATGTCAAAATGGGTTTGGGTTAGATCCTTGTATGGCTATATTTGTGGGGGAATGTCTCAATTTTTTTGTTGGTTTGGGTGGGAATTGTGTGAAATCTGGCAAAATGGCTTGACGCATGTGAAGATGGCTTCCAAGACCGCGTGGCACAGGAAAGCCAGACAACGTATTTGGGAAAGGATAATTCTTTTTATGTTTTCCAAGTTGGCCTTCTCTCCCTAAGTTCAAAAAGTTACGCCTCTGGACGCTCCGACTCTGATGCTCTTTAACGTCCAACCGAATCCTTTCTCTGTTGTCATTGTGTACAAATTCTTACTTGGGGCTTAAGTTGAGCTCAACAGCTCAACAAACTTGTCAACACTCACTAATCTCGTGGAAGGAGATCTAAAATTACTTCAATGCTTCTGACCAGAGGCGTCACTAGCGTTAGTGTCACCCAGTGCGGTAGCTCATGGTGTCAACCCTTCACGTCTTACCCCATAGACATCCGAGTCTGCCAGTGACAAATAACGGGAGCATAAAGCATTTTACGTTTTGGTGTCACGCCGGTGCGGTCCGCACCCCCCCCCCGCACCCCAATAGTGACGCCACTGCGTCTGACAACGCCGTTAAAAGTTGTTTGTTTACTCTTGCAGCCAGTTCTGTGTGCAAGGATCCCAACGGCCTGTACAGGGACACCTTCAGCTGTGCCCACTACTACGAGTGCACCAAGGGCTGGCCGATACGTCGCAAGTGTATGTCCGGGACTGTGTTTGACGAGGCCAGGGGCAGGTGCACGTGGAGCCGGTTTGTGCCGGGCTGTGAGGGGGAGATCAGAGAGGACGCCGACAAGCCGGTCACAGGTTGGTCATTGGTGTCTTTCAACGGACCTTTCTATTTTCAAAGTCCTCATTTATCTGCATTACTCTTTTCATGACGTTAAATTCACATTGAGACAGAAGCTAGTATATTTTGCGGACAAGGACATACTATAAAATCTCCCCCCCCCCACATGTATTACATTCGTTCACTTAAAAAGCTTTATTTTAGGCTTTCGTGTACCTCGGTGCCCATGGACATACAATGTATATACTTCCGCGCCCCTACATGACTCCTCGGCTTTGAGATAAAATTATGAACTAATGGATAACATAACAACTCCGTTTTATCAAGACAAAATGCGGTACAAGAATGACACGCAATGAATAAATCCAACATACTTTACCGTATTTAGCGTAGAATATAGAATGTAAAACCTGATTACTTATTTCTGTCCCCGGTTGGATATAAACACCCACCGTCTCAAACGGCAAACGGTTTTTAAATCCCTTAAATTAACTTCACGGCCGTCTCTGTCGTCATCTCTCTCTGTCTGTCTTGGGCGGGCGGAAAAACAAAAGTAAAAAACGACCCTGTTCCTGTGATCCGATCGAGCTGAAATTTGGCACACGGACCCGTCTCACCTAACAATGCATCGTATCAAAATTTCAGATCGATCGAACGTACCGTAATTAAATTAATGCATTTTAGTTTATCCTTATATAACGTATGTAATTCAAATTCACTGTTTGTTATTGTTTCTTTTCCACGTGAGAGTTTGAGTTGACGCGTTGACGCGACCCATCGAAGTACCGGCGTGCTTTTGTTTACATTTTACGTGTCACGCTGAGCTCGGTCAAGCGATCGGTGACCAGAATGTTCCCCTCTCCCAGCCAGGGTTATGAAGCCAAGTTGAGTTAAGACAGATTCAGTCTGTAAATGTTTGTCGCGTTTGTAAATAATCAATACTGTTCGTTATGTCTCATATATAAGGGATTTATAGTCAAAAACTTTGTTTTTACGGGTTTGTTTTATTTATCTGAAGTTCACACCAACGCTGAAACTTTCGCGGACTTATCGAAATCAAATGGAAAAGAATGTTTGAGAACGCAATCGAGACAAACAGGCGAACAAAGAAACAAAGGAAAATGCATTTCTTTAAAATCAGATTTCTTTGTTCACTTTCTGCTGCTTGCACGTGGGTGGATCTCTCCCCTTTTGCCCAACGTTTATTCTTTAGTACTTATTCATGAACTAATCTGGGTGTGTGTTTGTATGTGTTGTGAGTGTATGTTCTTTCTCTGATAATTCAGGAAAACTGCCGTTCGTCCTTAAATTTTTAACATAATAATATGTATTTTTAATTTACATATTTTTAGTTACCAAAGAAACGTTCGAATGTTTGAGGGATGGCTACTTCAGGGACGAGAAAGACTGTCATGTTTATTATCTCTGTGCTGGAGGCGAGCCTCTTCGTATGGCGTGCGACCACGGAACTGGATTTGACGTCAAACTCAACATGTGTGTGTGGAGCTATCTGGTGGAAGGCTGCAGCGACAGAGACGGAAGTGGCAGAGACGGAGACGGAAGTGGCAGCATGACGGTTGAGTCGGAAGAAATCGAATTCAACCCAGAGAAAAATCTATCAGAGACCCGCGACAAGTGGAACAGCCCTGAAGGTATTTAATCTGAACTTAACCACGGTGGTGGGGCACCCAGCTTCCAATGTGTACCTGACTTTAGTTGAGGTAACGGGCAATGAAATGGCGGCTGGGTATTGTGCTAGTCACACGCTCCCCTCGTATACCGTGGCTATAGTAACAAGAGCTAGTCACACACTCCCCTCGTATGCCGTTGCTATAGTAACAAGAGAACGCTGCTCCAAAGGCCAGCATGATCTGAAAAGGGAACGTTAACATGTCAAATCATTGACATCAGAATTCTAGATAACTGTTACTGTCACAACTAGGGGATTTAATAATTGTATGTTGTACAGATCTTCAGATCGCAACCCATTCCGACTCCGCCCTCTCTCCATAGCCACAAAGCTATAACCCAGGTGTCAATCTGCTACTAATTCTTTTTAAACGTTCTGTTTAAACAGAAAACTGTTTAGCTTTAAGGTTAAACGGGAAAAACCTGATACTGATAGCATTGTTTTCAAATTTTATTTCGCTTAATAATTTATTCTTTAAATAATAGACAACATAATGAACACTATGCTCTCGTGTAACAATTGCAATTTCAACTTAAGTAACGATATGAGATGATAATAGATAAAAACCAATAAAACTTTGGAACGTCATATTCCTCTAATGAGATTACTTTAAAAAAATGTTATATCGTTATAATGAAATGGGTTTAGGCACGTAAAACAGCAGTGTATTATTGCCACACAGAAATATTGCATTTCCATTTATTTTACTTCCATTCAGCTGACTTTGTGTGCCCAGAAGAAAATGGGGTTTTCCCGGATCTGTTTGATTGCAGTACATATTACACATGTATCGATAACGTTGCTAAGCCCATGAGATGTCCGTTGGGCACTGGGTATGACGATGGCACCAGCTTGTGTATGGACGCACGTCAGGTGCCCCGCTGCAGAGAGTCAGATTCAACCAAGGAATCCAATATCAAAAGTTCAGGTGTGTTTCTATTTAATCCTTTTAACTTTTAGTATCAGTTTACTAGTCGATCAGACCAGTGGTGGAGTTTGAGTCGGAAACACCAGAGTTGAGCGACTCAAATGCGAACAGAGCACTGCCCAACTAACTCATATTTCAACAGGCTAGACCATAACAGGGACTCTAACTGCAGTCATTGAAACAGTACTTCACCTGTTAACTTCGTGTCCCGCGCTAGACAGAGCCGGGGAGGTTAGGGAGGCAAAAGAGTCCCACGTGAAGAAAATGCTATGTGGCACTGCTCAGCACATGAAGCAGGTTGCCCAGCATGGGCGTCCATAGAAATTTTTCCAGGGGGGGGCCAAAAAAATCCCACTTTTTTTAAATTTTAACTGACAATGCCATACAGGTACAATTTTCAATTAAATTCAAGTTCAGTATAAAATAAGGGTTGAAAAAAGCCTTAGAAATTAATAAGACTTACAAATTAGTGCTGTAATAGCTAAAATACAACATTTATTAATGCATTTAATTTTAATAAATTAAAAACTTTTTTTCTCAAATGTTGGGGGGGAGGGGCAAATGCCCCCTTGCCCCCCCTTCCCTACGCCCATGTTTGCCCAGGTATTAGCCAAGGCCTTAAGAGACTAATCTCAGGCCAAAAGAATATGTAGAAGAAGAAGAAGTATCAGTTTACTTTCAATGCTTGTTAAGATTAAGACAGAATTAGATTTTCAAAACAAATAAAATAAAAAGTTCATAATGCATTTCACAAATATATGGTGAAAAATAAATACATTTTACTGATTTTTAATGTCAATTGAAAGAAGTAATGATTTTTATTACTTTTTGTTTGTAGTTTCATTCATTGTTTCTCTGTTATCCCTTCAGTGATTTCAAAATTACCCTTCACGTGCCCTAAGAATCATGGATTGTACCCAGACACTGGCAACTGTTCACGATTCATTCATTGTTTTAATAAGACAGCCTACAGGTGGGTCTTTGATCTCTGACTCTCTGATAGTTGAATCAAGTCACTAATAGTTTAGTTTGTAGAATCGTAATATTGATTTTTTTTAAAATTTGATTTAATTTAAAAAAATAATCTAATTCACAAATTTAATTTTATTTATCCTTTGATGTGTTAATCTATCTCGTCAAGCGTAAACATAAAGGTATAAAAGAATTGAACACTAATGACGTCATTTTGTGATGATTTTCCTCAGACATGACTGCATGCCTGGTACAGCTTTTAGTTCGGAAAAAGGTTTATGCACATGGCGCCACCTAGTGCCAGAGTGTAACAAAGGGAACGAATCTCCTGTAAAGACGACCCCATACCATAATTTACCCAGTAGTGAGATGAAGGCAATGAAGAATGCTGTTGCTCACGGGAGTTCATGGAAGTATGAACCATCTGTCCCCTACCAAACCCCTCTTTCCAATGACGGTAAGACACTTGGACAGGAATATATATTAGATAGATAGGAGTTGAATTTAAGACAAAATTTCACAAAGAAATTTTTTTTTAAAACCAAAAAAAAACCTGCCATGTAGCACTTATAAGCTGAGTTTATTGAAGGATCGCGACAACGCACCTCACTGGACATTGCAGAAATTTTTAAATATTTAAATGATATGCGATACACATATGTGTGTAAATACAATTTACATATTTATAATGAATACATTTTTGCATCCAGCTCGGTGGTGTTGAATTATGGAGTGGGTACCCTGTTGCACCACTCTCTTGATTAATGCTGCTTAAAATCTTTTTCATTTTTCATCAATTTATTAAGTGTTGTTCTTACAAAAAAGATACAATTAATAATTGTCCATAAAGAGACTTTCTAATTTTTAAAAAAAAGATATATTTTAAATTTTAAGCTTTTAAAATTATATCAATAAATCATTTATTTTCACTCAATTCTTAAGAAATTTTTAATCTCATGCATTACACCTTTAACATAGCACAACTGTACCTTATTTAGCATAGCACATACATTACTTTATTTACTTCACTTTCGAAAATATTTTAGTTTCAATAGTAATAAGTTTCTAATGAAAATAATCCTAGTAATTCAAGTAATTGGAATATTGACAAGTTTGAAATCTCCGAAATAAATGGCTTCCCTGAATTCAAATCATCAAACAGTGGTCGAGTGGCATTCGCGATCGACTGGCGTACCGAGAGCCGCAGGTTCAAATCTCTGTGAAGGCAAGGATTTGCTCCCGTGGTTAAGGGTGTCCCTGAGCCCACCCAGCTCTGAATGGGTACCTGACACTAGTTAGGGAAACAAAGGCGGCCGGGCACTGTGCCATTTGACCTCCCTTAAAGTTGTGGGCTATGAACGCTACGTCACTTGCCAACAGACCAGCGTGGTCTGTGCGTTCTTATCTTATCTGTTTACAGACGCTCCTTCTATACAGAAGATTATTGCGTCCTACGCTTATCTATGGTTTGTGTTTAGTCCTGCATTTTTATTAGAGATTTAAATGCTGATAAAGTGTTGGTTTTCCTGGATTCTTCAGGCAACCCATTCCACGCCCGAATTCCGGACGGGAAGAAGGAAAACTTGTATGTGTTTGTTCTTGCATACGGAATAAGAAAGGTGTTTTTATCCTTATGTCTATCTGAGGGTTGTATTAAGTTATCTTTGTGTTGTATTTCTAAATTAGAATTAATTGCTTTATGTATGATTACTACTTTGCTCTTGGTTCTTCTATCCTCTAGTGTTTCAAGGTTTAATGATTTAACTAATGGTGTTATTCTTGTCAGTTTCGAATATTCTCCAGTAATGAATCTGGCAGCTCGTTTTTGAATTTGTTCTAGTTTATCAATGTTTTCTTTGGTGGATGGGTCCCATACAGAAGATGCATATTCTAGTACAGGTCTCAATAAAGTGAGGTAGCATTTTAGTTTTATATCTCTATTACATTTCAAAGAACGTAGGACGCAAGAATCTTCTGGACAGAAGGAGCGCCCGTGATGTTTTTAAAAAATGAAATAATAAATTGAATTAGTTTTTGTTTAATTGAACATGAGCCATTCGTTTGTGTTCCAACAGAAGATGTTGATGACTCAGACCAAGCTGGGATCCAAGACTTTCAATGTCCGTCTGTGTTGGATGGCTTCTACAGAGACAATTTATTCTGCGATATCTTCCATAGATGTGTTCTTGGTACAAGATTTACTTTCACCTGTCCAACGGGAACGTTTTTTAGGTAAATATTTGCAAATATTCAATCCAAATAACGGCGATTATAGCGAAATTCTCCACTGCTGAAACAATTTTGAAATCTCATTCTCAATATGAGCAACTTGAAAATTTAAGGATTTTTTAAATATTAATTTTTTATTTGATTATAATCATGAAATGTTTGCTTTAAACCAATTGTACTTTTTCGTTGTTTTTATTTAATGACAAGCATTAATTTTCTTCTGAATAGAATTGAAGGAAATTTGTGTGATTTCTGGGAAACTGTGTCCGACTGTACACAAGACGGCATCAGACTTGAAGCACTCAATAGTTTACCTGAGGTGGCCCCCGTACCATCCCCACTGCCTGTACAAAAGCCGGTACCCAACGAAGTTGAAGTGGACATAGTCAGCATTGATGCAGGTCGGAAACACTTGAACTGTAGAAGTTGTCTCCTCTTATCTCCTAACAAGTTGTTTCGTTGTTGTTGTTGTTTTGTTGTTGTTGTCTTGTTGTTGTTTTTTTGTTAATGCCGAAAAGTTTTAGCTAATTAACCTGTAATGTTTATAATGAAAAATAACAGGGCTCAGACACACCCAAATAGCAATACAGGATGCTAGTAGTGTTATAGCAATACAGGATGCTAGTAGTGTTATAGCAATACAGGATGCTAGTAGTGTTATAGCAATACAGGATGCTAGTAGTGTTATAGCAATACAGGATGCTAGTAGTGCTATAGCAATACAAGATGCTAGTAGTGTTATAGCAATACAGGATGCTAGTAGTGTTATAGCAATACAAGATGCTAGTAGTGTTATAGCAATACAAGATGCTAGTAGTGTTATAGCAATACAAGATGCTAGTAGTGTTATAGCAATACAGGATGCTAGTAGTGTTATAGCAATACAGGATGCTAGTAGTGTTATAGCAATACAAGATGCTAGTAGTGTTATAGCAATACAAGATGCTAGTAGTGTTATAGCAATACAAGGTGCTAGTAGTGTTATAGCAATACAAGATGCTAGTAGTGCTATAGCAATACAATTTTTGTTACATTATAAAAATTAAGTTAATTTTTGTCATAATAATATAAGAAAATAACTTATGTCTTCTACCGTAGATGCAAAAAATTAATGATAGCAAAGATATTGAGCTTTAAATAAAATGGAAATATTTTTGGCACTCATGTAATTAGTAATTATTTAATTTCATTTGCTACACATCACCATTATTATCCTATTATTGGTACAAACACTGTTTTTTAATTAAATCACCTATTTCAATATAATTCATAAGGATTTTTTTTTCTCCTCTAGACCCAACGCCATGTCCAGCATCCAGTGGACTCTTCGCTCATCCTCGCAACTGCAAGCAATTTCTGTTCTGTGCCCACAATGTGCCCCTTGTCCTGACCTGCCCAGAGTCTCTCCTCTACAACTCCCAGACACTCACGTGTGACTTCGCTAAAAACGTGAAGTGCCTTAGGTACGACCATTACAAAAAGTAGTGCGCTGAGCACATTGATCACTCCACTAAGGCATTTGAAATAGATTGGTTTCCATACAATTCTTTTGATTACGAACAAGCAACAAGGGAGATGAGATCTGCTACTTGACGACCTTTGTACAGTGAGCCGAATAGTTTGAAGTAATTTATAGTGAGATGAATGTTATTTAAGTAATGGACGTGTTTGGTTTAAGGTACAAGCAAATGGCCATGTTTGTGGTAACGACTGGGTAAAATAGTGGTTGCGTTTATAATGTGACTTTAAATTGTGATCATGATGCTTATCAATTGTTTTACATAAAGTTGTATTCCACATTAGTTTTTAACAAAAAACCTATTTCTAATGTAAAGTTAATTTACAATTATTTTTTATAAAACAATGTCTTTACAATACCAGCTGCTTTCAGGTTACCATCTAATGATTTGAATTTCATTTTCTAGTCGATACATTTTTATTGTACCTTATAATGATGACGCAATCTTACAAAACCATTAATTCCATCACTATGCTCTTATTACATCATAAAGTTGTAATTTTAATTACTAGTACTTTTTTTTAGAAACAACAATTGAGATCAGAGTGTGTTTTTCTATGCAATAAAACAAATATGACATGTACTTTCATGTTTAAGTGTTGGGAATGTTGAGCTATAGAAGAATGTTGCTAAACTTGGAGATTTGCCATAACTATAATACTAAAGGCTTGATATTTCTAACTATTGATTACTTTAATTCACTGATTGGTTAAGGATAATTTTTCCGGATATTTCAATTCATTTATTAAAATTTTATTAAGAAAAAATTACAGTCTAGTCATCAATTAAATTATTTTTAATGCTGCATTATTAGTGATGAGGGTCCGAATGAGAAATTAAACTTCGTAACAGAAAAAAATATAGCGTTGATAATCAAAATAAATAATTAGTCTTTTCAAAGTAATTTCTTTCCTTATGAAATTTTAATGTTTTTCCAAAATTAAAATTCTAACACTGTTAATTACTAACTATTTAAGCTAAGCCGCAGACCTTGATATTGATACAAGACATTACACTTTGGATTGAACTAAGTCTTTAATTGCACTATGAGATTAGGTGTCAAAATAAATTGAACGTGTGAAAGTACAAATTATGAGTCTGTGATGATTCTATCTTTATTGTGAATGCATGTTTTGTACATGTAATAACAATAATTGAGGTGTATTGATAATGTGATCTAATCTTGCAAAGATATTTGTTTGATTTCTGTACAAAAATAATCATGCATTTTTTGTATATTATTGTCGCCATTTTTCTACTTTTTATATCAACACATTCCTGCTTTTTATACAGTAACATTCAATCACTTTTAATAAACTTTTGTAACCAATGAAATAATGTTGTTGTTGTTGTTTTGTGGTTCTTTTTTGTGTGTGTTATTTTTAAAAATATAATTTAAATGTATATTTTAAGCGAAACCAAACGGCGTGCTAAAATCTAAAAGGCCAGCAGCAAAGAAAAGAAAAGTGAAGTGACTAAACTCATAGTCACTAACTATGCACCAATAGTCAAGATACCAAACTCATGACAAAGATTCGTCAAAAGACAAACCTCTGTCATTGACACTGCATCATCCCATACCAGCAGCGTGAATTATATAGATACGCTAATAATGTAAGAACTGGACAGAGAAATATAGTAAAACACGTGCATGTGTGATTGTTTGGAAACGGCAGTTGAAGCTAATGTTGATTCCAACCAAGATGTAGATTCTATGGCGAGTCAAGTTAATCAGATAAACTGGATATTTGATCAGATGCTTCTACTTCTTTCAAATTTCTAGCGTTTACCACGTTCATCTCACTTTCAGTTTGAAACAATTTTTATTAAAATTTAAAATAGCTGTCCTTCGTTTCATAACAAGGGTGGGTCATTCTACATAGCGATAAAACAAGTCTAAATGAATGGTGCAACAGCTCAGAAAACAATGTTTCTAGTTTCTTGTCTTAAAATCGTGTCTAACGGCGAGAAACCACATTGTCATGGATAGTTCATTGCATCATCGGTCAGAAATCGTTCTGCTTTTACCGAAGATTGTTTGCTGTAAATATTTACAGAAATAACATCCTCGTTCAATGAGTCATTGGTTACTCAGTTTGATAAGTGTAGGAAACTGAGCAGAAGTAAAGGAGACGTAGGAGTGATTTGATAGTGTCATTCTGAACTCCAGAACTTCATTCTGAATTTTAGATCTTCAATCTGAACTCTATAGATCCTCGTTGTGAACTCCAGATCTTCATTCTGAAATCCATATCAGATCGTCAGCGAACAAGGAAGAAGCGGATATGTTTTGGTGCATTTCATTCCCATTAGTCTACTATCAACAAATGAAGAAGGCTTATTGGTTGTCTATAATTTACTTTCTTAATGATGATTTATACAATAATGGGACCGTCCATAAAGTACGTCACGCTCCAGAGAGGGGGGGGAGGGGTGTAAGAACGTGTGACAGGGGGAGGGGGGTCCGGCCATGTGTGACGTCACGCTGTTTTATATTAAATTTTGATTATTTTGTTAATTAAAAACTAAATTTTTGTTCGAAAGTGTGACGTACTTTAGGGGGGGGGTCCGAGATGTGTGACAGTTTGTGACAGGGGAGGGGGGGAGTTAAAAATGGTCAAAAATAGCGTGACGTACTTTATGGACGGCCCCAATGAGCAATTAAACTTAAAGAAATACTTAAGACTTAAGCTTATAAAAGATATCAAAAGGCAGCTGATATCTTATTTCACAAAGTCATGGACTGGTCAGTATTTGATGTTTTAACACACAGTCATGGACTGGTCAGTATTTGATGTTTTAACACACAGTTATGGACTGGTCAGTATTTGATGTTTTAACACAAAGTCATGGACTGGTCAGTATTTGATGTTTTAACACACAGTCATGGACTGGTCAGTATTTGATGTTTTAACACACAGTCATGGACTGGTCAGTATTTGATGTTTTAACACACAGTCATGGACTGGTCAGTATTTGATGTTTTAACACACAGTCATGGACTGGTCAGTATTTGATGTTTTAACACACAGTCATGGACTGGTCAGTATTTGATGTTTTAACACACGGTCATGGACTGGTCAGTATTTGATGTTTTAACACACAGTCATGGACTGGTCAGTATTTGATGTTTTAACACACAGTTATGGACTGGTCAGTATTTGATGTTTTAACACACAGTCATGGACTGGTCAGTATTTGATGTTTTAACACACAGTCATGGACTGGTCAGTATTTGATATTTTAACACACAGTCATGGACTGGTCAGTATTTGATGTTTTAACACACAGTCATGGACTGGTCAGTATTTGATGTTTTAACACACAGTCATGGACTGGTCAGTATTTGATGTTTTAACACACGGTCATGGACTGGTCAGTATTTGATGTTTTAACACACAGTCATAGCTGAATGAGACATCGGAGAATCTCTTCCAAGACGCTGGCTCAAAATTCAAGTATTTCTTATGGTCATCAATGGCTTAATTTGAGACGAAATTTTCAAGGTTGCATTTTATCAAGAACTATTTACGCTCCAACATGGAGCAATAAATGTTCTCTGATCAGGTAATGTTATCAATTGAAAGTGATACTGTGAACAATTGTTGATTTCGATGAAGTGAATGTAAACTAAAAAAGTGTGGGGTGGGGGGGGGGTGGGGGGTTTTAAAATAAATGTGTAGAAAAAATGATTAAAACGATGTTACAGTTTAAACTTCTATATAATATATCCTTTTGACCTACGATCATGGGCGTAGGCAAGGGGGGGGGGATGTAATAAAAATGTCATAAATTTGTTACAATAAACTGAACTAAATTTCCTTAAAGTTTATTATATTAAAGACAGTTTACATATATCAAACATAAAAAAATATATCTTCAAGTATAACTGATTACATTACTGATTGTTTATCTGATTACTCTAAATATCCCAGTTGTTTTAACAATTTCTGTCACATTTTCAGCAAAAATTCGCAAACTTTTATATTTATGTGTCCATTTAGTTTCACATAGCAAAGTAACATTTTAGTTTTCTTTGCTGATTACTTTCTCGGAAAAACACTATAATTGACTTAATTGATGCTATTGTGTTTCGTACAGCATTCACATTATTTAAATCGTTCACGACAAGATTTAGTTTATGTGAACTGCAATGTACAAATGCTGCTATTGGGTTTTTTCCCCTCGAATTATTGCTTGGACTCCTTCTTTACCTGCCATTGTAGAACATCCGTCGTATCCTTGACCATCAAACTTTGTCATATCTAATGATGGTGTTAGCTAAACCTTCAGCTGTTCTATCGACAATTGGAATAAATCCCAGGAATTCGTCTGTGACCATCATTTTCCCCTTTTGCTCTTCTACACGCCATTCTACATTTGCATTGAAATATCCTGAGAGAGACAGCAGGAAGACAGCATGTCAAGAATTGCTATCAAGAGTGCAAGCTGGTCAGCAGCAAATCCGTGTTTGGACCTGAAATTAAAAAAACTTAAACACGCCGACCAGCTGATTGTCAAAACTTGGAACGCGCTACCCGTCACATACAACACACTTCAGCGTGTGAGTATTGCTGTACTGACAATGTTTGGCTCTAATTATGCATGCGAGCAGTCTTTCTCACATCTAATGAACATCAAGACCAACCACCGATCACGTTTAACGGATGGAAGTCTCAACGCCTGCATGAAGCTTAACCTCACCACGTATCAACCAGACTACAAAGCCATAAGTAAATCCATGAAGCACCATAAGTCGCATTAATGGTAAGTAATACTCATTATTGATTATTTTAGCAACAGCATGACAGTGTTATTAAAAAGATCGCAGAGCATAATTATTGTGCTTTTAGTGTTGAAATTACACAAAATGCACACATTTACTTGAATTTTTAGTTGTAAGAAATATGTATGGCTCTCACAGGATTACATCTCGAAATATGTGGTATTTATGGCTATCTCAGACAAAAAGTTTCCCGACCCCTGGTCTAGTCCCTGTTATGGTCTAGCCTGTTGAAATATGAGTTAGTTGGGCAGTGTTCTGTTCGCATTTGAGTCACTAAACTCTGGTGTTTGCGACTCAAACTCCACCACTGGTGTGATCGGCTTGGCCTGGGCATGTTAGTGAATACTCCCCTGACAGTCGTATGTCAGCCCACTCCTGGTACCACTTGTTCTGAAGTGGTCCATTAGCCAGGTCTTTGCCCCGAGATAAATGACTGGGCCACCCCGGTTTTTGCCAGGGAGTCTGCTTTCCTAGAAATGCAACTGAATTATTTGCTTCGCGAACAATGTCTTCATGCAAGAGAGACCCACAAATTGCGATTATAGTGTTTTGCGTAGTTGCCGAGATATACTTAGCACTACAAGAGCCAATTGACAAATGATTACCAAGAACTTCATCTCGAGATTCAACACGAAACTCTAACAGGCCATAAACATTTCCATAATTTGATTCTTTTCCACGAAGTGCTAAATCATGCATGCCGCGAAAAGGGATTTTAGAAATGATGGGACCCAGTTTGTTGCGATTTTCTTGAATGTGTCTTCTAAATGATGAGTCCAACTGCTAATCTATAGAAACTGCTTTGGCTTCCAATTATGCAACAAAATGGCATATATCTTCACGAGAGCCCTTGTGCCATGTGCTTTACAGGTGGCTACGTGCATCTTCGTTGAAACCTTTATATTTTGTACATGGTTTGATGACAAATGCCCACTGAACTCCTCGAATTACTTTTTGCGGAAACAACACGCAATAATTGCAAAAGTCACCTTTTAACATTTGCGAGTATACTAGTCACGGTGAATAGTCTGATAACCATGAATATCTAAAAACTAAAAACTCTGTTTCCCTCACTGTCAGCTCTAAAATCATACTTTTTATAAATCACGAATCAGCTGCAATTTCAACTCATTTGAAAGGTTGAGTGTCCAGTGTCCAGACATACCTTCCAATATCCAATTTAGGAAATGAATAAGTGTCAGCGATAATCAAATTAGGAACAGTTGCTTCAGTTGTGTCTGGCTGTTGAACTTGTACTGTAGTCCTCAATGCCAATGATAAGTCAGATGCTGCAGTCTGCAGACGCCCCAAAATCTTCTAATAATGGCATTTTGGAATCCCACAATTGCTCTACTTTTCGGTTTGTTTGCTTTCTTGAGCCTGTAAAAAATTTTCTGATATCCATCTTTGGTAATCCTGCAGTTTCTACACGTATATTATATTTCACAGAAAAATTCAATATTCTCGTTAGAACTTAAGTTTTTAATTTATTAAATGCATTAATATATGTTGTATTTTAGCTATTACAGCGCTAATTTGTAGTCTTATTAATTTCTATGGCATTTTCCGGCCCTTATGTTATACTTAACTTGAATTTAATTGAAAATTGAACCTGTATGGCATTGTCAGTTAATTAAAAAACGTGTTTGTTCTTTTTGCCCCCCTCCCCCCCCGGAAAAAATTCCTAGCTACGCCCATGCCCAAGATTACTATTTTATTACTGTCATTATTGCACTGTTATGCTACTAACGAGAACAGATACATCGTGGAAGTCAGCGGGTACACCAGGTCTTGTTCGCACGGGGTTACATTAACTACAGCTACGCCATGCATTGCAGTCGCACACGACTCGACCTTTAAACGCTTAACGGATTCCATTAGTGACGTCGATACTCTTCGTATTGTTTATGGTTTCAGTTAGTAGCACAATGTAATAAGTAATATGGTACAGGAGGCAGGTCGTTACCTTATTATTGATATGATTAATCTAACACATCGCATGCACTATGCCTAGCTAACCATTCTGGGATGATCCATATTTTCCTTTTTCTGAAGAGCTCTTAAAACATTTTTTGTGATGATTATCAATTTTGCAGCGCGTTTTTTTCCCCCATAATGTTTTAGCATGCCCATAGCGTTTGGATGTGATTGTTGTTGTTGGTGATCCTTCTCGTCCATGAGGGGCATCCACCGATCATCGTCGGCGTCTGCGATTCCTCCAAGGGCATAGGCCACATACGAGAGACCTCCAGGCATCCCTATCCTGGGCCAGCCTCTCCAGGATCTTCCAGTCATGGCCAATTCTCTTGATGTCTGCCTACAATTTTCGGCGTCAAGAGTTTCTTGGACGGCCTCTGTTTTCGCTTTCCCTGGGGGTTCCATTTCAGGGCTTGTCTCGTTGTATGGAGGCAGGTTTTCTTAGTGTATGACCAATCCACCGCTACCGCTTCTGGAGAATCTCTTCCTCAATTGGCTTCTGTTTTATTCACTGCCACAGTTCCCGGTTCCTGGCCAGGTTTACGGCCGTCGTTCTCAACGTCTCGGCTCCATATAGCAGTACAGGGTTCACCATGGTGTTGAAGTTCCTTATTTTTAACTTGCTGCTTAGGTTTCTGGAGACCCAAACATAATTCTTTACTTGTTGGAAGGCTGCTCTTGACTTCCCGATCGTTATTTTGACATCAGCATCCGTTCCAAGACCTGCCCTCTACATGACAGGTGTCTACTCAAGGTGTTGATGTTCTTAATGTTGATGTACAAAAATATTAAGACTCTCGGTAGGAGCACTTTAGAATCCGTAGCGCATAAATTATGAAAAGTATAACCTCAATCTTTGGCGGAATTTTTAAAAAAATGATGATGTATTATTTAAGAAAAGTTTAAATTAATGTGACATACACCTTTCTAAACTGTAGTACATCAAGGGGAAAATGTTATAAATAATAATATGAGGTTTAACATATGCGGTTCACTCATTCTCTCACTTATAGATCTCTCTTTTGCCTTCTAAATTAGAAATCTTTAATTTTTATACCAAACACCCACCCCACGTTTTAGTCATATTAAATCGAAGTACTTGAACTAATAAGTTTTAAATTATTTTCTTCTTTTTAGTCCGCTTATAAAAACGTGGTTTTTAAAAATCTTTTTTTTACTTCTATTTATTTTATTCTTGTTAAATCCCTTATATTAACTTCACCGCCGTCTCTGTCTCTCTGTCTCTCTCTCTCTGTCTGTCTGTCGTCGTCTCATGGGCGGGCGGAAAAACAAAAGTCGAAAATGACCCACTTCCCGTGATCCGATCGAGCTGAAATTTGGCACACGGACCCGTCTAACCTAACAATGCATCGTATCAAAATTTCAGATCGATCGATCGTACCGTAATTAAATTAATGCATTTTTAGTTTATCCTTATATGAGGTATGTAATTCAAATTCACGGTTTGTTATTGTTTTTTTCTTCCACTTCCACGTGAGTTTGAGTTGACGCCGACCGTCGTGCCGACACCCCCTCACGTCCCATCCCCATTTATTAAAGACAAGGGACATCACTCGGTGTCAGTCTGTCAATGTTTGTAGCGTTTGAAAATAATCAATACTGTTAGTTATGTCTCATATATAAGGGATTTATAGTCAAAAACTTTGTTTTTACGGGTTTGTTTTTTTACCTCTATTTATTTTACCAAACACCTCACAAGCGCCCGCCCAACGTTTTAAAAACATTGTGATGTAGTCACGGGGCGAACTCACAGATGTCAACAAAAGCCGACGGTACAGATGCTTTTATATAGACTATAGATAAACTTTAAAATTCAATAATTTAATAACGGTACATTTGATCTATCTGTGGTAAAATTTTCAGATCTCTAGGACCATCAGAAGTGGTTCAATTTTACGTTGGCAGATTTGAAAAAATCTTGGACAAACCGACAAACAATCAGGGTTGTTAACAATACTAAAATAAATAGAAGTAAAAAAAAGATTTTTAAAAACCACGTTTTTATAAGCGGACTAAAAAGAAGGAAATAATTTAAAACTTATTAGTTCAAGTACTTCGATTTAAAATGACTAAAAACGTGGGGCGGGCGCTTATGAGGTTTAACATGTGCGGTTCACTCATTCTCTCACTTATAGATCTCTCTTTTGCTTTCTAAATTAGAAATCTTTAATTTTTATACCAAACACCCACCCCACGTTTTTAGTCATATTAAATCGAAGTACTTGAACTAATAAGTTTTAAATTATTTCCTTCTTTTTAGTCCGCTTATAAAAACGTGGTTTTAAAAAATCTTTTTTTTACTTCTATTTATTTTATTCTTTTTAGTCCACTTATAACAACCTGGTTTTTTAAAATATTTTTTTACCGCTATTTATTTTACCAAACACCTCACAAGCGCCCGCCCAACGTTTTAAAAACATTGTGATGTGGTCACGGGGCGAACTCACAGATGTCAACAAAAGCCGACGGTACAGATGCTTTTATATAGACTATAGATAAACTTAAAAGTTCAATAATTTAATAAACGGTACATTTGATCGATCTGAAATTTTGATACAATGCATTGTCATCCAAGATCTATCTGTGGTAAAATTTTCAGATCTCTAGGGACCATCAGAAGTGGTTCAATTTTACGTTGGCAGATTTGAAAAAATCTTGGACAAACCAACAAACAATCAGGGTTGTTAACAATACTAAAAAAATCTATTGGCAATACCAAATACCAATACAATTTTAAAACCAGTATTGCAATACCAATACCAATATTTATTTATTATTGCCTTACCAATACCAATATTTGGGTCATTCGACGAATAAAACGCAAATACGTAATTCATCGCTCTATATCACTTACATCGATAAACGATAACAACATTTTTGGCTAATTTAGACAATGTATTTTTAACCAAATTTTGTTCAATAGTTAACACTTGCTTCATCAGTTTTCCTCAAAGCATTCAAAAGTCTTTGACAACATATTAAATAAGTCGGCATACCTTAACGTCCTTTTAAGTGGACGCGGTGGTCGAGTGGCAGCGCACTGGACTGTCGTACCGATGGTCACGGGTTCGAATCCGTGTGAAGGCAAGGGTTTGCCAACAGATCATCTGTCATGGTCTGTGGACGCAACTATCTTCTGCATAGAAGGAGCGTCTGTATAGATAAGATAAGATAAGAGAGCAACAAGATTTTTAATATGTATACTGTACACATATTGTGAATGAATGAATGGATGGATGGATGAATGAATGGATGAATGAAGCAAATGACTGTCATAGAAACGATGAACGATGAATTTTAGTAGAGTTCACAGGGTAACGCCACCTATTTGGCCGTTACCACTTAGCCAGGCGAAGAAAAGTAACCATTTCAAAATGCGCAATGCTCAGTCAATGCTCATTGCCGAAAGATATCATATATGATTTGATTTCTATTATCATTCATTTCATTGATCAGTCTCATTCAAAAATTGTTTGGCAATGTCACTCGCAAGATGGCGACACCATATATTCAGCTTTATTGACAACCAATGTTGTAGAGAATTTATTGAATATTGCTTTTAGTATTGGTTAAAAATCAATACCAATATCAAAAATAATTATTGGCAATACCAATACCAATATCAAATTTCAAGAAGTATTGCAATATCGTCCCAATACTTAAAAAAGTATTGGCAATACTACCAATACCAATTACAATATTGCAATATTAACAACCCTGCAAACAATGCCACACCAACGAAAGCGAGTTAATAAAAACGTGGTAAAAGGGATATGCGTGAGCCGGACAGAACACCACAAAAACAAAACAAAAAACGAACGTGTCGGGAAAAAGCCTTCGTCGATGAACCAACAAACAAAAACAAATACCAGAACAAAATAAAATAAAATAAAACTTATCTGCAGTGCTGTGCTGGGGATGGTTGATGGATTCATGGACAAGCATGGTGGGATGGACGCTGATGTCAGTTCATCTGTTTGGAAGACAGGTGCAGTCTTTCAACAACTGAGGTATGTCTAGAAACCAATTAAAGATAAATATCTTCAACATAATGGTGAAACCTGAGATTATTTGTGAAGCTAAGACATGAAGAACGACACCCGTCAAAATGCAGATAATCCAGTTCTTTATTAATAATTGCTTAAGAGATAGTCTCGTGACTCAATCGCGTGACAGAGTCAGCAATCTGGAACTGATCAGCGGACAAGGCAGAAGACGATATAACAAGAGATCATCCAAAGACAATGGCGATGGATCAGCCTATGTAAACCTGATTCCAACACAAAAAGGCAAGTCCTGTACTGGATCCTTCAGCGAGCGCTGCAAAGAGGCCAACCAAAAATCACTTGGCGCCGAAACGTGGAAGCAGCTATCAAGAGGCTTGGCCATACCTGGGGGTGCTGGATAGACAGGTCCAGGATAGAGATTCCTCCTGTAACGAATTTTAGGCGGCCTGTGTCCGTGGCGACCTTGTCTTATCTTGTCTTATCTATACAGACGCTCCTTCTATGCAGAAGATAGTTGCGTCCACAGACCATGACAGATGATCTGTTGGCAAGTGATACAGCGTTCACAGGCCACGGCTTTGTGGGTTCCACGCATTACCCAGCCGCCTAACACTACACAGTGTTAGGTACCCATTCGGAGCGGGGTGACTCAGGGACGCCCTAGGCCCCGGGAACAAACCCTTGCCTTCACAAGGATTCGAACCCGTGACCATCGGTACGACAGTCCAGTGCGCTGAAAGAAAGCAGGCGTCGGCGATGATCGGCTGCTGCCGATCTCTTGGGAGAATGAACCAAATGGCGATGCCCGCTTGATAAAACTTGACAGTAAATCGTTGAATCTTTACGAACACAGGTTCAACCTAACAAAAGATAATTTAATGTATGTATAATAATTTATATGCTTTATTGAATTATGCTTTATTGGTCCCTTGACTTCTTTCTAAAGACGATTAGTGACACTTAAACCGTTGTTTTGAAAATAGGGAGGGGGGGGGACGGCGCCAATTTGGATAAATCCTCTTCGATTCCTTCATAGTTTTTTTTTAAAATAAAATGATTATTTATATTTACCAATTAAGAACAAAAAAATACAAATATATTAAATTCTTTATGTACGGTTTTCGTGAGTGTGTTTTATTAATTTTTTTATTTTAAACAACAGAACGTTTTCGTTTCAAATAAATTAATGAAGAAGGAAAACAAAAAAGACACACAAAAACTTAAGATTAGAATTAGATTAATTAAAAGATTATTTTGCTAAGATTTACAGTTCAAGTTTTCTTTGTGTACACATGAATACAGTACATAGTACTCAATATCAACGTACGAGTTTGTGTTGGGATAAAATACTATATAATAATAACGGCTAACCTTACACATTAGTAGTTAGGCCTACTCTTTAATGAAGAACATGTATCTTTAACTTAAAAGTTTAAGAAGGCAACCGATTATCAAAGGTCAGAACCCCATTGTACTCTAATTTATCCGGTATAGTTATGTTTTTATTGGAAAATTTTAGATAAAATAAATATCGAATGGGCATGTGACTAACTGATTTTGATCGCTGACTCCAGTCCACGGTCCACAGTCAACTGAGTGACTCACTACTGCGTTACCGTCACTAAACTCACTGTGACTGTGTAAGTCACTTTTCAAATCAAGTGTGAGTAAAGTAAAGATAATCAAAGTAAAGAGTGTAAATTCAAGTGCAAGTAAGCTTTTACTTTTATAATTTATGGTAATCCTGCAGTTTCTACATCACTACACACTTTACTTAGACACTACATGTATAATAATTACATATTATTTCACAGCGAAATTTAATTCTCTTGTGAGAACTTAATTTTTAATTAATTAAATTAAATGCATTATTATATAATATGTTGTATTTTATTAGCTATTACAGCTCTAATTTGTAAGTCTTATTAATTTCTAAGGCATTTTTTCGGCTCTATACTCTATATGGTACATAATCCGGTCATGTATCCTACTCCGATTATGTAACTTCAAGGGCTGAAAAAAAGCCTTAGAAATTAATAAAAATTACAAATTAGCGCTGTAATAGGTAAAATACAACATATACATGTAATAATAATAATGCATTTAATAAATTAAAAATGTAAGTTCTCGCGAGAAAAATAAATTTCGCTGTGAAATAATATACGTGTAACCGTGTAGAAACTGCAGGATTACAGCTTTTATTTATTTTTTATATTATATATTACAAGCAAAAGGTTTCAACTTGATTAATTGTTCGCAAGCCGCAATTCTATTAAATTCAGTTTTTTTCAGTAAATTTAATATACAATTTTTTAGATATTTAGATTTGTCTACACTTTTTTTGCTTGATCTAAGCAAATTATTAAATCTGAATGATCATTGATAAGTTTACACGTTTTGTAGCATTGGTTTATTGTTTTATTTTGACAAGTCATTTGTCATGGAAACAACAATTGTGTTGTTGTCTGTTGAGTTTTTAAAAAGGATTGTTGAAAAAAGCTGCCCAGCTACCCATCCAAACTTTGAACGGGTATTCGGGTTAACCGTTTGAAATACCTCAAAATTTTCGCCGTCATGCCCGCTATTATTATTATGCCGTATGCTTGTTTATTATGAAAATGCAAATTTAGATGTAATGAATCAGGGATGTAAAAATTGATGACATTGAAACACTACATGTACTATATTACAGTGGTGTGAAAACAATGAGCAGAGGGGTGCTGAAGTGTTGTTTTTTGTTTGTTTGTTTGTTGTTGTTGTTTTTTTTGGGGGGGGGGCGCTAAACAAAGTCTTTTAAAGATAAAAGGAGGTAATCGTGTGATGACATGGCGGGTTATTTCTAGACAACTGTTCTAATTAACTAAACTTTCCGGGACTTGCCCATACTGAGTGGACCCATCCTCCAGCATTTATTTTTGTTATTACAGTGGAAATCATTCAACGATTGAAATATATATATTTTTTTTTAAAAACCAAGAATATAGCAATTGTAGTTTTTTTAATTTTATTAAGTATTCGGGGGGGGGGATAGGATTGGAGAAAGGAGTGAGTGTGAGTGGGGGGGGGGTAGGTAAACAACATTGACTCATCTCAATCGGTAACAAAGATGTGCGGCATATTTCAAAGCCAAAGCAATGTCATTTCTGTCATTTCCTGCCCTTCCTAGTTATCAGGCGTTGTGTTCTATTTTCCTTACATGAACAATTCAAAGAACCAAAACCTTCTTGTTTTAAATTATTTTTTTTTCATGTTCCAAGAAAGAAAAAATTGTATGAAAATACATTGTAGTTTGTCGGGAGGGTGTTTTATTTTCCGTTTGACAGTTATTTCTTTTTAAGCGTTTTCATGTTAAACTTATTTCACAGTATATACTTAAACCAAAAGTTTTAATTTGATAAATAATTCTCGAGCCGAAATGTGAACACAGAAAAGCCTCATTTTGACCATCGTTGGTATAGGCATAGCAGTAACACTCGCGGTGGTCGAGTGTTCACTACATGTAGTTAGGCGGCTGGGTAATGCGTGGAACCCACAAAGCCGTGGCCTGTGAGCGCTGCATCACTTGCCAAACAGATCATCTGTCATGGTCTGTGGACGCAACTATCTTCTGCATAGAAGGAGCGTCTGTATAGATAAGACAAGACAAGACAACATTTCACGGGTACTCGGGCGCAATTTTACTACCCGGGTAATTGATCGGCAACGGGTTCCCTGGTACCTGTTGACAGGCCTAGTTACGACATGTTTTAACACTAGCCAGGAAACTGCAGCTACGACTGTCGTAGCAGCAGACGATTCGACGGGATGTTGCTGGCGTTACTAGTTTCCTGGCTAGTGCTACGACTAGTCTTAGCAGTAGACACTTCGAAAAAACTAAGTCGCTATAATATCTTAACAAAGTCTTCCTAATATTTGATACGCATATATAATACGATATTAATAGATCTGGGCTTATTTATGTGTGTGTTAATTCTAAAATCTCAATTTATTTAAATATATTTAATCAACGCATCCACTTTACAGAATAACTTATAAGCAGTACAAAAATTACAATCACCAGGTTTGCCAACACCCTAATTATAGTTAAAAGAAATACTTTTTATAAAAAATATTTAAAAATTTTAATTTAAAAAAAAGAAGAAGAAAAAATGGACGACCGTATTGGGGTTACAATATTAAAAATTATAACTATTTGTTTTTTGTTTTTTTGGACGGCACTAGCACTAGTCTTAGCAATAAAATTATTTCGTATGGTTACGACTAGTCGTAGTACTCTTAGCAGTAAACTGTACAGTTAAACACTTCGAAAAAACTAAGTCGCTAAAATAATTTTAAAAACTCTTCATAATATTTTATACGCATATATCATATATAATACGATATTAATAGATTTGGGCTTATTTATGTGTTATGTGAGTATTAATTCTAAAATCTAAATTTATTTAAATAGATTTAATCAACGTATCCGCTTTTCAGAATAAGAAGAACAAAAATTACAATTACCAGCACACTCATTGTGGTTTTTAAAAAAAACAAAAAAACATCTTAATTGGATTTTTAAAAATTGGACGCTAGCTGGATTCAATCACACTATCGGTTTTAACATCAAACTCATCTGACTATCACTTCGACAAGTGAAGCTCGTGTCAGATTTCAATTTTTAAAAATTATAACTGTTTGTCATTAAATGGACACCAATCAAGTTTTTTTAACCTTTAAAATTCATTTATCCGCTTAACTAGTAATCATGAAATTTATTATGAGTTTAGTATTAAGTATTAGTATTAGCATAATTAAAATACAGCCTATTTTTTACGACTAGTTGTAGCAGCAGACAACTCGACGGGATGTTGCTAGTGTTACGACATGTTGTAGCACTAGCAACATCCTGTCGAGTTGTCTGCCGCTACTTTGTTGTAGCAGCAGACACTTCGTTTTAAAAAACATTTTAAGTTTAATGTTTTTTTTGTTTTTTGTTTTCTAAAGGGTGGAAATCCAATAGCAAATATTAGTGCAAACCTTAAACTAGCATGGCTTCCATATTGTTTCACTCATTGAATTTGAGTTGTAAATTGAGAGTGCATCAAAAGTTTGAAGCAAAATAATAAAGGTTTGATAGATAATAAGTCAAATTTGAGAATGTGTATTGATGCAAGAATGAAAAGTGTGTAATTGATTGCTAATTATATGTAAGAAGCAGGGTTGAAGTCTAACCGGTTCGCCAGGAGATTTATTAGTGTGATAATGAAAATAAATGCTTGTTTATTTCTTTCAATGTTTTTTAATAGTGTGAATTTTTTTTTCCTTTAAAATTACAGGCATTGATTCAGGCAGGAATGGTTTTCCTAATTATTTTTGGTGGTTATATTTTCACATCACTTGTGCTTTTGAGATATCCTCACCTTCTTCGTAAGAAAAAAGTTCTCAAGTTTCGAGCTAAGCATATTAGCCACAGGGGAGGTAAGAACCAATGTTACACTATTTGTATCCATGGCTCATTGTTGGTTTTTTTTAGTTTATGTTTTGTCATGGGAGAAGTTGTATTATTAAAATCAGGGATCATCACGTTTAGTCATAATTTACTAAATGAATTTCTGAGAACATGTATGTTGAGCAAAAAGTTTGTCTTTAAAAGCAAACAATATATGCCTAAAATCATTTTATGAAATGTATATAAAATACTTTTTTTTCACATCACTCTAACTTTCACTCCTCCATAAGTCATTTGTAAATTTTCAGTCTGTCATCTAATGATCCAATTCTTCATTAGTTCCTGTGTCTTTTAATTTGCAAAACTGTCAAGAAAAGTTTTAGTAACATCCATTTTAACATTTACCATCTCAGGTGCAGCAGAGAGAGTTGAAAATACCATGGAAGCTTTCAAACAGTAAGTTATGGTTTTTAGATGATGGTGATGTAAATACCAATTGTGAACATTCATGCAAATCTATTGAAATGATGTAAATCATAACCCCCTTTTCAGTCCTTGACGGACTTTGGGGCAAGTGAACTAGCATTCACAAGTTTTATTTAGCCACCATTAACAACCAAGGGATTGTGTGGCTAGCACTGCTAGCCACACAATCCCTTGCTCGTCAGTGGAGGCTAAATAAAACTTGTGAACGCTACTTCACATGCCCTATAGTCCGTCATGGACTGGAAAGGGGATTATTTTGTAAATCATATTCAGGAATGATACAAGATTATTCAGATTGTAAAAAAATAAGAAAACTGCAGTCACCTTTTTTAATAAAAATTGTCTCAACTGCCTTCTGAAAATTCTTCAAAAATTTCTGAGCAATGCTTGGAAAAGTCACCATGCATGCATATCCTTAGCATTACTCTACAAGTGGTGATTTGATGCAGCTCTTCCAGGGAATCATTTTTTATGGGTTTGAATAGATTAAAATAATGAACTCTATTACACAATGAAGAGCTTAATTAAATAATTTTAAGAAGTACTTACATAATGACACAGTACATTTAAATAGCTTAATTTTCAAATTTTATTGCTCACATTAAAAATAATGTAAATGAACCTTGTGATTCAGTGCACAGGATGTCGGTACAGATATGCTGGAGATTGACTGTCACCTCACTAAAGATAGACAGGTTGTTGTATCACACGATGACATTCTCTTCAGGACCTGTGACTGCTCAACGCTTATTTCTGAAACAAACTTTGAGGTACAAGTATAGCCATTTCATTTCATATAATAATGTAAGTCAAAGATCGTTCTAGGCTACTTAACTGCTAATAGCCCTCCTGAAATTGGAAAAAGGATCCATTTATTTTGGGCTTGAACAGATGAAACTGAGTTTAATCTCTTTTCAGAAAGTAAGAGTTAGATGACAAAAAATAGCTGATCTCTCATAAATCATGAAAATTAAAGGAATTTCTCAGCTTCAGGGATTAGTTTTTAGTTGGATCATATTAGTTTTCATCTTCAAATACTTATACAAGAATAACTGTCGAGAAATAGCATGTTAGGCTCTCCTTTATTTACAAACACAGATGGTATGGAAGAGCTATATATCTGTATATATCTGGGTAAATAATGTAGCATTGCCAGAATGGTTTGTTTTTTTTTGTAGAAGTCTCTTAAAAAGAATTCTTATAATTATTAATTAAGAAGGTATTTTATCAATACTTTTTATTTTTTTGTTACTTTTAAAAAAAAATTATTATTTTTTTTTATTTTTTTTTCTTAATAGGATCTACCAATGATGAAAAGCAAGGTGCCTGTTGATTTCTATCAAAGTAAGTGGATAACAAAATAAGACTAGAGATACTATCAGTAACATTACATTTGTGTTTGTTTGTTGATGGGCATATATCCTAGACATGACCACCAAGTTTCTTTTATAATTTAAAATAGAAAAACAAACTTGAAATTAAAAGCTTATCTTAGACTGAGAATTGTTATATATTGTGCTGATGGTATATTTAAGAAATGGTTATATTGTGCTGATGGTATAATTAAGAAATGGTTATATTGTGCTGATGGTATATTTAAGAAATGGTTATATTGTGCTGATGGTGTATTTAAGAAATGGTTATATTGTTCTGCTCTTATAACAGAACTGTGTGGTGAAGGAACTGACAGAAAGATTCCACTACTTGAGGAGGTCTTCCAACAGTTTCCAGACATGGCCATAAATATTGATATAAAAGTGGACAATGATGAACTTATGCAAAAGGTTTTCTGGTTACATAAAAAAATAATAAAAGCAAAGGCTAGACTGCAGCAATGTTTTTAACATCTAAAATTTAATAATTTTCTTTAGTTTAAATTTTTATTTCTTAAAGGAAAAAATGGGTCCACAAATGTAATAATTTCATAACAGTAATTTCGAGTGTTATTTTAACAATCTTTATCTTGTGGAACGATTATGCTAACACTAACATTTTAATATTTTATGTTCTGAAAAATTGTAGTGCTTTCTAAGAGCTTTAGTAACTTATGATAGACATTTTAAGAATTCTTAAATGACAACTTTTAAAAACATTTTTAAATGCCAATTTTATGTAGGTGGATGAATTGATTAGACGTTACAACCGAGAGGAGATCACTGCTTGGGGAAACAGATCAGATCAAGTTTGTCAGAAACTTTATCAACTGGTGAATATACTTTACCTTTTATTACAGGAAAAAAGTATTTATTTTTAATTATTCATGAATTGGCTATTCGTATAATGGCTATTTGTATAAGAGTTACATTATTTTAAAACTCTTTTTAAATATACAATATCTTCTAAACTGATATTGTTAAAATAGAAAATTACTGGATATACTGCTGTGTATGTTATGTAACTATGTTTCGGAAGATTAAGAATGCAGTGTCTTTTCTTAAGTTGTTTGAAATGTTTGTAAACTGTGTTGAGTCCAGCCGTAGGCTGGGGTATTGCGCTATATAAGTGTAAAAAAAAATTAATAACTATTCATATATTATTATTTTATATATTATCTTTAAATTTTTTCATCAGAATCCAAAAGTTCCACTTATTTTCTCACTCCGCCGTGTGATCGCTCTAATTGTTTTGTTCTGGACTGGATTGCTTCCCTTTGTAAATATAAAAGAATCTCTGCTAGAAATCATTGTACCAGGAATCATGCTTGATGCGTAAGTAGTTACTGGCCCTGATATAGTATGTACCAGTGATAATTGTTTTATATGAAAAAAAATTCTTCAAGGAAATAGATATATAAATAATGAATTATAATTTTTTACCTAGATGTAGAAAAATTGTGTTAAAATTGGGAGATTTATACCTATTGTAACCATTTACTTCATACTCAAAAAATCAGCTTATGTTTCATTCTATTTTTTAATATTGCAAGTTATTTAGGTAATAGAGATTAAACTTGTGTAATGGTAGAATATTTAGGTAATAGAGATTAAACTTGTGTAATGGTCGAATATTTAGGTAGTAGAGATTAAACTTGTGTAATGGTCGAATATTTAGGTGATAGAGATTAAACTTGTGTAATGGTAGAATATTTAGGTAGTAGAGATTAAACTTGTGTAATGGTAGAATATTTAGGTAGTAGAGATTAAACTTGTGTAATGGTCGAATATTTAGGTGATAGAGATTAAACTTGTGTAATGGTAGAATATTTAGGTAGTAGAGATTAAACTTGTGTAATGGTAGAATATTTGTACAGTCCAATTCTTACAACAAACTGAAGTCCCTACTATGAATGTAAAAATTATTGAGGCCATTCTTTTTTCTTCAGAGATGAGCTTCTTAACAAACCCATAAATAAAAAAACCAAAGTTTTTTTCTGGATTATGGATAAGTATGTTTCTATTTAATCAATTTTTTTCTTTAGAATTTAAATTTTGCCACACTCTGTCTGAAATACGCTTTAATTTCACAAGCAGCTTAGTTTAAAAATAATTTATAAATTATGATCACAGAATAAATTCTTAAATTTTTGTTTGATTTCATGCAGACTGTTAATGAGGCCTTCATTGATTAAGCATTTAGATGACCGCGGTATACAGGTAAAAAAACTTTTACTTCTATAAATGTCTTTGTAAATGAAAAAAAGGGATATGTCATTATTGTAGTCAAGTTAATTTAAGACTAGGCCTGTCAACAGGGACCCGGGTACCCGTTGCCGTGAAATTACCCGGGTAGTAAAATTCCTCCCGGGTACCCGTGAAAGTGTGGCTTCAATGTCTATATTAAACAAACTTCGGCTCGCATGCGGCTTTTTTGTGTTTAATTTCGGCTCGCGAAACAATTTATCACATGAAAAATTGTGTTTCCAATTTATGAAATAAAATACGGTCTCTACAAACTGCAATGTATTTTGATACATCTTTTTTTTCTGAAAATGAAACAGAAATCGTAAACACAAGAAGATTTTGTTTCTTTGAATGAATCATATAAGGAAAGCAAGACTCTGCGGAAAATAAGGATGGACTGTATAGAGATGAAATAGGCCGTGTTTGTTGTTAATAAAAATACCCCCTGCTTTGACAGTCACATTGCTTTGAAATATGCCGACATTGGGCTACCGAATTGTTAACAATTATCTACCCCATCCACTCCTATACTATAACCACACTTGACACTAACTTTGATCTTTGAAATACGCCGACATTGAGTTTCCGATGGTCGATGATGTTTATCTACCCCCTTCCTCCTCCCTCCATTGGATTGTGTTTTGTGTATTCATTACCACGTGTGCCTTGCCCAAAAACTGATTTTAAAAATACACCTAAATATGTCAGTTTTTAAAGTCAATAAATTAGTTACCAACAGTGTAAGATGAATAAGGGGCTGTTCAAAACTGGCATTATGCACCTAGGGGAGAAGGGGGTCACACATTTGTGACGAGGGGGAGGGATGTGTTTAAGAAATGTGACGTGACATCAAAACGCGCAACTTTAAATACAAGTTCCACTGAAACATTTGATTGCTTACAGTTTATTTAATGACGTTTTACATGGATTTAAGCATGTAGCGATTTTTAGAGTTCAACTTCACATTAAATGCAAAATTAACTGATGATAAAGTTATTTGACACATGCTCATTTTCAAAAAAGAAATACGGCTTTTATTGGGGGGGTGGCAATGTTTTGTGACCTCATATTGGAGAGGGGTCAAAGTTTTTGTGACATTGTGTGACGAGGGTGGGGGGGGGGTAAAAAATCGCTTGACATCATTTATGTACGGCCCCTAAGACGTCAGCCTTGTGGCTACTGTGTGAAATGAGGTGCATGGAAGGTGGCTAGGTACCATTGTATAGCGGTCATGAAGGGGAAAATTATGTAATATTTCGATCGGGTAACCCGCGTACCCGTTCGAAATTTGGATGGGTACCCGGGCAGCATTTTCAACAATATTGACAGTCCTATTTAAGACAGGATTTCCTTTTTTGTCATGGTCCTTAATATAAATTGGAGCATTGTGACATAAAAGACCATTATTGTGTTAATATTTTCCCAATGAACTGATGACGTTGAATATTTCTATTCCAATAAGTGAGGCTCTTTGGTTTTTTTAAATCCCTTATATTAACTTCGCGGCCGTCTCATTATCTCATGGGCTGGGCAGGTGGAAAAAGAAAAGTCGAAAATGACCCACTTCTCGTGATTTGATTGAGCTGAAATTTGGCACACTGTCCCGTCTGACCTAACAATGCATCGTATTAAAATTTCAGATCGATCAAACATACCGTAATTAAATTAATGCATTTTTAGTTTATCCTTATATGAGGTATGTAATTGAAATTCACGGTTTGTTATTGTTTTTTGCCACGTGAAAGTTTGAGCTGACGCATTGAGGCGACCCAACGAAGCGACGGGGTGCTTTTGTTTACATTTTACGTGTCACGCAGAGCTCGGTCAAGCGAATCGGTGACCAGACTTTTCCCCTCTCCCCCTCCCACCCACCCCTCCCCCCCTTAGGGTTATGAAGCAAACTTGAGTTAAGACAGATTCAGTCTGTAAATGTTTGAAAATAATCAATACTGTTAGTTATGTCTCATATATAAGGGGATTTATAGTCAAAAACTTTGTTTTTACGGGTTTGTTTTATTACTTCTATTAAAACTCCAGACGTACTTGTGGGTTTTGAACAGAGAACAAGACTTTAAAAGGGCATTTAGTCTGGGGGCAGCTGGGGTCATGTCTGATAGGATCCAGCTACTGAGAGATTACCTGGACCATCAGGGGCCATCATCAGCTTCAAACCACTTTGATGAGTTGAAGCAAGATTAACCCTACTGTTTCTTAGCAGACCAATCTAAGCATATTTATTAGCAGAGTACATGAGGTCAGTGATGCATGTTACAAGGGTCAGTTCATGGTGTCAGTAAGTTGTTTGTTATGTTTTCTATAGCTCATAGAAAGTTATGAATCTTGTACAAACTGATACAAAAGCCTTTACAAAACAAAAGTGATCAATTATTTTTGTAACAATTATCTCACTTTGTGTTACTAGCACTGTCTAATTGTGATATGCAAGCAGCAAAGTGGAACATGCATTAAATAATTGGAAGTTTAAATATTTTCTTTACTTTTTTTTCTTTCTTTTATATTATGTTAAATGGTAATGAAATTATTTGCATTTTTAAAAAAAAATCAAAACAGTTTGAATATATATTTTTATTTAGAATGATTCTAATGTTTTAAAAATGCATTATTAATTGATTAATGTTTTGTGAAAATATTAGAACACAGTGAGAAAATGGAAGAAGATCTACTGTGTCGTTTACACTCGAGATATACTTATGTTTTTTCTCAATCATTAAAATTATACTATCACCAAAGAAATACTCAAAGAAGTATTATTGCTTCTTAAATGCAAGTGCATTTTTATTCATTGGACATTAGAGACATTTTTTGTCTTTTGTTTAATTCACTTATGTCCATCTCCAATAGATTTGCATAGCTGATAAAAGTTCTAAACTAAACATCATATTATAATGTCACTTACCCATCATTGAAGCTTGAGATGGTTGAAGACAAAATTGTGTTGTCATGTGTGTTTGGGGCCCAAGTAGGTGTTTTGACAATGTGATCGATTTACAAGCAAGCAAGCCTCTCAATGGTCTTTATCATTCCAGTCATCTTTTTATCCATAATTAACTTAGTGGCAACATAACTCTTAATATTTTTCATACAAGATTATGTTGCTGCTTTCTTATCTGTGTATCCCTAACTTGACATACAAGTAACGTTTAGAAATAAAAAAATTGTTGAATAAACTTTGATAAACCATAACTATCATGTTTTGATCAATAAAAACTTACTGCAAAAGGAATTAGAACCAAGTTTATGCTTTTAAAGGATTTATTACCTCTTTGCCAGACATTTCTTACTTCTAAACTCTCTCATTTTTTGTGAATTTTTTTATTTTATTACAAGAAGTAATATTATCCCCGAAACCATAAAGATCCAGACATAATAGTATTAATAGATTTCTAATATTTTTAATATATTCCTTTGCCTAAAACCCCCACCCCTTGCTTTATAACTAGTTGGGAATATCCCAATGTGTATTAACTTTCATGCCAAGTGTTTTTTCTTATTTTATTGCATAGAGTCTGGAATCTTTATCTTCTTTAATTTAATGCTAGGATAATTCCAAACTATTGAAATGTTTCTGGGGGTAAATATAATATTATAATTGCTGTTTTGAATCTAAAAATTTTTTAAAATGTGAACCACAAATAAAATAAAAAAGGTTGGGTTGTGTTCCTTCTGTCTTTGCAGATGAAAGTAAGTGATTGATTATATTAATAGAGAACCATGTAGTGTAAAGGTGTGTTATTTGCAGCACTTTAGAATTACAGCACAGCAAATTTTGATAAGGACAATATAATAGTATGTGTTTGTGGGTGTAAAATTTTTTCCAAAAAGATGGATGCTGTGCAACTTTGCACACAAGTTTTTTTACTTTGCACGTCAACCAATGAACTTTAGAGAGAACATTGCATGGGCTGTCTTTGCAACTTGAACACGTATGCCATTTAAAATCATTTATGTGTGAATAATGAATTAGCAGAACAAATGCTACATGATTGAACTTGTTTCATTCTTTACTCTCAGAACAAACAAACTTCATTTTTCAACTTACTCATTTCTGCAGTTCCATGTTCATCAATGTATCTGTGATATTCAACAAAAAATATCAGTTTGTTTTAAAACTATATGTTGATATTTAAAAAAATGTTTAAGGACTGGGTGCTACCTTTTGTAAAGGACTACATCCCTCCTGAGGACTCTCATTTAAACAGATTAATGCAGCTTTCATTAACATGTTCATATGGCGCACTTAAAACATTTAAAAAACTAAGAATGGAATTTAAATATTTATTAGGTTACATAGAATTTCAGTTGATAGTAAAATACTCACATATTTAGATAATATTTTAAATTTTATGCAACTACTAACAACTCTATGGAAAAATTGTTTTATTTTTGTTATGTTTTTTAAAAATCAACTTTTATCAATAATTTACCATTCATTAACTGAAATACTAATTTCAAATGTTTTTTTTTCCTGAGTGCTTATAATGTTTCTACTTAATATCTAGGGTAAAATTATATTAAAGCTGAATTAAAACAGAGTAGCAGATCAGATCTTAAGTAGTTATTAGTTTGACTGAACAACAGCATGGGCTAATTCTAGCAAATTAGACTACACAATTTTCTTGAAAATGCTTGACATTTGATCTCTTGCATTTGCCTTTTTTGGGGGGAAATTTGCTCTCTGGATATTTTTTGTTTGTTTTAATATTATTCACATTCATAAATGAATTTTGTAGGTTAAAATTTGTCTTTCAGGTTTTTACAGTTATATTTTGTCCTAACATATCATTTTATTTTATAATATTTTTCACCAACTTCAACCTGCAAATCCCATCTAAAATAATATATCAAAGGTACCATGTGAAATCTTTTTTTAAAGTGTGCATACCTGTTTCAGTAAATGGCTCTGTAATAACCTATCTGTAGAGAGTTTATAAATAAGGATCATATTTATCAGTTTCATAACAACATCATTATTATTATTGAGATAACCGATTCATCAATTTAGTTTATCAATTTTTTTAACCATGACCATTGTTAGTTACCATGTTCCATGGTGCTTTATATTTTTCAAGGCAATGTTTAATATGACTTATTTAAATAAAGTTTGAGTTGTATTGTGAAACACTTAAAATCTGTGTAAGCGGAAGATGTTCATTTATAAGACATTCATTTACAGAGTTACTTATTTGTGTTGACATTTATTTAAATTTATTAAATGCTCTATAGCTTAAAATTTTATTAAACCTTTTAATTGTGCCATCTACATTTTTATTCCTCAAAATGGCCATTTGTTTAAAATTACACAAAACTGTTGGTAAATTTATTGCCCGTTACTTTTACAGATTCTTTCTTCTCTGTGATTTAATAAACATTTTTTTACTTATTTTCAACTTTTCATTAATATTGAATTTGAAAATCTGGATATAATATAAGTGCAACTTTATAATTTCATGTGTAGTTTTTTTTAAATTGATTTAATATGAAAGAATATCTTTGTATAAAATATTTAGATCCATGTATTTGTTGAATAAAAGCCGTGTCGGTTTATTCTAAAATTTTGATTAATGATAAAAGGGATAAAAAAAATCCTTTATTTATTTAAAAGATGATTATTTTGGACAATACCCCAGAGACAAGAAGGAATAATTTATCATTTAATAGTAATTGGCTCTAAACCGTGACAAACAGGGGCTAGTAAAGTAATAGAATGCATCAAAATGTTGTTTTTTTTATTCAAGAATAATCGTCTTTAAAATAATGGGGCCCTTCTTGTTTAATTTAGCCTTGATATTTGTGATGATCTTCTTTAATATTTATTTTTTATTATTTGGGTTGCTGAACAGACTTTATATATAGTTGAGTGAATGTACCATTTTAGGTGTAGTGGGGGGAAAAAAATGCAGCATTGTGATTCATTTCAAATAATCCATTTTAATTATAATTCTATACCTGACATTTATCCATTTTGCTTCAATTAAGTGTTAAATATTTTTATGAGTTTTAAAATAACTCCAAGTTTCTGGATTCAATAAAATTCTTAATTTTTTGCTTTCTCAATTTAGATCAATAAAGTACTGATGAAGTCCTTGCTTGCTTTTTTTATATATTTTTTCCACAAATGCATTTTTTTTTCTTTGGTTGTTAAATTAAATGAGTTTATCTTAAGTGAATTTTTTCCTATATCTTGAGTATTTTTTAAATTTGCATTTCTTGAGGCAATATGTTTGTCTCTTGAGGTTAGCTTTTCATTGTTTATTGTTGTTTCCTATTCACTTGTATCACCAAAAAGTAAATTTTTAAAATTGTTCTTTGTGTGTGTGTGTATTACTTATTTTAAGTCCACTCTACATTTTTATATGTACCATACTATTCATTTTTTTGTTTTTTTTTATTGGCTTGATTTTGGTTTCTTACTTTTTATTACTACATAAGATTGTAAGTCTTTGCCTTAAAATAATTTTATAGCATTTGTATATCCAGAATTTGATACTAAATTTAAATTAATTGAAAAATTATATAATTAAATTTTTTTAATATAGTATAAAGAAATGAGTACAGTCAACACTGATTTATCTCGGTCAATCCATTCCAGGCTCTACAGCGATAGGTGAATTTCGTGAAGTAGGATTATTTATAAATTTATTATTTTGAAGTCAAGAGCATAGAAAACATGACATAACATTAACATCGTATAGTTCAGGGGTGCCACCATTCCGGTTTATCCCAGAATTCCGGATTCGTGAAGCTAAATATTTTTATTTTCCGGATTCGCGATTTTGGATTTTGCTCTTTCCGGATTCGCAAGGTTTTTTCTCGCTCTTCCCGGATTTGCGAGTTTAGTTTTCAAATTTGGCTTCTGGGTTTTAAAGAACAGGGGGGAAAGTCATAACGCGCTGAGAACCTATTCAGTGAGATGCCGACTCGCTATAAATAGGATGGGTACCGTGACCTCTCCCTCCCTTTAGCTCTCATCTCATTGTTGCGCGGTTGCGCATCCTTCAGTACATATCACAAATGTACGGAAAAACTTAGCCAAATAATTGAACAAATCGCGCTCCGTTTAAATCGGAATTTTGTGCTTGACGACACATTTTTCAAAAAAAATAATTTAATTTTATCACGGATTACTCAGATGTGTGCTTTTGGACGAGCGATTTATAAATACTAACATGGGAATAGGATTTTTTCGTCTTCTTACTTTAATAAAAATTTGACCGTTATGTTCGCTAGAACTGGAAGTGTCTCAACTACTTTCGTTTTAGCATGCTTTAATTATCGAAACATGAAAACAAATATTTGCGGTTTGCATCTAAACTGACTGGGACTTGAAAAAAACATTAATTAATATTTCATTTTTTTCCGTGATATTTTTTAAAAAATGTAAAATTAAATTAGGGCTAGGCCTATGCCTCTACTTAGAGTCTACTATATACAGATACATCAATTTTTTTAAAAAAATTACGACTGTCGTTAAGGACTTTATGCTTTGGCAATAATACTAAATAATAATAATTTTCACGGCTACTTCTCTTTTAGTAATTTAAATTTAAGTCCACTAATAATTCCAATAGTTGTAATAGTAGTAGTAATTGTATTCTAAACCAAACGTAAATTATAGTTTATACTATTCATTTTCATTAGTGACATTAGGCCTCTACTCTTACAAATTAAACAGTTTAAGTAGTATAAGTTAAGTACGAGATAAAGGCCTATAGTCTAAAATCAATAATAATTATTAAATTATGAACCTATTATAAACTATAAAATTCAAAATAATAATAATTTATTTAATTATCATATGATAATATATAAACAATATGCAAAATTAGTGTAAGTTATTGTAAGGGAATTCCATATTATAGATACTCTAAATAGGCACTTTTCTTTTGTATTGTACATATTGCCTAGCCCATAATTATAATATATAAATATTAGGGCTGCGGAAATTAACAATTAATTACTCGATTAATCGTTAACATTTTTTATCTATTAAAATTATTTCTATCGATAAAAATTCGATTAAAATTAAAGAAAATATTTATAATATTTTTAAATTTTTTTATTAATCAATAATTAATTATTAAAAATAATTTATTTATATTTTTTTATGTGCAAACTTCTCCCGCGTAATATTATAATTTATTTTATTACTTTATGTGGACCGGCAGGCGTCAACTAAAACATGGCTGACAGCATCAGCGCAGTTAAATTTAAACATATAACTAGAAAGTTGAGCAAACATTTTTTTTTAAGCTAACTGCGGATGGCAAAGTCGAAGATGGTGAAAAAGTTTACTGTGTTCACTGCCATAACAACTCTCTTTTAAAGGATCAAATACATCACTGACGTACCACCTTCAGCACAAACATCCGATCAAGTATCAACACATTGTCATAAAATCTAGTTCAAAATATTCTTAATTTTCAATGTCCGTGAGAAAATGTTCAGTTAAATGACGTCATAAATTTCTAATAGAAATTATCGATTAATTAATCAATAATTTTTCAAAAGGTAACGATTAAATTTAAATAAATCGATAACAGCCCTAATAAATATAGAATATTAGTGTAATTTATTGTAAGGGAATTCCATATTATAGATTATAGATACTCTAAATAGGCACATTTCTTTTGTATTGTACATATTGCCTAGCCCATATATATATATATAATATATATATATACACACACACACACATATTTTTTCCTTTAAATTTTCTCAAAATACTTTTTGCGAATGCGAAATAAATATTGTCGAAATAGAAAAAAGTATTAAACACACGTGATGATGGATTTAAGTGGTTGGAAAATGAAAATGTCAGTGGCACCTCATTACATTTAAATTTTCAGGGTTTGAAAAATTTATAAAAGAATTTTCAGGACTCAAGAAATTTCAAAAATGGGATTTCAGGGTTCACAGCTTCCAGTGAGTGGCACCCCTGCTATAGTTACTATTACACTCTTTATCGCCCAATATATATTAAAAATGAGACATATTAGGCGGTGCAAATAACATTTTTTTTAAAAATGTTTAAAATAAACTTAGGTCTTACAACCTCTAACATGAGAAAATAGTTTTACTGTTTTATAAACTTTTTAATGATTGTACTATATTTATTATATTTTTTTAAAACGCGATTGAGTGAAGCTGTGAAAAACGAAGCGTCAAGGGATAACTGTATTGTCTTCTTAACATTTTCTGTAATTATTAAGACACTGTACAAGTTGTTTTACAAATTATAATTTGAATTAAAGTTCCAAAAATAGTTTTCAGATTCTTGTTTAAAACTGTTACCCAGTTTCAATAAGATGTATTGATATATAATTAAAAACTCAATAAATTTAATTTTTTTTTCAAAATATATTGATAGTAATCCTTTCACTAGCTCTTTAATCAAAATCTTATATTGGCTCCATTTATTGACCACTGAAATATAAATCTTCACTAATTTAAATATTTATTTATATTTTTTAAGTTATGATGGAAATCAACTAACTTTTTTTTAAAAGAACATGTTTAATTTTAAACTTATAAGTGTTGTAAACCATTCAAATTATTTGAGATTTTATTTTTAATTTCTAATTCTCAAATTTCACCATCTTGTTAAATTGTTGTTTTTTTACAAACAAGGTTTATTTGATCCTTTTTTTTTACAGAGGAATACACTGTGTTACCTAAATTGTTAAACCTGGAGCTTTATTTTTTTTAAACATAACATCTTAATTTTAACAAGTGATCTTGGATTTATGCTTGTTGACACACTTTCTGCCAAGTTTTTTTTATCAAACATTAAATTGATTTTAATTTTATTGGGTATTTAAGGTCAACTTTTTAATGAGCCTAATAATGATATACAACAGTTTGAGTTATGAGTGTTCACATCAATGCAATCAAAACTTTAACTGTTAATAAAATGTTTGAAAAAAAGTAAAGAATAGGTTTGTAGTATATCAGAGTAATTTTATTATTTTGGTGATAAATTTAAATTGTTAAAAAAAATATTTGTACCTCTTTCTTACTGGCTAAGGACAATACTTTATGAGGTATCATATTTAATTTCATATTCACATTCATACTTAAATGCATGCATTAATATTAAGTGTAATTGTAATCAGTTTCTTTTAAATTCAGCAAAATCTTGAAAAATGACATGTATATGTATTATTAAAATTTATTATTATTATTATAAGTTAAAAAAGAAATTTATTTGCTAGAATTTAATAATTTATTATTTAATCTTCAATGGCTAAAATCTTGATTTTTAATTTAAGTTGCATTTAAATTTGTTTTTTAAGTGTAAATGTTAAACTGACTAAATTTAATTTTCTGCTTACATTACTTTTTCTTAAAATATTGACATATTTATAAGGTTACTTATATATATCCTGGACATTTGTGAAATGTCTTAAGAATAGTGCAATAAAATAATTATTATTTATTACAAGGCATTGCAAATATATTTCCTAGCGGTCTATCAAACATGTGTATGTGGACTAAATTGATAGACAAACTTTCAAGACCATCCCAAAATTTAAAAAGAAAATCTACTATTTTAATAACTTGGTTGCTTTGTTTATTTTCTCTTTGTTATGTGGCTCTAGAATAATTAACATTAAAATTTAATTAGATTTCAAAATAATATTAAATTCATTCTAAAAGAACAGAAAGTCAAATATTTTAGTGTTATCATAGTAATATTTCTTTCATAAAATGAGTTTCCCCTCGGTTGAATCATAACATGTGCAGAAAATATGCTATCAATTGGTATTCTTTTCTTGTTACTTTTACATTCCTAGGTATTATGACTCAACTAACAAGATTACAACTGTGTAATATAAATCTACATATTTTTTAATATTGTAATAAAGTATGTTTATTTAAACTCAAACTTATTCATGTGATTTGATTATGTCTCGTGCGAGTTTTTTAAAAATCAGTGGTACAAGTGTTTGTCAAATGAATGTGTTTAAATAGTTTAATCATTAATATTGCATCAAACAAAAATTAGTTTGTTGATGGCGACCATAATGAAAACAATGATATAGTGAAACCATTGTTTATAAAAAGCATTTAATTTTAAAAGAACATTGGTAACACATACAAAACTCCACAAAAACTAATAAAAATTTTATATATTCATATGACTTATCGAATATTTCTGTAAGTAATTTCATTTGTTGCAACATTAGGATCAATGAATTTTCCTGACAATAATGAACATACATCTTTACAAAATTACTTCTGCACCTCATCTTTATTTAGCTTTAATTATTATTTGAAAAATTCAATGTTTGAATTATTTAGTGTTATCTTTATTTCAATTTTTGTAATGTTTTGATGGTTGATTTAGAAAGTTTTGAATAGTATTTCAAAGAAGCATATTGGATAACACAAAAAAGTCTTACACATTTAGAAAATGATAAATTGAAATGTAAAATAATTAAAATATTTTTTACATAATGAATCCCTGTAACTGTCCCATAGGGATGTCACAATTCCAGTAAGGAAAGTAACTTAAAAACCTAGGGTTTTTGTTCAGGTCAAATAGACAAAATAACTAAATGCTTTACTACAATGAGACATAACTTATTTCACCTGAAACTAAAAGAATTCCTTTATAATGACAAGTCTCTAACAAATTTAGAAGCAGTATTAAATTTTAAACAATATATGGCAGTGTAGCGGACTTGTACAACTGATGCTACAAGTGTCATCCATATTGTTAGTGGATTATTAGCTTGTGTTTGTTCTCAAATATGCACACACAAAAATTACAGTCCAAATCTTATTCCTTTTACCAATATTTTTAAATAAACTCACCAACATATTATAAAAAATACTTTCATATTGTACATATTAAGGTCAACAAAGCTGATGGCTAGCTATATTATCAAATAATTCCACTAAATGAATCAGACTTTATTTTTAAATTAATTTATTGTTCACTATTTTCAAATTCCATGCATTTAAAATGCTGAAAAATATTTTTTCTTGATAAATTATTTCAGCAAAACACTAAGAAATCTCAGATTAAATATATTAGAACAATTATGTGCTTGGAGGTTGGTTTCCAAAATTGTATATCATGCATGAAAATAGTGTTGGGGCACAAGTAATAGACAGCCCCATGAGTAAACAACAAATTACATTTATAATGCAATGATTTTAAAAAAAAGAACAACAATACTTAAAACAACAGTTGCCATAAAAAAGTTTACAAAATCTCCACTACTCAGCAGGCCCAAAAAACTTCAGAGAACGATCCATACTAACAGATGTGATGAATGTGGAATTATGGCCGAAGCGCACACCTGTTGCAGCAGCTGTATGGTCATTAAATACTGCCAACTCACTCCACTGTTTGCACAAGTAGACTCTGGAAAAATTAAATAAAAAATTATTATTTTTAACTTTGTAAAAGCAGTAATATATCTGATTAGTTAACATTTTTTTTAAAAGATATAAATCTCATTTTTACTGCTGACTTAAAAATATCAATTTTGTGAACCACCCCTGTAAGTATCTTTAAATAGCATCTTGGTGTATTGACACTTTGAAGAAAATCTAATAATTATAACAAGGTAATTAACGATTTACCTGACATCAGAGCCAGCCACTGCCAAGTAAGTTCCACTTTGATCAAAGCAAAGTCCTTTGACTTGATAGTTATCTTCCAATTGCAGAGTTTTGAAATTCTTAAGCTTACGAAGATCCCAAAGTTTAACAACTGAATCTTCGGCAGAAGTTGCCAGATAGTAACCTTGACAGAAAATTTTTTAATTTAAGAATTGATAAGATCGTGTTCATTTAATAGATGAATAGAAAACTAAATAATTCTTAAGTAAAAACAGAAATTAAAAAATTTCCTCAATGAGAAACTTAATGAATCAGAACTTTTTTCAAATTTGTATACCATTTTCGGAGAATGAGATGCTAGTGATTTGGCCCTGGTGGCCCTGGAAATTGGCCACATTTGTTCTTTCCTTCAAGTCCCAAATTTTAATAATTGAATCGTCTGTGCCGGTGCCAAAAATAAGGCCATCAGGGTGGAACTGTGCACAGGTCAAGGCTGACACTTAAATCACATAAATTAAAAAATATATAATGACACATATAATAGAATAATTATTACATTTATCTATTTCAGTACCCAATTTTAACAAAATTGATTTAACTATCAGTGACATTTTTTTTAATAATTTAAATAAAACAAGGTTCACTTTCTTGAACTTTTGAAACCTGGGTTCCTTCCACAAAAACCCTCATTCCCATGGTTTATGATCAATTTCAGGGTCAATGATAAAGCCCATATACATGGCAGTTGGATTTTTACCAGTTCAAAGGGTTCAAGGATCACAGTTTTTGAACTAAAGACTACAATTATAAATATTAACACATCTAAATAAAATCAATAAGTCAACTTTAATGGTAGAACAGCCAATACAAAATAATGTATTCTTCAACTTAATAAATCTGGATAAATAAACAAATTAAAAGAGTACACATTTCTGAATTTCAAATAAAATTAATTTCTTACTCATTTGTCCACTTTTTTCAACAACTTTAGTGAGAATGCGACCAGTACGAATGTCAGAAAATGCCCAGTGCTTTTTTAAAAAAGTGAGAAAAATATTATTCAATATTAGTGATGTAAAAGAAAAGATTTTTCTCTACTGGCAGACAGTTTATACAAAGGTTGTAATTATTATCAAATTATTGCAAGAAAAGCAAAAGACTTAAGCAAAATCAGATTGTTTAAAACACAAAAAATATCATATTACAGTAGAACCCACTTAACTCGAGCCCGGTTATCTCGTCAACTCTATTAAGTCGACTTTTTTATTGGAACCGCCAAATTCTCTCTTTGTCTTTGCATTTTCTCATCGGTTAATTTGATTATTTGAAGTCGCCGAACCCTAATACCTCGAGCACAAAATAGGGCCAAATTTTCCACTTAGCGTTGGTTATCTCGATCCACAGCTTTTGAAAATGTTAAATGTGATTTTTTATAACCAAGGGAAGGCCTAAAATTTCTATCTCGCCAACTCTGCTGGTGACGTCACAGTCCGCTTGCGTTCAGCTCTCAGCGCTGTGTTACTAACTTACTTCTGGTGCTATACCAATCGCCAGTTTTGAAAATGTTAGTTATCGATGCCATTCACCATCTCGCTACCATATTTTCGTGCGGGTCTTATAAAAAGTTTTACTATTGGTTACGTTTAAGCTAGCTAACCAACAAAATTGATCGTTCAATAACAGTTCACGCGGCTTTAACGTTGTTCAAATTTTAACATCGCCGCACTGTGTGTTAGTTCTCATTCTATGCTTCGTCAACTAAGAGAGTTAAAAAAAAACGTTCACTAGCCGTACGTATTTTTTAAAGTAAATATCAGTTTTGATATTAATGTGGTTATCTTACGTCAAATGCCTTTAACTTGCAGGAAAACTGTCACTAAAAGACCGAACTCAAATTTTAGGACCAATTAATCGCCCGGTATCTTTGCTACGTCTTTCTAATGACTCTCTTAATATAAATAGTAACAAAACAGTCGCGGCCTTGACTTTGACCTTGTTCGTATCATACGTGCACTGTGTGTTAGCTCTCGTACAGTGCCTCGACAACTAAGCAATGTAAAAAAAATTTTTTAATCTTCCCTCAGCCACAGGCGAACTAAACTAATAGTGATGACGTGTATATTATTTATAGACTGGAATAGTAAGCTTTGATGTCATGGTTGCTCGCGAATTGGTTCTGGTATTCTGCCGTAACACAACAAAATATTAACTTCGCGTTATAAGTTTATACCGAATTACGGCTAACCGGTTAATTGTTAACAACCTTATCATGTACAAAAAGAACTTTCAAGCACATGTTAATATTTTGCTGCCATATTGGTTTTCGTTTAACTCGATGATCGGTTATCTCGGCGCCATTTGGCATACCCCAAGGCTGTCGACTTAACCGGGTTCTACTGTAATACAAGTCTACAATGATTATTAAAGATAGGTTTATTACTACTTACCATATCTGTTGAGCAGGACAAAAGATAATCTCCAGTAGCATGTAAACTGATTCCAGTGACTGGAGCATCATGGGCACGGATGATCTGTCCACAAGATGCAGTAGTGATTCCCCACACCCGGATGGTATTATCAGGAGAGGCAGTTATAACAAGCTCCTGTTGAAGTTAATCATTCTGAATGTCTTAAATTTACTATATTTACAATTTTGGGTGGGGAAAAGTCAAATAAAAAACAGGTGAACAGTGTTCATGTGAGCTAACAAGATTTTTAGCCACTGAAATATTTGCCAACTTGGCTTATGCAAAAAAAAAGTTATCATCAAAGCTAACTTTCATTTAAGTTATCAGCAGACCAACCAAGGGATTACAGCAGGTAGGATAGTTTGGACATTGGAATTAACAATGTTAGTAGGGAATCCTGAGATCAATTTCAGGGTCAATGATAAAGCGCATATAATCCTACACAAATGCAATGAATAATGTAACATACCTCCTCTGGATGATAGATAACACTAGTGACCTTCTTAGTGTGCCCCTTGAGAATTGCCATGACCTGTTCAGTATCCTTGTTGAAAACAACAGCATTTTTATCATTCCCTCCAGTAACAATTCTTGATGTATCTCTGAGACAAACATCAACTGACAGAATGCCTGGAACACTAGCACTATGTAGACCCTATAGAAAAAGATTTCACATAAATTTTTTTTTACAAATATCATTATCTGTTTGATAAACTCTTAAATAAATGTTTTAATACTGAACAAATTACATATCTTTGCAATTAAAAATTATCTATACATTTGCTTTGTTACAACCATAATCTGATCATTGGTTTATAATTACCTAATGATAAAAATTATTATTTTAATTTTTAGCTTTTCCCATTTAAAAAAACATCCGTGTTTACCGTATGAGATGCCAACTGTCGATAGTTACGTATATCTTCATTTGTGGCAAGACCTTCTGGCACAGTTTTGCCTCTCTGAAATAATGAATATTTATAATGAATTGTTAAGTAGCTATATATATTCTTGAAAATTCAAATGCATTTTTTAAAAAAAGCAGTGGCATGATTCTGTGTAATTAAAGATGGATTTTCATTTAAAATAAAAAAGAAATTTAAAATTAAAATAAATTAAAATCTCTCGCTCAAATACAGATCTTTTGTAGTATGTGAAGTCAAGGTTTTGCAATGGAATTGTGAAATGTTTATATCAGCAGTTGTAAAAATTGTTATTTAATTACTTTGAATTTTAAAAAATGGCACTGGATAAAAATGTGATAATGTTGGATTATTTATAATTAACATCGCACTCTATGAATCTTTTCAGGGGGGAATAAAAAACTACCTTCTTTCTTTCAGCAGTTAGTAAAGTTGCCTTGTCCTGAAGCTGTTGAGCAAAATGTAAAAAAAATTTATTCTTTGCATAAGTTTGGTGAACAAATAAAAAGTGATCTATTTGAAACCATACTTGAGAAAAATAGTCCACCTTAAATAACTACAGGTTATATATGATCCAAACCTTTTTAATAACTTCATCACTCATAACTGCTTCCTCCACAGGTTGTGTTGCAGACTCAGGTCCAGCATCTGCTGCAATGGCCTGTGGAAAGAACAATTTGGGAAGGATGTTATTTGCATTTCTTTTACGCCATGCTCAATATTGTGTGCTAACCTAAAGTTTATCATTGTTGGGTTTTTTACTCAATTCTAAAATGTTTTTTAAGAATTTCAGTTAACTTGATGCAACTGTTTAAATAATAAGGAGAGAAAAAATTTTTACGTACTGGATTCTGAGCTGGTGCATTATAACCAGGAACTGGTGCATTGAGTCCAGCCTGTGGTTTCAGTGTTGCCAAAGCTGATTTTTACCAAGTATATGTAAAAACTCTATATATACATTTATATAAACAAATACAGAAATGGGATGTAGGAATAGAATATTAAAATTATTTTCTCATTTCATTCTAAACATAAGATACATTTTCCTTGTAAAACTTTCAATTTCAATTTAAAAAATGTAAAAGCCTGGTTTAGATGAACTAAGTTAAACAACCCATTAAAATTACAAAATACCTTCTCTTGCAGCAGTCACTTCCTTGATGAGACGAGCTATTACACGACATGCTGCGTCATGTTGATATAAAGCATGGGATAATTCTGGAAGGAAAAATGATTTATTTTTAAATTCATATAATGTGCCTTTGTAAGTAAATTCTGAATTAAAATTTAATAATATAACTTTGCGCTGTCAATTTAGTGTATTGATTTTTTTATTAAGTCAACTAAAATACAGCTTACCTTGCCTCGCAGTTTGAAGCTGTTGCCTTAATGTAAAGCTGTGGAGCATTACTGCATCCTAATAAATAAATGATAAGTTAAATTACTATATTTAAAATACTTTTTAAGTCAATATTAATGAGATGATGAATTTTAATTGTTTGTATATAATTGGGAGGGGGGAAGCTAAATAAAATCCGAACTGCTTTTGAAAAATTAATTTAAATACAAAAACAAACAAAAAATTAATATTAAACTCACCCATTCATCTTGAAGAGATTTAAGAATGGCAGGAATACTTGTAGCTGAAGGTGGCCTTGGTTTAACAATTGCAGAACCTGAGATAATTATATTAAGATTATCAATTGCAGAATCAGTTGCTGTCATGCTTGAGATTGAAGGAATGCAAAGTAGAGGCTTTCAAATTTTTTCCAGAAACACAAAGAGGAACAATTTGCAACATAGGAAGGAACAAGCTTATAGTCCTTTAAAAAAAATCAGGCCTAGTGACTTTGTCCTGTGAAGCCTACACTTCACCTTGTAACTGATGGAGGCTGGCTGATTTATCCAAAAAAATAAGGCCTATAGTGTTATCTATAAGTCCTCGGACCTACTTACTTTTGACTGGAATGAGCATGTCAACAGACAGCTTTTCATTTGCAATGGGATCTGTACCATTTTCTTGTATAAATTTTTCAATTAGCCGACGTTCAAAGATGTGGCCTGAAACTGGGGAAATAACTGGCTGCTCTGGGACCTCGTTACTAACTGAAAAATGAAATAAAAATTTATGGGGGTAGAAAGAGAGTTAATAGATAAAGTGTGACTGATAAAGAGCTGATTTAATATGAAACCTAGTGATATATTATAAAGGCCTAGTTTTTATTCAACTCGGCTTAGGCTATTTTTTTGGCCTGTGATTGAGAGGGAGAGTAGAGCCTTAATGGATGGCAATTTGCAGAGCTCAGTGTGCTCAAGGTATAGTAAAGCTGCTCAGAGAAAATTGTGTGCTAGAGCTCAATCATTAACTCATTAGCTCCTGATGGGACTAAATGAGTCTTTATAGGAGTCCGTATGGATGCGTCCGTTTGCCTAGTGACGCACTCTCGCATTTTTAGTTTAAAAAAGCATCAAAATCTCGCTTTCCTCAAGACTTCCGGCTATTGTGTGAATCTACGAGATTTCAATTTAAAAAATACTGCATGTTTTTATCTTGTTTCACTTTCAATCCATGTGTGAGTTAGTTTGACGCGTCTCTATCCAGTTTGTATTCACTCAAGGTGCCGAAAATCGCACTATCTGTCTTTAATCGTCATTTTTTCGCAGTGCATGTTATATTATTAAATGTAATTCACTTCTGGATGCATTAATCATTTTATTTTTTAAGATAAACCAATCTTTAGAAAAGAAAAGCATTTTTCTAATGGAATCAAAAGCTTAACGAAGTTGCTACCCTTTTGACAGGAATATGAAATAGATACGGAAGTAGCCCTTCAGGACTTAATGAGTTAATGTACAATAAGGATGGGCAGAAAAAGATGCGATCTCAGTATAATTGGCAGTGGCATATGTGAAGTGCAGTATCAAATTTCATGATATATTGCTAAAAATATTACCCTTATCATTATAATAAAGCCAACAGAATTTTACAAATTAAGGTTGTTTTAAAAAATAAACGAACACTGTTTTGCATCAAAGATTTCTTGCATTTAAACTGGTTTTGCTTAAGTAAAATTTATAAATAAAGAGTATACTTGATCTCTTGAAATATGCCAATTTTGATATGCCATCGAAAGTTTGTATTCTTTCTCTGTTACTATGAGAAGTCTGAATGTGGTAAAAACGTGTCAAATATTGAAACGTACAACGAAAATCTTTAAGTAGGCATTTCAAACTGGGTTGAATCAGTATATTTTTTTAAAAATCAACTTTGTAATTTTGTAAGAACAAATCATGATCTCCACTGCCATCCATTTCCAACTGGGGGCTTCAAGGGACTCAAAAAATCAAAGCTACAACCTCCTGTTTACCACCGGACTGAGCTACTCAGCAAGTGAAGTTTACAACTGACTCAAGAATATATCACCCTTTTATTGCTGCGACTCGGCGCAGTGATGCAGTGGTCACGAGATATTGATACATTGATAGCCTGCTAGACAGATAGCCCAAGTCAATCAGTCCGTTCGGCGAATAGTTCGCCAGACATGTTAACATAATCATAAGTAGGTAGACCTAAAGTTTAAATAACTACGCCAATTCCATTACAAAGTTTAAAACTAACAATAAAAACCAGGTAAAAGTAAAAGTGAGTTCATGCTTCATTGACTTTCAAGTATGTTTATGAATGTTCAAATAAAATTTATTATATTAAATGCTCTGGGCAAAAAATAAGAATGAGAATGGAATACCCAAAGGCAAAATACCAACTAAATGAAAATGACAACTCAATACTTTAACTATAATTATAATAATTATGTTAACCTACAAAATAAAAAATATTGAAGCATTTTTTTTTGTAATTTAATTTGTATATTGATTATAATTTATATTGAATTAATAATAAAAGGCAAGTTTCTGTCCATTCTGTTCTGTCATCTATAGCGATTGGTCCCTCAAACACACATGACTCCAATCATATTGTGAACACGTTTACGCGGACGTTCAAAACGAGTTATTTTTAGTGCAGTATTTCTTCCAAGACGTTATTTAGAGTTATGCGCGTTTGGATTTATAGTCAAAAGCTCTGTTTATACTTTACGAGTCATTTATACTATAATGAACTATAATGAATAGTCTTTTTGACGTGATGCACATGTATGCTGGTCGAGACGGCTGTTGGAGGGGAGTTACAACGGGCTTTTTCGCTCGTTCATAATAATATACGAAGTGGCTGCTCGTCTCGAAGTATTTTCAATGTTGTTATGGCAATATGGCAGAGCGAAGCGTACTTCCGGGAATGAAATGTTGTATTTTTACACTTGAAAATAGGGAATAAGTAAATACGGAATTTCGGAATAAGTGCAATTATTTTTATCCATTAANTTAGGCACTTCGATACTCATTCGCGCATCTTTCTGCGCATATGGAAAATTCACGCAAAAACTGTCATGGCGATCTACACTCAACTCATACGGCTATATCGGGGTTTTTGCGTTCTACGTCACATTTATACTAATAAAAGCGCAGTTTTTTATCGGTGACGTGTGCAACAGAATTTCTTAGCATGGGGATATCTATTGTGCTGTGTTTTCGATTTCCTTATCGGCAGTGATATAATTCTTTTGAAGGGTGTGTTAGAATAATTTTAATTAAAAAATAACCTTTAGGGTTAAAGGCTTGATTTTAATACTGTACCTAGTTTTTATATTTTCCAAACGGAATAAATTTATTTCATCGGAAACGGTTTTGACAGAAAAAAGCTAAACAAATCGGCGTTTCATCAAATTTTTCGAGTCATCGCCCCTTACAAAATATGAAGGGGTTGTCGGAAATGGTTTATGTTTATAATTTTATCAATTATACATTGTAATGCATATATATAATTATATATTTAATTGAAAAGATTTAAGTTCAAGTTTGTTTACGTTATATTTAAATATAATAATAACACACATAATAATAATAAAAAGTTAATAAAACTAAAAATTATTCAGTTACAAATTACAATACTATGACTATAACCCTGTATACTCTATACTATACACTATACGACTATACACTAATAGGTTAATAATAATACTATTCAATACTACTAGTTCTAGTTTAATTCTAATAGTTAGACTTCATTATTCGTAATATTAAAGTCAGTTTACAAAGAAATACAGGTCCAATTAACATTAGACACTAATACTATTAGTTTCCTAGTATTAATTCGTAAAGTATTAGTATTCTATTAGTTGAAAGTATTAGTATTAGTTAATGATAATGATATTATAATTACTTATTTATATTTATAACTATGATATGTCATGTCAATGTCTTGTGGTGTACTATTAACATTAATTATAAGAGCATAATTAGAAGATTTTACTAATGCTAAGTCCAAACTGACTGATACTTACCTTAGAATTAATAATGATAATAGTGATGTAATCCTTTTATTTAATGTTTGTTGTTAAACATTTTTTGTTATATTTATATCTTACTCACCATCTTCTTTTTACAAAGATGAGGCTCATGAGGAAATACACTTTTGACAACAAACACTTAATATTTTTTACATAAATAATCAAAATAAATAAATCTCAATAATTAAAATACATTACATGTAATGAGATACTTAAATCTTCAAATACTAATTGAGTTTAATTTTAATTTGAAATTTCAGTAATCAGGCGTCGGGGATGTGGGGGTATTTCCAAAAATAATTTATTGTAAATTGCATTCAGTTTTATTTTAAAAGTCAAATACTTACCCTTTAAACATTTAAATATAGTTATTGATTTAAATTTACCATATAATTAATTAAAATACATTAGGCATGTAACAGTTTGTACTGATTTATATATATATATATATATATATATAAAATAATGATTTTCGCTATGATTTTTTTCAACGTAGCCTTTAAATATATTTTTTTCAAAATTCTAAAATCTTGATATACTTTAAACATATCTTGTTCATTGTTTTGTAAATTGGATTGTGAATGTATCCTAAAAATTTGATACCTTTATCTCTAAAATTAAAAAAGTTGTGAGGGAAAGAGTACAGAATTTTGAAATTGGGGTCACAAGTTTTTTAATAAATTATATAGGTTATATAAGGGGCAAAAAAATCGACAAAAAAAATCATAACTCCACTTCTATAAAAGATAGAAAGACAAAACAAGTGTTTTTGAAAAGGTCTTAGCAAGCCCTTTAAAATGATATATTATTTAAGCCTATTGGACTACATTTAACATTTCTGTCAAAGTACCTACATTAAGTTCATTAACGTAATTCAGATGTTAGTTTTAGGGTCTGGGTTAGGTTTAGTTGTCTATTTTTTAAAATCAAAACGACTTCGAGACGACTAGTATTCATGCTGGATGACTCGAACTTCGAGACGAGTAGCATCGGCCAATAATATTAATATATTGTAATTATAATAATTGTTGAAATATACAATACTATAATAATGATCTGAAAAAGTATGATTGATTAAAGCTGCTTGCTATTAGAGTTTTGAACTTCTTCAAGTATTTGAAGGTGCCGGCGAATATTATTAATATTTATTATTTATTTTATCTAATTCTCATTAATTTATTTATTTATTTAAATTTTTATTTTTAACCAACGCCAAGCCAACAGTTATTTTGGAGTATCTGAACTATCTGTAATCACCTCCAAATTAGAAAATGTTGCTGTACATTTTAGCTTAATATAAATGAATACAAATATTCAATAGTGTCATAAAATATCGTAGGTCACTCTTAACACTTAATTACTTAAGAATAAATAAACAAAAATTTTAAAAAATGCACGCACTAGCACAGCAAAGCGCCATGTTGAAAATAATCACGTGACCGATAAGATAACTATAAAATTGAACTGCATTTGTATACGAACAAAACTAGACTTATTGAATTTATTAAAATCATTATCAATCCTTTTAAGGGGGGGATATGACACCTTATAAAGGAAAAAAACTAGAACATCAAAATATTTACATTTTTATGTGTCTTTTTTTTGTTTCATATAGCTAGTAAGTGACCAAAAAATTGTGAAAAAAATATTGTTGTCATAAACAAGGACAGGGAGGACAAAGAGAGGACATAAAAAATAAAGGTAAAAAAAATGATTTTTAAAAACCACGTTTTTACAAGCGGACTAAAAAGAGGAAAATAATTTAAAACTTGTAAGTTCAAGTACTTTGATTTAATATGACTAAAAACGTGGGGTGGGCGCTTATGAGGTTTAACATATGAAGCTCACTCATACTCTCACTTATATCTTATCTTATCTGTTTACAGACGCTCCTTCTATACAGAAGATTATTGCGTCCTACGCTTATCTATGGTTTGTGTATAGATCTCTCTTTTGCCTTCTAAATTAGAAATCTTTAATTTTTATACCAAACACCCGCCCCACTTTTTTAGTCATATTAAATGAAAGTACTTGAACTTACAAGTTTTAAATTATTTTCCTCTTTTTAGTCCGCTTGTAAAAACGCGGTTTTTAAAAATCATTTTTTTACCTTTATTTATTTTATTCTTTTTAGTCCACTAATAAAAACTGGGTTTTTAAAAATATTTTTTTACCTCTATTTATTTTACCAAACACCTCACAAGCGCCCGCCCAACGTTTTAAAAACAGTCTGACAAAGCGAAGTAGATATAGTGGTTTATTAAGAAGAAGAAAAATAAATAGAAGTAAAAAATAGATTTTTAAAAACCAAGTTTTTATAAGCAGACTAAATAGATAAACTAAACATTTCAATAATTTAAGAACGGTACATCTTATCAATCTGAGATTTTGATACAATGCATTGTCATCAACGATCTATCAGTGGTAAAATTTTGAGATCTCTATGACCATCAAAAGTGGTTTAATTTTACGGACTACTTGGATTTCACCGCAGCTAAGTGTTTTTTTTTCTATTATTTCGTTTTATTCATTTCATTTGTGTACTATTTGTCCGTTGACGAAGGCTCTTTGCCGAAACGTTCGCTGTTGTGTTATGTCCTGTCAGGCCTACTAATACCCTGTTTTTATTTTATGCATTTACCTAATTTTACGTTGGCAGATTTGAAAAATTGTTGGACAAACCAACAAACAATGCCACAGGAACGAAAGCGAGTTAATAAAAACGTGGTAAAAAGGTCAAAATTTAAAAATAAAACTTATAAACAGAATGATTTGAAACTTTATTTTTAGCCAGATATACATCTTATTGATATTAGTGAGTATGGCGCTTTCTGAAAATTAACTGATGTTGGTTTTGAAATAATCATTATTACATTTTTTTAAAAATAATTCGTTTTCTTTAAAGAAATTTAATCCTTATATTCAGAGGACTTATTCACAGTTTCGCAATAAAAAGCATAGTGCCACGGGGTAAAATTTAAAAAAAAATCTTGGCAGTTTGTATAAAATCCTCCTCCCTACAGAAAAAATACCAGCCCCCATCCTTCCCCAACCCAGGTCAACGTAACTGCATTTACCTGTCTGACAAGGGCATAGCGTGGCCTTGAGAAAGGGCGTTTGATCAATTTATAGGCTACATGTGTGGGACTTGAATGGATTTTTTTTAGTTTTAGTCAAGATCGATGAATCTCTTTGATAATTTAACATCTAATATGTTTACAATCTTTTTTTCCCCTTATAACGATGATGCATTGTAAAATTAAGGCCTTTGAGCGTTTGTATCGTCCAGAGATTGTGAATGTTGTTGTTGTTGTTGAGCCTTCTCGTCCATGAGGGGCATCCACCGATATTTGTCGCCGTCTTCGATTCCTCCAAAAGCATAGTCCACCTACGAGAGACCTCAAGGCATCTCTATCCTGGGCCAGCTTCTCCAGGATCTTCCATTCATGGCTAATTCTTTTGATCTCTGTCTCTAATTCTCGGCGCCAAGTGTTTCTTGGGCGGCCTCTTTTCAGCTTACCCTGTGGGTTCCATTTCAGGGATTGCCTTGTTGAATTAAAAGCAGGTTTTCTTAGTGTATGACCAATCCACCTCCACCGCTTCTGAAGAATCTCCTCCTCAATGGGCTTCTGTTTTGTCCGCGGACAAAACAGAGATTGTGAATGCTGTTCACTTTAGAAGGCCCGGGTGGGGAACCCCACAGTCTAAGGCAGAATACCTAAAATTTTAAGCTTTGTGGACCAGTGCAAAAGCTTATAAACTGATCCAGTCACCGGCCAGTAGTTAGAGCTTCACATGATTGGTTAAAATATAACTACATCACAAAGAGGTCATCACCAGAATAGAAAAAAAAACAGGCACAACTATGACGATATTGAATACTTGGGCGAGGAATAACACAGACAGGACAAAACTAAACTAGCAGACACATGTACGAACTAAGTTCGCCACTTTATGACAGTGAAGCGTGGATGACACACAATACCAGAAAGACAGACACTCATCAACTTTCATCAACAATGCCTGAAACCAATGTGTGTGTGTGTGTTTGTGTGTGTGTGTGTGTGTGTGTGTGTGTGTGTGTGTGTGTGTGTGTGTGTGTGTGTGTGTGTGTGTGTGTGTGTGTGTGTGTGTGTGTGTGTGTGTGTGTGTGTGTGTGTGTGTGTGTGTGTGTGTGTGTGCGGGCTTGCTTGCGTGTGTGCATGTTCGTGCGTGCGTGTGTGTGCGCGAATTCGATGCCAGAACAAAATCCCCAACACAGATGTAACGTTCTGGATGTGTTAGACTGACAGTGGTTCTCAAACTTGTTTGGCCTACCGCCCACTTTTCACTAAAAAATATTACTCAGCGCCCGCCGAATTAAAAAAAAATTATTCTAACACAGGGATAGGCAAAATACGATCCGCGTGCCACATGCGGCAAGTCAGAGTATATTATGTACATGTGGCGATCGTGTGTCATGTTAATTTTCTTTGCTTAGAATTTTTGATATATTTTTGAAATTGTATTCCCAGCATTTGATTCGAATCTAGAGATATATGATCGGTTTTATGGCTTCAGAATCATTAGTCATTAATTGTTAACATACCTGTTCGAAACTACATTTCAGCTCAACCCTGAATTGGCTTTTGTTTACGATTTACATTTCGAACGGTTTTGAAAATTTTGTGATTTCATTTAGACAGCAAATAGACGTTGATTTAACAAAGAGTGCTACCAAAGAAAGTAAGATTGAGGACGAATTTTTAAAATGAAGAATTAACTGTTAAATATTGCTTCACGAGCGTTAGGAGAAAAGCAGCCTGCTTGCTGTGCCTTGAGTGTATGAGCGTCTTTAATGCGTGAGACTTAAAAAGATACCACCAAACAAAACATTTTGTGTTTCGGGCACATTTTAACGAACCATGAGAAAAAATGGAAATGCAAGAAGTTTGTTAATAATTTAAAGAAGCAGCAAAATGTTTCCACCAAAAGTCTTAAATACAAGATGCTGCAACCGAAGCCAGTTTGGAGATATCTCATAAGATCGTAAAACGGAACAAGCCTTTTTCTGACAGTGAATTTATCAAGAAATGCTTGACATATGCAGCAAGCGTTATGTGTCCAGTACAGAAAACATAATTTGACACCATTTCTTTATCAAGGGAACTTTAGTCAGACGTTTTGTAAAAAAAAAGTGACAATTTGATGCACCAACTTCGAGATGCAAGCGCATAATTTGTTTTGGTACTCTCGCATTGGATTAAAGTACCAATGTATAGGAACAGCACAACTTGTTGGTATTTATACGGGGAATACATCCTCGTTTCGAGCTTAACGAAGAATTACTCTGTGTTGAGGCACTCAAAGACACAACTACAGGCCAGGATTTATTCAATACTGTAGAGAACTGTGTTGAAATAACTGGGTTGGTGTGGAACAAGATGACCAGTGTAATAACCGATGGAGCGCGAGCTTTAACAGGAAAAAGTAGTATGAACAATAAAATTAAAGAATATCAGCCCGACCACACAATCTTACGTCTCCACTGTGGCAACTATCAGGAAAGTCTGTGTAAGGCTGTGCTGAATTTCAAACAGTTGTTAGTATGATGAACTTTGTAAAAGCCAGGGCTTAATCACAGGTGTTAAAAGCACTGCTTGAAGATTTGAATATTATATTATCTACCACAGCAGTGTCCGCTGGCTGAGCCTGTGCAAGTTATTGAGGTGAGTATGAGATCTCAAGGAAGAAATAGTTATGTTGCTAGAGATGAAGGGTTTTGTTTGTGATTTTGTTACTTTCACTTCCATAGTTAATGAAGAGTGGAAGTCAGACTTCATGTTTGCCATTAACATTATGGAAAATTTGAATGAACTGAATGTCAAACTTCAGAGCAATGGCTTGTTTGCACATGAAATGTATGTGCATGTTAAATCATTTCAGACAAAACTCTCCCTGTTCTCCAGGCAAGCCGGTGAAAACAGGTTTTGCCATTTCCCTTTGCTTAACAGAAAACCGTTTCTTGTAAAATGGCTGACAAGTACAAGGCTCAGTTGGATGCCTTTGCTATGGAATTTGAAAGGAGGTTCCAAGACGACAAGAACCTGGAACCACTCTTCAATATCCTCAGTTCGCAATTTAGTGCAGAAGCTGATTAAACCCCAGAGGATATACTGTTACAACTGCTTAACCTAAAAAGCAGATTATGACCTGAAGGAGAAGTTCAAGTTAGTTTTTCTGCTTGCGTTCGTTGAGTTGTTTTTTTTTGTTGTTGTTGTTTTGCTAGGTGCAGCGTTTCCACACTTTAAAAAAGTTTGCTGCCAAACCTTTGCCACTATTTGGGTCCACATACACTTGTGAGCAAGCTTTTTATTGTATGAAAATAAATAGTAGTCAAAAAACATATCGATGTTGACTGACTGCTATTTGAATGCATTCATGCGAATAATAACCAGTAACCTGGTTCCACAATTCAAGAATAGTTCAACACACACACACACAAATAAATTCGAAATCATATACATGAGACGATAAATATGGTTTGCTGCTACCAATTTAGAAATCCTCGGCTTTATTTTCGTCAGCAGTAATCTAAAGTAACCGCGATTGACTATTTGCATTTAAAAAAAAATTAATTACCGCACTGAATCTACTTTCCACAAATATGAAGGAAATGTAATTACGAAATTTTACATTACAGCGCAAGATCTCCTTTTCCAGCCAGAATTGATAATAGCAGTCTTGAATTTAAAGCTAAATTCATTATTTGTAGCTACTTTTAGAATAAGTTTGCAAATATTTATCAAATAATAGTACTTAGCAAATGTTTTCTTCCTTTGTGAACCACACGTATGGCAAAAGTAAAACTTCATTTCCTGGCAAAGTTGACTCCTTAAGTTGAATAGAAAACAGAGATGTTTTAAATAGCTACACAATGTATCTTTAACACCTTGAGTCTTTTCATCAGTTCTGATTTGGACTATATTATTGCTAAACGAATTTTTCTTGATAATATCAGATGCTTGCTTATGTACCACAGTCCGTATTAATTCACTTATAGCCGGTAAAATTTGCTCTTTACCAATAGTATAAGATTTACCCGATTTGGCAATCAATAACGAAATATTGTAAGAAGCTAGTAAGCCATTGCCATCTTGTGTGGTTGCTGTTGAAAAGAGTTTTGTCAAAGTCAGTTGTTTGATAAATTTGTACTTTAGTGTTTGAAAATTATATAAATCCTTATCTTTTTTTATCCCCGTTAATTTTATTTCAAATGTTCTTACAGTCTTGCAGTGAGCAATTGCACATATATAAAAAATATATAAAAAAACTAAATGCAAATGCGGTAACCAAACCAATGTCCTAAACGTTTTGTTAAAAGAAAAAAATAGAACCTTATGAGCAGAATACATAAATGATATTTGTCTAAATCTTCTCTTCCGTTTTTATGCTTTCACCGCCCCCTTACAGTTATTCAGCGCCCCCCAAATTGACCCGTGGCCTTCAACGCCCCCCCTGGATCGCTTCAGTCTTCATTGCCCACAAAGCGGCGGTAGCGCCCACTTTGAGAATCACGGTGTTAGACGGATTGTCTTATTGTTATTTCTGTGTCTGGATGTCCGCCATCGACTGATGATTTGGAGGAGCGAACCTTCGACTTTAGACTTGCTGTTTAAAAGCTGTTTTAGATGGTTTCAGTGGAGAAGCTTCATGACATTTATTGCTGTTTGCTGCTGTTAACGATCAACGCTCATGCAGTTGAAGACACGATCAGGAGCACGCCCCTGGAACCCAAAGGTAGGCGATCTGTGCAGTTACACACACACATTGTCTACTGTCCATGATTCCTGATTGCCAAGTTCACGCTCTTCAGTCCTGATCTCATGTGTAGCCTTGAAGAATTGCTCATCGATTGAGACGTTTCTCAGAGACGTATCTGCCATGGGGGTGAGGAAAAGTAGAGACATACATTTTCAACACTGTTGAGGTTCGGTCTATTGACTGACATGACCAGAGTAAGACGCGGTGGTCGAGTGGCAGCGCACTGGACTGTCGTACCGATGGTCACGGGTTCGAATCCGTGTGAAGGCAAGGGTTTGTTCCCGGGGCCTAGGGCGTCCCTGAGTCACCCCGCTCCTAATGGGTACCTAACACTACATGTAGTTAGGCGGCTGGGTAATGCGTGGAACCCACAAAGCCGTGGCTTGTGAATGCTGCATCACTTGCCAACAGATCATCTGTCATGGTCTGTGGACGCAACTATCTTCTGCATAGAAGGAGCGTCTGTATAGATAAGATAAGATAAGGCTGTGACTAGGCTGAAGACATTATTATTTTTTTTATAACAGAACTGTTTCGGTGGACAGGCGATGTGGTGCATGCGCTGGTCTCGCCCATGTCTGGACATTTGTATATGATGTTGTGTATGTAGCTACGTTTAGGAAGATTGAGAGTGTAGTGTCTTTTCTCAAGTTGATGAACTTGTTTGTAAAGTGCGGTGAGCCCAGCATGTGACACCTTCGATAGTTAAGCCTGTGAAGAAGGACATCTTCTGAAGAATGTAACTGTATGGACAGGTGACACAAATGGAAGAGTTATTGGAGGATCTCAGATCTGATTCAAAGGGCATTTGACCCATTTGCAATAGAAAAAATAAAAGAAGCCAGCGTATAGAGAACCGCGCTCAAACTATATATACAGTTGGCGAACATAATTTTATTAAGAACTAGCGTCGTGGCTCGTGGGCCGGATTCGGTCTGTGGGTCGTAGTCTGTGACCCTACAAACATAATTGTTGCTGCTGCAAGAAAACACGATGATCTTAAAAAAAGAGAGACTGAGAGACTATCGATGACCTTTAACTTTTATGTTTTAAGGACTTATAATACATTTTTTATAATACTACTAGCAGACTCGTCGTGCGTTGCAACGATCTCAGTAAAAAGGAATACATATCGATAAAAAAAAAGAAATTACATTTAGGGTCACCGGGCCAATCAGTTTAACATGAAGTTCGAAAACCTGTTTATTTTAATCAATTTTATAACAAATATATAAATAATAATAAATATACTTATCTATATTTCTCAATATCATGTAAAATTGAATGGGGAATACAATATTAAAAGTTAAGTTTAAAAAAAACACATTTAAGGCCCTCTGCCCCGAGGAAATGGACATTCGGAATTCAGTACCCTGTAGTAATTTAATATAGGCTCTTAAGTTTTTATATACCAAGTTTGGTCGAAATCCAGTTATTTTCTCATTATGTAACACTTAAACTAATTATTATATAGCTAATATAAGACAAAAATACATTAAGGGGCCCCCGGGCCCGTTTGGTTCAAGATGTACATTTTGAAAACCTGTTCAATTAAATTCAATTTCATTATGGATATATTTCGCAAAATTGTTAAAATTTGAGTGGGAAATAATATCTTAGAGTATACCACACAAAAAAACGACATTTGGGGCCCCCGGTCCATTGGATGGATGATGTAAATTTCAAAATGATGTTCATTTTAATTCAGTTTCATCGTGTGTATATTTCTCAAGATCTAAAAAAATAGAATGGCATATAATATCTCAAACATATACGACAAAAAGACATTTGGGGCCCCGGCCCTAAACAATTGGACATTAAAAGTGCAGTGCCCTTTTTTATTTTAATATGGGCTACCAATTTTTTATAAAACAAAGTTTGGTTAAGATCCATTTTTAATATACCTACCATATTCACATATAATTTGTTAAAAATAATAGTCTGTCCATGAAGTAAAATATAAAGGTAAATTTGCTGTAGTTCATTTTAAAATGTTACCCCGTAAGTTTCAAATAATTTTGACGGTCAAGCAAAGCGATTAATAAACTATGTCTCTCTGAAATATGCAATACTAATTTTCTTATCTTATATTATCGATTACAAACGCTCCGTCTTAACAGATTATTATTGCGTCCTACGCTTATTCGTGTTTTATAAATATACTTGCAATATTATTAGAATTTTAATCGTTGATTGTGTATTTGTTTTCCTGCTTTGATCAGGCAACCCATTCCAAGCCCGAATTTCAGACTGAAAGAACGGGAAGAATGTGTTTGTTCTTGCATATGGATTTTTTAAATGTGTTAATTCCCTTATCTATACTAATAAAAGGCAAAGCCCTCACTGACTCACTGACTCATCACTAATTCTCCAACTTCCCGTGTAGGTAGAAGCATGAAACTTTGGGAAGTTGTTGAGTAGCCTCTCGCGACAAAAATTGGAGTAAAATAATTTTAAAAATAACACGCATGGAGGCCGGGGGCCCAAAAACGTTTTTTCCCATTATATGGCCTATATAAAATTTGAATATCACCAATTCTCCTATTTCCCGAGTAGACAGAAGCATGAAACTATTAGGAAGTTGTTGAGTACAATCCCGCGATGGTAACGGGAGAAAAAATATTTAAATTATCACTTCCTGGGGGCCGGGGGTCCCAAATGACGTTTTTTCCTAATATGAGCTATATAAAAATTGAAAATCACTAATTCTCCATTTCCCGTGTAGGTGGAAGCATGAAACTTTGGGCAGTTGTTAAGTAACATTCCGCGATGGCAACAGAGAAAAAAAATTATATAAATTATCACTTACTGGGGACCAGGGGCCCAAATTTAGTTTTTTTCTAATATTAAAAACTGACTCAACACTAATTCTCCAACTTCCCGTGAATGTAGAAGCTAACACTTTGGGAACTTGCTTAGTACACTCTATGACGATAATTGTCGAAAAAGAATTTTAAAAATTTTCACTCATGGGTTATCCGGGGCCCCAAAACCGTTTTTTTTCAGTATATGGGCTATATAAAACTGAATGAACACTAATTCCTCATCTTTCCGTGTAGGTAGAAGCATGAAACTTTGGAAAGTTGTTGAGTACCCTCCCGCGATGGTAACAATCAAAACAAATATAAAATTATCATTCACTTTGGGGCCGGGGGCCCCAATGTAGTTTTTTTCTTTTTGAGTTATATAAAACAGACTCATCATTAAATATCTAACTTCCCGTGTAGGTAGGAGCATGAAACTTTGTGAAGTTGTTGAGTAACCTCCCGCAATAGTAGCAGATGAAAAATAAATTAAATTATCAGCTCGATAGGATCACAGGAAGTGTGTCATTTTTTACTTTTCGTTTTTGTTTTTCTGCTTGACTACGACAGACAGACAGACAAGACAGTGAAGTTAATATATGTATTATATCCATTATGATCCAGATTGAAATCAATTGGTGTTTTGAATTTGTGTTACGCGGGTTCTCAACGTTTACTTAAATCCTAATTCACCGCAGCAAAGCGCGGGTATTTTGCTAGTCTATACTAATAAAAGGCAAAGCCCTCACTCACTGACTCACTCATTCATCACTAATTCTCCAACTTCCCGTGTAGGTAGAAGCATGAAACTTTGGGAAGTTGTCGAGTAGCCTCTCGCGACGAAAATTGGAGTAAAAGAATTTTAAAAATAACACTCATGGGGGCCGGGGGCCCAAATGTAGTTTTTTTCTTATATAAAAAAAATGACTCATCACTAATTCTCCAACTTCCCGTGTAGGTAGAAGCATGAAACTTTGGGAAGTTGTCGAGTAGCCTCTCGCGACGAAAATTGGAGTAAAAGAATTTTAAAAATAACACTCATGGGGGCCGGGGGCCCAAAAACGTTTTTTTTTCCTTATATGGCCTATATAAAATTTGAAAATCACCAATTCTCCCATTTCCCGAGTAGGCAGAAGCATGAAACTTTGGGAAATTGTTGAGTACAACCCCGCGATGGTAACGGGAGAAAAAACATTTAAATTATCACTTCCTGGGGGCCGGGGGCCCAAATGAAGTTTTTTCCTTATATGAGCTATATAAAAACTAAAAATCACTAATTCTCCTATTTCCCGTGTAGATAGAAGCATGAAACTTGGGTGGTTGTTAAGTTCACTTCCGCAAAAATAACAAGCAAAAAATATATTTAAATTATCACTGAATGGGGGCCGGGGGCCCAAATGTAGTTTTTTTCTTATATAAAAAAATGACTCATCACTAATTCTCCAACTTCCCGTGTAGGTAGAAGCATGAAACTTTGGGAAGTTGTCGAGTAACCTCTCGCGACGAAAATTGGAGTAAAAGAATTTTACAATTTAGACTCATGGGGGCTGGGGGCCCAAAAAAGTTTTTTTCCTTATATGGCCTATATAAAATTTGAAAATCACAAATTCTCCTATTTCCCGAGTAAGCAGAAGTATGAAACTTTTAGAAGTTGTTGAGGACAAACCCGCAATGGTAACAGGCGAAAAAAAATTAAATTATCACTTCCTGGGGCCGGGGGCCCAAATGAAGTTCTTTCCTTATATGAGCTATATAAAAACTGAAAATCAAAATTCTCATATTTCCCGTGTAGGTAGAACCATAAAACACTGGGTAGTTGATAAGTACACTTCCGCGAAGGTAACAAGCAAAAACAAAATTTAAATTATCACTTAATGGGGGCCGGGGGCCAAAATGTAGTTTTTTTATTATATAAAAAAACTGACTCATCACTAATTCTCCAACTTCCCCTGTAGGTAGAAGCATGAAACTTTGGGAAGTTGTTGTGTAGCCTCTCGTGACGAAAATTGGTGTAAAAGAATTTTACAATTTACACTCATGGGGGCCGGGGCCCAAAAAAGTTTTTTTCCTTATATGGCCTATATAAATTTTGAAAATCACAAATTCTCCTATTTCCCGAGTAGGCAGAAGCATGAAACTTTTAGAAGTTGTTGAGGACAAACCCGCAATGGTAACAGGTGAAACAAAATTAAATTATCACTTCCTGGGGGCCGGGGGCCCAAATGAAGTTCTTTCCTTATATGAGCTATATAAAAACTGAAAATCACAAATTCTCATATTGCCCGTGTAGGTAGAAATGTGAAACACTGAGTAGTTGACTTCCCCGATGTTAACAAGCGAAAAACATATTTAAATTATCACTTAATGGGGGCCGGGGGCCCAAATGTAGTTTTTTTATTTTAAAAACTAACTCAACACTAATTCTCCAACTTCCCGTGAATGTAGAAGCTAAATCTTTGGGCGATGTTAACAAGCAAAAAACATATTTAAATTATCACTTAATGGGGCCGGGGGCCCAAATGTAGTTTTTTTTATATTAAAAACTGACTCATCACTAATTCTCCAACTTTCCGTGTATGTAGAAGCATGAAACCTTTTGGATTTGTTAAGTAGCCTCTCGTGACAAAAATTGGCATAAAATAATTTTTAAATTCACACTCTTTGGGGCCGGGGGCCCAAAACCATTGTTTTCCTTTTATGGGCAATATTAAAATTAAAATAACTAATTCTCCTATTTCGCGCGTAGATAGAAGAATGAAACTTTGGGAAGATGTTGAGTACACTTTGGCGATATCAACAGGCAAAAAGATATTTAAATTTTCAAATACTGGGGTCCGGGGGCCCAAATAAAGTTTTTTCTTTATGTGAGCTACATAAAAACTGAAAATCACAAATTCTTATGTTTCCCGTGTAGGTAGAAGCAAGAAAGTCTGAGTAGTGGTAACAAACTAAAACAATTTTTAAATTATCACATAGTGGGGTCCGGGGGCCCAAATGTAGTTTTTTCCTGATATGAGCTATATAAAAACTAAAAATCACTAATTCTCCTTTTTCCCGTAAAGGTGGAAGCATGAAATTTTGGGCAGTTGTTAAGTAACATTCCGCGATGGTAACAGGTAAAAAAATTATATAAATTATCACTTACTGGGGACCGGGGGCCCAAATATAGTTTTTTTCTAATATTAAAAAAAACGGACTCAACACTAATTCTCAAACTTCCCGTGAATGTAGAAGCTAAAACTTTGGGAACTTGATTAGTACACTCTTATGACGATAATTGGCGAAAAGAAAATTTAAAAATTTCACTCATGGGTGGCCGGGGCCCTAAAACCGTTTTTTTTTCGTATATGGGCTATATAAAACTGAATGAACACTAATTCCTCATCTTCCCGTGTAGGTAGAAGCATGAAACTTTGGAAAGTTGTTGAGTACCCTCCCGCGATGATTACAATCACAACCAAATATAAAATTATTATTCACTAGGGGGCCGGGGGCTAAAATGTAGTTTTTTTCTTATATGAGCTATATATAACAGACTCATCATTAAATATCTAACTTCCCGTGTAGTTAGGAGCACGAAACTTTGGGAAGTTGTTGAGTACCCTCCCCCAATGGTAGCAGACGAAAAATAAATTAAATTATCAGCTCGATAGGATCACGGGAAGTGTATCATTTTTTACTTTTCGTTTTTGTTTTTCTGCGGGACTACGACAGACAGACAGACAAGACGGTGTATTATATTCATCATGATCCAGATTGAAATCAATTGGTGTTTTGAATTTGTGTTACGCGGGTTCTCAAAGGTAACTGAAATCCTATTTTCCGCAGCGTAGCGCGGGTATTTTGCTAGTCTATACTAATAAAAGGCAAAGCCCTCACTCACTCACTGACTCATCACTAATTCTACAACTTTCCGTGTAGGTAGAAGCATGAAACTTTGGGAAGTTGTCGAGTAGCCTCTCGCGACGAAAATTGGAGTAAACGAATTTTAAAAATAACACTCATGCGGGGGCCCAAAAACGTTTTTTTACCTTATATGGCCTATATAAAATTTGAAAATCACAAATTCTCCTATTTCCCGAGTAGGCAGAAGCATGAATCCTGAATCCTACTCGGGAAGTTGTTGAGTACAATCCTGCGATGGTAACGGGTGAAAAAATATTTAAATTATCACTTCCTGGGGGCCGGGGGCCCAAATGAAGTTCTTTCCTTATATGAGCTATATGAAAACTGAAAATCACAAATTCTCATATTTCCCGTGTAGGTAGAACCATGAAACACTGGGTAGTTGATAATTACACTTCCGCGAAGGTAGCAAGCGAAAAAAATATTTAAATTATCACTTAATGGGGGCCGGTGGCCCAAATGTAGTTTTTTTTTAAAATATAAACAAAACTGACTCATCACTAATTCTCCAACTTCCCGTGTAGGTAGAAGCATGAAACTTTGGGAAGTTGTTGAGTTGCCTCTCGCGACGATAATTGGAGTAAAAGAATTTTAAAATTAACACTCATGGGGGCAGGGGCCCTAAAACTTTTTCCCCCTTATATGGCTATATAAAATTTGAAAATCACCAAGTCTCCTATTTCCCGAGTAGGCAGAAGCATAAAACTTTGGGAAGTTGTTGAGTACAATCCCGCGATGGTAACGGGTGAACACATATTTAAATTATCACTTCCTGGGGGCCGTGGGCCCAAAATAAGTTTTTTCCTTATATGAGCAATATAAAAGCTAAAAATCACCTATTCTCCTATTTACCGTGTAGGTAGAAGCATGAAACACTGGGTAGTTGATAAGTACACTTCCACGATGGTAGCAAAGAAAAAAATATTTAAATTATCACCTAATGGGGGCCGGGGGCCCAAATGTAGTTTTTTTCTCATATAAAAAACTGACTCATCACTAATTCTCCAACTTCCTGTGTAGGTAGAAGCATGAAACTTTGGGAACTTGCTGAGTACACTCTCTCGATGATAACTGGCGAATAAGAATTATAAAATTCACACTATTGGGGTCGGGGGCCCAAAAACACTTTTTTCCCGCAAGTGGGCAATATAAAATATGAAAATCACTAATTTTCCAATTTCACGAGTAGGCAGAAGCATGAAACTTTGGGAAGTTAATGAGTACAAACCCGCGATGGTAACGGGCGAAAAAAAAATTATCACTTCCTGGGGGCTGGGGGCCCAAATGAAGTTTTTTCCTTATATGAGCTATATAAAAACTAAAAATCACCAATTCTCCTATTTCACGCGTAGGTAGAAGCATGAAACGTGGGGTAGTTGTTACGTACACTTCCACGATGGTAACAGGTAAAAACAATATTTAAATTATCACTAACTGGGGGCCGGGGGCCCAAATGTAGTATTTTCTTATATTAAAACTGACTCATCACTAATTCTCCAACTTCCCGTGTAGGTAGAAGCGTGAAACTTTGGGAAGTTGTTGAGTAGCCTCTCTCGACGAAAATTGGAGTAAAAGAATTTTAAAATTCACCTTCACACTTCCAGAATGGTAACAGGTAAAAACAATATTTAAATTATCACTACTGGGGGCCGGGGGCCCAAATCTATTCCGAGTAGGAAGAAGCATGAAACTTTGGGAAGTTGTTGAGTACAATCCCGCGATGGTAACGGGAGAAAAATTATTTAAATTATCATTTCCTGGGGGCCGGGGGGGGGGAGAATTAGTGATTTTTAGTTTTTATATAGCTCATATATGGAAAAAAACTTCATTTGGGCCCCCGGCCCCCAGGAAGTGATAATTTAAATATTTTTTCAACGGTTACCATCTCGGGATTGTACTCAAAAACTTCACAAAGTTTCATGCTTCTGCCTACTCGGGAATTAGGAGAATTGGTGATATTCAAATTTATATAGGCCATATTAGGAAAAAAAGTTTTTGGGCCCCCGGCCCCCATGAGTGTTAATTTTAAAATTATTTTACTCCAATTTTCGTCGTGAGAGGCTACGTCTGTTCCTTTGGGGCCGGGATCCAAAATATTTTTTTTCGTAAATATTTAAAGCTTTTTTACCTTAAAAATAATTTGAATAAATATAGTCACATTTATCTATCATGACCTTGATTGAAATCCTCAGACCTTATGAGATATGCACATCCTGCATCCATTTTGCACGGGGGCCAGTAATGTCATTTTAGTACCCATTTTATTTTACACGACCTTGACAAATAATTACAAACAAGTATATCAATCATGATTCAGACTGAAATCTATTGGTGTTTAGAATTGGTGTGAAACGGGTTTTCAACGCTTACTAAAATTCTAACTTCCGCAGCGGAGCGCGGGGATTTTGCTAGTCCATAATATAAGGGTTGTATATGATTATACCTTTTTTTAGTTGTTTGTTTCAAGTAACAATTTATTTGCAAGTATTTATTTCAACGCAATAGCTTTTCTGAAACCGAAAATTATTATTTTTTAAACTATCGAAGTGTTTTTTTTTAATGTCAGAGAAATTATATTAATCAAATCTGACCATAGACGATCATTACGACATAAACCATGGATATGCGTAGGACGCAATAATCTTCTGTTTAGAAAGAGCGTCTTTAATAGATACGATTTTAAAATTTCGCGTAAGCAGGCAGACAATTTGGTGAATGTCTGAATGTATTTAAAAATGAAAATATGCGCACCAATTGCATGGCGCTAATCGCATTTGTACCAACCGGTGCACCCAGATTAATTAGTTATGGGTTAGATCTGAACATAAACACAATGTCTTGAAAGTTAGAGAGGCATTTTATCAAATCAGTAATCTTAATCTCATACTACTAATAGCCATAGCAGTCTATTCCATCAGGTTTAGAGGCCAATGTAGACACTATTAGCAGTTTTTAAATGTTTGGTAGGTATATGGTTTGTGCTTTAAAAAATGACAGCAATCATCAGTTTTATTGCAAGCAATTTCTCAATTCCAATCATTAAAAAATATTTATTAAAATGAAAAGATTTTATTAAAAGCTGTCCTGAAAAAAAGAAGATTCAGTGATCTTTTCACTTAGAGGCAATTGCACAGTTGCCATTTGCCAAGAGACACGCAACATTATACTGTCCCAAGTTCCACTTTCACAGCTGACTTTATTACATTCTTTTACTAAGGGCCTACAAATTACGTCACTCTACAAACTTAATGAAAAAAGGATAATACGAGAGTTACTTCCTCTATAACTGGACTGGACTGTCGTACCGATGGTCACGGGTTCGAATCCGTGTGAAGGCAAGGGTTTGTTCCCGGGGCCTAGGGCGTCCCTGAGTCACCCCGCTCCGAATGGGTACCTAACACTACATGTAGTTAGGCGGCTGGGTAATGCGTGGAACCCACAAAGCCGTGGCCTGTGAATGCTGCATCACTTGCCAACAGATCATCTGTCATGGTCTGTGGACGCATCTATCTTCTGCATAGAAGGAGCGTCTGTATAGATAAGATAAGATAAGATAATTAGACAGTAGCAGAACTTCATTAAGAACAGAGCTAGAAATTCCGACATTTTCTTTCAATATAAACCAATACTTAATTCATTATTAATTTACTGTTGGTCTTAGCCGACTAGATATATACAGAATTAACATTCTGGTTAAGAAATCAAAAGATCTCTTATTTAAAAAAAATCCAAGACTTGAATTTACTGCACCCAGCTTAACTATTTATTAAATTCAATTTATTTCAAATTATTTGTTGTGAATGGCGTGTTTTTCTCGAAATTTGGTGTCTTTCTGTGTTCCCTGTACATCATTTTTTATCAAAAATGACCACCCCCTTATAAAAACTGATTTTTTCCCATTCATCATCAAGGTAGGATCTTCTTATTGACACATTTAGCTGGAGACAGTACAATCAGACTTGTTCCAGCCGCCTACTGACTTTCAGATTTTGATACTGGCATTGTTAACGGTTGATAGACAACAGCTTGATTTGAAGCCTAGGTCAAACGACGCGACCCTTGCACCGAAATGACCGTAGTTGTTGTGATGACCTTGGCCTTTGTCCTGGCACTAAGTTCTGTCTATGTGATCATATCTGACGACATACAGAAGTGTGCTTGCAGCTCAGCCACATCCGGTCATTGCTTGCTAGCTGGTCCATCAAATTCACTCCGGAAAGGTCACCTCAAAAAGACTCTTTCAGTTGAATCGACCCAACCGGCCCCAGGATCACTGCACCCGACTGCACGTGCACCTCCCCCAGCCGCCTCTACACAACCACGTAAGCAGCGTTCACCGTTTTTAAAAAAAGAAGCTCCACCCGTGAAAGGGAAATTTTACCAGGGTCAGTCGACAGAAGCCAACCCCAAGGAATAGCCGAAGGATGGCTGACACGGGAACAGTCGATAGAAACCTACAATTAAAAATAATTTTTAAATAATAATAATTCAATGACATTTCAAGAGAAGCAAAATATGCATTATAACAGAACAAAAACTCAAATAATAAAGTAACTTCAAATGAACCTTTATTGTCTTGGTTTAATTTAAATAAAGGAAAACAATGCGGAGATGCCATTTGCTTTACAGCACATAATTAAATATATATAATTTGCAATGTCACGTCTGTAGTGTCTGTCCGTGACGCTACTAATTTTAGAAAGCAGCGCACCAAATTACTGCACCAATGCATCAAAAGGTGTGCAAATTAAAGATGCGCTGTAAAAAAATATTATATGACGTCATTGTTTTAGCTCATATTTTAATTTTGGAAAAGGGAACAATGTAAAAAGATGATTTGATGATGGTTAATTATAAAATCAAAAAACAAAGGGGGCGCCGCAGGCGCCCTACAACCCCTATTAAAAAATACTGTGTGTATATTTCAAATTTCAGAAAGTTTAATATTTCGTATTTATCAAACAAGGACAAGTTAGTTGGGCTTTTGAAAAAGGTCGGCGCCGTAGGCGAACTAAAAAAAGTGCATTTTTTCAAAATAAATAGATTTCAGCTGAAAACTTCCGTCATTTTTGACGGGTGATACGCTAGTTATTCATAAAGATAACACAAAGACGTTTGTAATCTCCTTACATTAACGATTTACCCGGACCCTATTTCCTAATGGCAGTAATGGTCATGTACAACTAAACATTGACACCACTTAAAAAAAGAGATGTTTAAATCCCCCTGAATAATTCGAACCCACAAAAAAAAACAGACATCCTATCGATTATATGGCTATTAGCTATATATAATATATTTCCGCAGGAATCAAGCGAGCCGCTAATGATTTGGATATGTGTATTATGAGTATTACCGCTTAAATTTAAATGCACAGAGATAGGCTTACGAGAATAAAATGAGTGTCATCTTCAACCATCAAGTTTAGTTTTCACTAATATTTACAGGAGATTCTCATTTGTTCTCCGATATCATCTAGTGGGGCCGTCCATATAGTACGTCACGCTATTTTTGAACATTTTTACGTCCCCCTCCACCCTGTCACAAATCTCGGACTAAAGTACGTCACACTTTCGAACAAAAATGTTTTTTTTTAATTTAAAAAATAATTAAAATTTCATATAAAACACCGTGATGTCACACATGGCCCCCTCCCCCTGTCACAAACTGTCACACTTTCTTACACCCCCTCCCCCTCTTGAGCGTGGCGTACTTTATGGACGGCCCCTAGTTTGTGTATTGAATCCATTGAGTCAAGCAGATTTCAATGGGCGATTAACCTCGCTAAATCTCTGCAGTGACTGTCACGCACTTAAGCTAAGAACTCCATCCAGAAACCATCCAAAAATGAAAGAAGAAAAATTATAAAATTGTGTTATTTCTAACAATTCGAAAGCTCCCATAGTTTCGCCCGCTGGACACAATTTTAATATCATAATGTCCTTAAATTATCTGTTAGCCTTCTAGAGACATAACTTTAATACAATCAAATCTCTGATGAAATTTGAGTTGATCACAGCATGGTTGCTCGGAATAGGTTAATAAACAATCGGCCAAAAGACAGATCCGGTTTTCTCAGTGAACCTTACAGAATTGTTGGCATTGTTGAACTGTTGGGCAATCATTATCTAGAGAGGTGTCCACAAGTTTTCATGAGTGAATAGCCTACGTTTGTAACGAATGTATTATAATTTTTAAAAAAAATCGTTGAATTTAACTCAAATCAGTCGAAAGATTTATTCATATTTGAATGATACTTTTAAAACTACCAACTGACAGGAGGGAAAAGCAACTTTTTAAGATTTCGTCTCCTTTTTAAAGACAATAATGTCATCAATGTCATGAATGTTTTTGTTACAATAGAATACAAATTTAAAAAAAAATATCTGCTGGTTACCTTGTATTAATTGTTTATTTCATTTTTAGAATTTGATGAATTCACTCTCATTAAATTATTCAAATACTGTAGATTTAGATGCCCACAACTTTTATTTCATTTTCCCTTAGGGGCCATCCAATTCATCCATGGGGCCGTCCATAAATGACGTCACGCGATTTTTGTCGATTTTTGACCCCCTCCCTCCCCCTCGTCACGCGTCGTCACAAAAACTTAGACCCCCCTCTAAAAATACGTCACAAATCTTTGACCCCCATCCCCCCCAAAATAAATAAAAATAAAAAAAACCACACAAAAAAACAACAAAAAACAACAACTTTTTTTCTTATTGAAAATAAGCATGTTTCAAATCACTTTTATTGTCATTTAAGTATTTATTATTTATTTAGTGAAGAGCTACATTGTAATATCGTAACTCGCGTTAAGCATTTTTAAAAAACGTTTAACTGGCCTTCAGAAAACGAACTGTGTTAACATCCTTAGATTATATTTTATTTTAATGCATACAAATTAAACATTGACTATTAATCATCACGGTTAACGTCTTTGTTTAGAAAAAAAATTATTTGAAAATAACATTTTTTAAATGTATTTTTTTAAAATCCCTCAATTGACTGACGGGCATCCCGTAAGAAAGAGGTCGGCGAACAGAGGTAAATAACCTCATCTGGGGTCAAAAAGGGAATTCTTGGGGGTAATGCAGACTCATTTGGGACATATAACATCCACTACAATCCAGTAGATATATTAAAATACGTCATGTGTACGTGTACGCTTGGAACATATGTCCATTATTGAACCGGTTCCTTCCAGAAAATGCATTTTTTAAAAATTTGACAACTATGTAGATTTCTTACCTACGTACTATACGAAGACACCTAAATCTACCCTACTTTCATTTATATTGACACGAGTGACAATAATCTTAATCCACATGACTTGTCTGTATCGCGTATCATTTCTGTGATATTTAAAATTAATGCCTTAAAACTGAGCTAAGAAGAAAAGTTGTTTTGTGCTCCTCTCGAATTGCGATGTCAAGAATTTGATGCATTCAATAAAGTTAATGAATACTTGACTAATTTTAAATGGGCTCATTTACAATTATATCTAGAACAGTGCTTCTCAAACTTTTTAGTATGGCGGACCGGCAGGAATTTTTTCCATTGCACCAGGGAGCAGTGCATTATTTTCCCTGCACTGACAATTTTTTCTGTACTTTTTTTGAGAACATCTGCAGACCGGCAGCGGATGGCCCACGGACCGGCACCGGTCCGCGGACCACCACTTTGAGAAGCACTGATCTAGAAGACTAGAATGGCCAGGGGCGTTTGACCAAAAACCCATCGAACAATTATATCAAACTTAAAACGTTTTTAATTCTATCAAATAGATTCCCTCCCCCCTCCCCTTTTAAAGAAAAAGGATATTCCGTGTCGTTTTGACTTAAAATATCTACACATAATCCTATTCAGATCATTTTTAGACACTTGTCATACATGTAAAACTCACCAGTAGCATTTTCTGGCTAACGACGCTCCCCCAAATCCCCTAGTCATGTGAGCAGGACCTAGAGTCTGGGGGTTGTTAACGCACACATAAACTTGTATATTTTGGGGTAACGGGCAAAAAAGTTCGAGAGAACCAAACGGAGCTGCGGTTACATTACAAATGCTTTGATGTCAACATCAAACGACGCAGTGTAACAATTTCATATTTTATCTTGTGAATTCTCAAACTTAAAGGATTATAATTAGATTTAATTTTCGTGTCTTTATAGCTTACGCCAACCAGCGTCTGATGGCCTACCGACCGGCACATTGAGAAGCACTGATTTTTTTTTAAAAAGTCATAAAATAAATTTTAAGCGACCAAATATTTCAGTGGAAGTTTTATTTAAAGTTACCCTTTTGATGTGACGTCACATTTCTTCAACCCCCCTCCCTCCCCCTCGTCACGCATCGTCACAAAAGTGTGACCCCCCTCCCCCCTAGGTGCGTGACGTCATTTATGGACGGCTCCCATATATTACGTATGCAATGAGGGTGTTTAATTAACGGAATTTTGCGTAAATATGCATAGGGAGGAGGAGGGGCTCGACTGAATGTGTACGTGCGCAAAACTAAATTTAATTTGCATAATACTAAGCCTAGTAACGTAAACCGCTCAGGCTGCAAACGGCATTCGTGACCGACTGAGTCAAGACTGATATGCAATAATGTTTTATAATTTCATGCAAATGAAATTCTGAACTTTTAATTACTTGGGAGTAAATTACATTTGATTCCGACCAAATAACGGGACGGCGATTTCACTGCTTATATTGTTCTATTTTATAAGTTTTTTATAAAATGCAGTGTTCAAGACAATAAAATTTGAATTTACTATTGTATTTCTTCAATAATTTCAACATGAAAAACACGATATTACAACTTAAAAAAACTATAAAGGGGCCGTCCATAAATGACGCAACGTGATTTTGGCCGATTTTTTACCCCCCCCCCTCGTCACAAAAACTTAGACTCCCCCCCCATATGACGTCACAAAGCTTTGATCCCCCTCAAAGACATATTTTCTAATTGAAAATTAGCATTTCGCAATTACTTTTTTTTATTATTTAAGTATGTATTTAGTGTAAGGCTACACTCTAATAATGTTAGTATATCGTAACACGTGTGACGTGTGAGCCATTGACAACGCCATTAAATAAATTGCAAGCATCAAATATTTTCCTGGAACTTTTATTTAAATTTACGTGTTTTGATGTGACGTCACGTTTCTTACACACCCTAAATCACAAATGCGTGGATCCCCCCCCCCTTTTTTTTTCTAGGCGCGTGACATCATTTATGGACGGCCCCAAAGAGTAAAACCAATACCTTGTGTCTATGGCTTAAAATTATTTTTTTCAAATGAGTGGAAGGGGGGAGAGAAGGTAATTTGTACGTACGCATAGGGTGGTGGTCCCGAAAATGTACGGAGTGCAACAGGGGGGGGGGAGGGGGTACGAAATTACGACTTTTGTGTGTACGTAGACGTAGTGTCATGATTATGCCTTAATTTTAATTAATTTCACCGACTTTTCTTTTGCCGAAGTTGATTGCGTTATTAGTACGAAGCAAAAAAATAAATTAATTAATAAATAACACTATAAATATAAACAAATAAAAAGAAACAAAGGTTTGACTTTCCCTTTCCCCAACTCATAAAGTCAACATTTTCCAGTTGTGTTTAATGAGTTCTTCAATTCATGGTCCCATAAATTTAAATAAAGGGAGTTAACCGATACTGTCTAAAAATGTTTGGGAAGCTATTTTCGAAGTACTGTAGTTATTTCCCCCGCCCCCTTCCCCCCACGCGAGTGCAGAGGCGTGGCGATGTGAGGCCAAGGGGTATATATGTCCCAAGGGGTTAAATTGTTTTTTAATAACTTACAATATAATTTTTAAACAAGGGGTTAGATATAATTTAATGGTGCGCCAATTTTATACTTTGTTCCCGGGCGCAAAATGCTCTAGTTACGCCCCTAATCGGGCGTGGGGTGGGATCAAAATATTGTTATCATTAAACCTAGCCTTAACCCTGACCATAGATTTCACTAAATCTAGCCGTAACCCCACATCCCTAAACCTTAACCTAGCTGTAAGTTCAACGTCTCATCTAAGGTTCGTTTATCCGTGTGCAAAGTTTATAAAAAATAAAACATAACAAAAACGTGTGTGCAAAGTTGCACATCTTTTTTTTCTTCAAAATTTTACACCCACAAACACAGATATTATATTATCCTTATCAAAATTTGCTGCGCTGGTAATTCTAAACTGCTGCGGCGTCAGTCAGATATCAGCGCGGCCTAACCAAGGATGCCATTAGGAAGTTAACTTTAAAATCAGCCTCGCTCCCAATGGTACTCCGAAACTGCTAACAGTCGCCTCATAAATAACGCTGAGCGCACTCATGAAATATAAATACCTTGATGTATGACTTAAAATGTAAGTGTACACTTGCACTGCTACAACAGTTATGCGAAAGTGAAAGGAAATACTATGTAGCTAATGTTGGTTGCTTACATCACTGCGTGTCGTCTATGCAAGGAAACATCTAAGTCTAAGTCGTGGGTACCAAAGGACCACATTTTGTTTACTTTTTAAAATAAACTGTTACCACTAACACTAATAGTGCATTTTGATATCCAAGAAGACCTCTGCAACATCGGCTTAAATACACTACTGCCTACTGTTTATTTTTAAGCCTACAGATGTACTTTTGTTTCACTAATTAATTCCCATCTTAAATAATGGTTATGTTTGTGTATGAAAATTGGCACCACAGGCGAGTTTATGGCACCAGCACATTTTGAGGACCATTGATATACCGGTACCATCCAGGAAATGAAATCTTTTTAATTGGCATTGCCACGCTTTACAAAATAATTATTTAACGTTAGTATTATTATCCCATTAAATTTGTAATGCTAAATTTAAATACAGTATTTGTACATACAGAACATTTTTTTTAAAATCGCCCCCTTAGAATAACAAGGTTGTAAGTCGAATTTGTGACCAAAATGAGTTATGCCTATGGGTTATAGTCCACCTATTAATCTATCATGGTGGAAAATATGAAAGCTGTATCCTGAGACAATTTTATAGGAAGTGCAGAGTAAAACGTTTCTAGCTCTATATAAATATCAGCCTGCTGAAATTAAATTTTCAAACGCCAATATCTCGGTTTGACCAAAAGTTCACATAGAACCTTGTTATTCTAAGGGGGCCAAATGTTATTTTAGAGGCTGGAAATAGCATTCTTTAGTTGATATAACACAAGGGACCAATGAATGGGTTTCTATTTATTCCAACAACAAATTTTGTGTGCAGACAGGATAAAAATAAGCTTTTATGAATATGAGTTAAATGTAAAAAAAAATAATAATATAAAATCAAAACAAAATCTCAGGCATTAAAGTTCTATGCATTTTTAATACCGCCATTTACAGAACATAACTGAAATCAAAATTCTGTTTAAGATTTCGACACCCTTAAATATCATTTAGTGTCTAGTAAACTTAAATTCTGCTTTATTTTATTCTGAAAATTTAATTTCATGGCCACAGGTAATATATATACAAAACAAATATAATTCAAAACATATATGATTGGACTTAGAATTACATGTACATGTAAATGGGAAATTAAGGAACTGAATTGTGATTAAATAGCAAATTTAATAAGCACATGACATTAATTTGAGGAATATAATTCACAAACAAAACAAAAAATAGACAAAAAAATTGGACTTCTGAAGTTAGCAAAAAGTAAATTTTTTATAGAGTTTTTAAACACACAGGATTGAATTAAAGAGATTGTAGGGATGACATAAAAGATATCCAGACACACTTAAAAATAATTTAACTTTAGGTTGTCTCAAAGCCTTCTTTATGTTTCAAATAAGTTGTAAATGCATATTTTAGATCAGAAAACAAATAGTGTTGGGTTAAACTGACAACATGAAGTATCACATTATATTCTGGAATATAAACATTTTCAAATGAATTTTTTCAGTGACAGATATATATTGTTACATATTATGTTAAAGCCAGCGACATGCACCTGCACAGTAACAAGTATAACCCTATAACAGTGCTTCTCAAACTTTTTAGTATTGCGGACCGGAAAGAAATTTTTTCCATTGCACCAGGGACCGGTGAAATATTTTCCCTGTACTGACGTCGTAGCAAAATGTCCTTTCTTGGTAACTTCTGCGGACCGACATCGGATGGCCCACGGGCCGACACCAGTCCGCGGGCCACCACTTTGAGAAGCACTGCCATATAGTATCTGCTATAATGCTGTGTTTCTTAACTGAGATAGTTTAAAGTGACATTGAATTTGGTAGCCAGCAAAGCTATTTATTTCAAGATTAGACCAAATAAATTTCATTACGTCAACTGTATCCTGAATAATTTCACATCTGAAATCTATTTTGACTTCTTACAAAAGAGAATTTGCAGGATTATCTTTATGTCTATGTTTTTGTTTCTGCAATGCTTTATTTATCTTTATGAAAATATTAATGTTGAAAATTATGATCAATCTTTTCTTCTTTTTCAATTTACCTGTTTGATAAAAAAAATTTTTTTAAGTAGATCATGAGATTTCTAGTTTCCTTTTGAAGCAAATCAAATTTCAAAAACATATCTAAATATGTATTTGTATCTATAATTGTTTTAGATACTAAATACACTGACAAAAACAAAAATACACAAAAAACCCAAAGCTTTCATGGCTGTGCAATTAAGGCAAATAATATAAGCAGGAATGGCACTATAACTTCATTTTAACTTCATTTTTAAAAAAAACTTTAAGTTTGCAAGTTGGATGACATTTTTGTTTTAACTATTAAGTATTTGTATGTTTACACACTATTCAATGCTATTGAGAAAATGTTATTTACAATCCTGGTTGGTTGCCACTAAAACTCACAGAGGTTAGAAACAAACAACTTGAATGATATGGTTATCGGTTTTATTTTCCTATTCTTCATTTACACAATTACAATACTTTTCCCTACACTTTTTCCCCCCGAGACTTAACACTATTTTCTTTTTATTTCATTTCTATTCAACAGACAGACTATTAAAATATGGACTATTATGTAAAATTTTAATTAGTGTGATTCATGTGTGCACCTCTTTTTTTTAATGACAGCTTACCCTTAATTGTCACACAAAAATTTGAGAATTTTATTGTTGAAGCACTCTTATAATAATTGTGATTCAATAGAATATTATTTTTCAACTTTAGAATTATTAGAATTACTTAGGTTAAGTGTTGCAAAATTTAAAAAACAAAAATACAGTTGTAGCTCTATTTTTTGGGTTCATTTGAAATCTTTAAACCTCAGCTAATTATTTCTATTAAAACTTAGAAGCCGTTATTTTTTTATAATTATTTCTTTTAAATGACAGATTCAAAATATGTGCATGCAGGGAATGAATTAATTAAAATAAAAAAGAGTGACATGCAATGAGTGCCCAGATCAAGATCACTATAAAACTATGCTTTTAAATATATGCCGACAAGTGACAACAAAATCTTTTACTTTTATAACTGAATTTCCTGACACAGAAGTTAATGAAAGGAAATACGAGGATCCAGTAATTTAACTTTAAAGAATGTATTATGTTTCTTCAGTTCATTAATTGAGCAAGAATTAGGATATTGAATTACTTTAACCCTGAAGTTATACATTGCAACAGATCACAGATCTACGGTATTATAACTAAAGCTTTTCATTGTATGACTCTTGAATCACTTATAATGGTGTCTTGATAGCTAAATACAAAGATGACAATGGTATCAATAGGAAGAATCCAGTAGAGATTATGAAATTTATTATATAGATCCCTCATCATTTCTTGAGAATTCCCCGCATCTGTGTGTTCTGGTGGCTTAAAAGTATATCTGTGGAGTCCACTTTAACATTTATTCTGTCGAGCTGAGAATTCTGTCTTTCAATCTCATCTCCAAGACCCAAAGCAAGTCCTTTAAGTCGGGACATACCATCACACATGAGGTCTATCAATGAAAAATAAATCACACATTAAGAGCAGAACAAAATTCTATAACTCATCAACTTATTGAGAGGGAGTAGGAATAGAAATTGAGGTTTTGATAAACAGAGACTTAATTAAAATTATTTTTTTTTACCGAGATGTCTGAGCACACAAATTGATGTGAACAAAAACAAACAAAAAAATTCATTTTTTCTTACTAACAAATCTCAGATAGCTAATTGAACATTTTATAATCACCAAATACAGTGGAACCTCGGTTTACGTCTGCTTTGGTTTAAGTCCAACTTAGTATGCGTCCTGTTTTGCATTTTGCTTGGTATACAATCTTTGTTGGGAATACAACTTTTCTTTGGAATACAACCCGCGTGCTAGAACTTGTATGGGGTCATCCCTTAATGACATCACAAGATTTTGGCCAATTCTCCCCCCCTCGTCACAAGTCATCACAAAAAATTAGGCCCCTACCCTCAAATATGACGTTACAAAGTTTTGCCCCTCACCCTCAATAAAAGCTGTATTTCTTATTTGAAAATGAGCATGTTTAAAATCACTTTATCATCATTTACATTTGTATTTAATGTTAGGATTTTCTCTTCTCTTCATCTTTTCAACATTTATTTTCAAAATTAAAGAAACAACTTTTCTTTTTAATGATTAACGTAGCTTATGTGTAACGTACTGTCATTTATGTGGTTATTATGATATGAATGTTTATTTAATTAGTATATGTATGTTATTATCTCCAAGTAAAGCGCTGTGAGCCCAGCTCCTTGCTGGGATACAGCGCTATATAAACTATCAATTTATTATTATTATTAGACTACACTCTAATATCATAACACTGGTGAAGCAATTTAGAATGTTATTAAATAAATTGTAAGCAATCAAATATTTTGTAACATAATGTTTGACCCCCCCCCTCTCCCGGAGTGTGACATCATTAATGAACGGCTCTTGTGAGTCAAAATGACATCACGCATATTTAACTTGTAGGAATGACATGGCGCGTTTCTCAAGGGTGTTATTACAGAAGTTGCTATCATAAAGTGAACGATTCACCCAATAAATAAATTATCACGTGATTTTGTGTATTGCTCATAAATTATGAGTAAATTCACTTAACATGAGTTCTAAGAAAGTTAATGAGAGGAGCCAAGCAACTAAAAAATATGGTTAGGATCACCATGGAGTTGAAAAAAAGAGATTGTTGTAAAGGAAGAAATTTGAGTGCGTGTCTGGGACTTAGTTGCAGCATACCGAACGGGGAGATCAACGATTTCTTTTATTGCGAAAAACAAAGACTTTACTAAATGGGCAAATGTTGCAAAGGGGGTGAAATCGATTACAAAAAAAGATCAGGGACATTAATGCGTGTTGAAAAATTGCTTTTCATCTGGATAACAGGAAAACAGAAAAATGTTTGTCTTAGTTATTTTTAATATGTATTTTAGTATTAAGCAGTGTTTAAATTTTGTATATAAGCACGTTAATAAATGTATTAATGTATAATATGTAAATAATCATTAATTTCTCGATTAATCATTAAAAAATTTTAACGATTAAATTTTTTTAACGATCCATCACTTAAAAATTATTGGAAGTCAAACAATTTTTAAAAAAAATAAAAAATAATGAATAGCGGACGATAAATAATAAATTTCCTGATGATTACACGAACAGTTTGGTTTTAAAATATTGACTGACGGGAATGTTCAAAATGTTGATAAAGTTTGCCTACCATGATTCTAACGCTTCGCCTATTTATCAAACCAAATGAAAAGCGTATTAAGCTAATGGCAGTAATGGAGTCTGGCTCAGAGAATGACGGCAGCTCTTCTGATGAATTACTGCGTTACAAAATAGAGATGAAAGTTCCTGAATCCATTAACCCTCTACAATGGTGGAAACTTAATGAACACCAATATCCAATAATGTCATTCCTTGCCAAGACCGTTTTGTCTATACCAGTTACCTCAGTTCCATGAGAATGATTGTTCAGCTCGGCTGGATATATTGTCAATTAGACCCGCTCATCACTTGAACCAAATAAGGTTAAAACACTCTTGTCTTTTTGCGTAGTTGGTTAAAAGATGACATATAAAGAAGACGTTAAAAGATGTCATATAAAGAAGACATTCCAGTGTTATTTAGATTTTCAAAAAGAACGTTTAATAAGTGTTACTTATGACATCATAAATTTTAATTTTTGGCTCTAATTGAAATTAACAATTAATTAATAGTTAATTTTTCAAAAGTTAACCATTAATTTTAAATTAAAAACAGCCCTAGTAAATAACAATATGTTTTTATTCCATAGGAATGGATTAATCATTGGTATACGTCCAAGGGTCTGGAACTGATAAAGGACATAAACTGAGGTTCCACCGTAGTTTTAAATAATGTTCAGTTATAAAAAAAATGTTTTTATTACAAACATTAAATTGGTAAAATAATGTGTTCAATGTTCAAAGGAAATGATCCAAGCTGTCAACATGCACACATTTTCAATTAATGCTAATGAAACTTGTTTGAGTTATACATACACAAATTTTGGTCAATTTCCTCTTCCCTTGCTGTTCTTGTTACAGGAGTTATTACTGAGTACTGGCCAGCTACTGGCTTTTTTGCTCCAGCCATGAATCTGGCATCAACATCTTCATCATCATAAAATCCACTTGTATCTGGTTTTGTCTTCTCAATGTCTTCTATTGTTGTTTTAAGCCTATGGTGAAAACAAAACATGATTATTACACAAAATATGTCCATATTAACATTAACCGGTGGTAAATATTTAATGCCAAAAATATTTTGTGATTTGCAGTCAGTATGAAAATAAATTTGTTTGTGTAATACTTAATTTATTCTAGACACACTACCTCATACTGCCACCAATACCTAACAACAATATATATAAAGCTAGCATATTTTATAGAAATATATATCCTCACACAAAATGCACAGAAATACACACAGAAATACATCTAGTATTACTTGGAATTTGCATTGTCCTCTGGTTTAGATGCTGGAACTGCCTTTTTATCACTGGACCACCAATTTTTGATTCCACCAAATACACTCTTTATATTATTTAAATGTCGCTGTGAAGTTTTCAGGTTTTGTTGCATACCTTCTGTTTTAGTTTCAATGTTGTTTAAAGTATCAGCCTGTCTCAAAAGTTCCTAAAAATAAAATAATTTATAAAAATTGAATAAACTATGAAAGTACAATAAATGTAAATCATCTTTTAAAAAACAGATATAAATGATGCCTTGGCATCTTCAGCCGAGTTGCAGCAACTGTTATCTTATACAGATTAAAAAAATAATAATAGAGATTATGTAGGTACTTTGGCAGATATTTTAAATATATTGCTAGACTTCCATAACATTGTCACATCAAAGGCCCATTTAAAAGCTTTAAAAACATTGATTTCATTTAAATTTCTTTTATAACAGTGAGATTCGATTTTATAAAATATAATGGCACCAATTTTCATGAAAATTTTTAGTATCAAATGAGAAAAAAAGAAAAGAAATAAACATAGGAAAGATACCTTGTTGAGGCACACGTGCGGTTATTTAGTCCTCAAATTTTCTTAAGTACCAAAAGCATATGAATTAAAATATTGATCTCAAATAATATCAAATGAGATGTTTTTTAGATGTCTTATTCTTTGAGAATAGCTGAAACTCTATTTCTTAACAGAAAACGTAGGGTGTCATCTTAAAATACAGTATTTTAAAATTCTATTTTATCATCACTGTTTACTCTCCAAGTTCACAATTATTGTCATTTTTTTCCTCCAATTTCTTAAAAATTCATAGAGTTGATAGGCATTGTGGGTTTTAAAAACTAGGGAAAAGTACCTCGCTGCCACAAGTGGACAGTTAACAGGTCTTTTTTTGACCGGTTGAACAATCCTCAAAAATGAATGGTTTTAACAACCGTTACTAAACTTACTATAAATATACTATGAAATATAAGATGATCAATCAGCTTTAAAAACTTGGCCATCTCAAGATGAATAAGGTAAGACAAGGATTATCAATGAATTCAATGATGATTTTAGTTTAGTTTATAATCTATACATATATATAATACATTAGACATTAGAGCAATCAAGACGCAGGCAAAACCTCCCTTCCCTTGCCTTCTCATGGTTGGTCTCATGACATGCGCACTGCGGTTGAGCTACCGCCCCCCCCTCATGCACCACCCTCGCTTGCCAGCTATGTGCACACCCCAATAAGCTCAGAGTCAGCTCCACTTTGGTTGATCTGCCTTGCTAACAGGTGTGTCTCATTGCTCTCTTCTTTGAACCACATTTAATTGCATTGTTCTGATTTCTTTGTGCTGTTGTTTGTGCCCATTCTTTTCCCCTTTCTTTGCACTATCTATGAGCAATTCTGTGGCCTATGATACGCCCCAGATCGAATCTAGTATATATTAAGGTTGTTAACGGTTAACAGGTCAACCAGTTAACCGATCCTCACATCAGAACCGGTCCCATTTAATCACGACCGGTTAACTGTAACTTCATTTAGTCGATAGGTACTTCACTAAGCGACACGCGCAGATCGTTTTTTCAATTGTGGGAAACAGATTATAAACCAGTTACCGGTCATTGCCGATACGTCACGGGGTCATATATTTATATTAAGGTTGCTAAGACCGCTCGTTTTTGAGGACCGGTTAGCCGTTTCCCCCGCTTGCGTTCAGCTCCTTTTCGCGAGCGAAGCCCTCAATTCAGCTAATTTAAAAAAAAATTGCAAAGAATTAAGTAAACAGTGATGGTTAATAGTCAATTTTTAAATTCTTTTGTAAGAGTCGTGATTAACCGTTCTAAATAAGAGGACCGGTTAAACCGTTCGTTAAAGTTAGCAAGGTATTTTTCCTAAGTTTAAAAAACCCACGCCTCGCCTCGTCCGTTGGGACGTCGTGTGACTCTCTTGTGTCTTGTGTGTGATGCCGGTCAACTCGCGAATTAAAAAATAAAAATAATAAAATTATAAAGCTTACGGAGTAAACAGTGATGATAAAATGGAATTTATTTAAATACCATATGATTTTTTCAATCGCCAATTCGCCAGAATTATTGAATTTTACAGCGCACACGACGTCCCCCCCCCCATTTTTTCGGTTCCAATATGGTTTGAGCTACGCTCGCGGTACTCCCCTTCCAACGCATAACAATTACATTTTTAAAAAGAAAATATCAGTTTTGATATTAATGTGGTAAGCTTACGTCAAATGCCTTTGACTTGCAGGAAAACTGTCACTAAATGACCAAACTCGAATTTAAGGACAGATCAATTGCCCGGTATATTTGCTACGTCTATCAAATGACTCTTGTAGGTACTTCACTAAGCGGCTCACGCCGATCAATTTTTTGGATGCGGGAAACAGACTATAAACCGGTGACCAGAGAATGCCGTCAGGTCACGGGGTCATATGGTTTTATAGCTTCCTTTGTCTTTATAAACCTTAGTATATATTAATATAATACAGTTTATTTAAACAAGTAAGACAATACTCAATAGTATAGTCATAGCAATAGTTTAACTTCATAAAAGTAAAAGATTATTATTAAATTTATTATATTATAAGTGATAAATTTCAAACCTCTGCTGTAGCAATCCCCATTGCTTCAGAATCATAAATGCTTGCTAGTGCACGTTGAGTACTTTCAAGTTGGGTGTTTTCAGAATTTTGAATTTCCTGGATTAAACGTTGGTGACGATTCTCAAAGGGATTGGATCCATCGGGTGAATTAATTTCTGGTGAATAATAATTTGGGCTTTTGTTGACGGTTATAATTTTGTGCAGATGAGACTGATGATTGATCAAAAGAGCTCACTGGTGGGTTAACAGAAGAACGCAAAACTGATTCATTTTTCGATACAAGGGGTTGTGTCCTGTTAGAATTTGATGATGAACTTGAAGAGACTGTTGTTGATCGTTTGTCAACTACAACGAAATCTCCGTCTGTGTCATCATCTTCAAATGGATTTGATGTTTGCTTATATCGAGACATTGTAAGAAACCAATAATTGAACCAATCAAAATTTTCGGACCAGTTGAAATAGTAAAGAGACAGTGACTAAAACAAAGTAATACGTGAGTGATGTGATAGTATGATGATAAAGTTGCTAGAAATGTCAACTTCCGTTTAGGAAGTTAGTAGTTGATACGGTGTGCATGATAAAATATTGCCATTTTTTAAATAATGTATATGATATTTTTATAACGATACATGTAATTGACACATTACATTATGGCCATTTTTATTTTAAAAGAAAATATACAGTTTTATTTTAAAAATTGGCTTTCTATCAAGGACGGAATTTGAAAATTAAAAATGGTTAATGCTTCTTTAAACAAAAAGAAAAATTGCATCACGTAAAGAATTTTTAAAATCCTGTGCAAAATTTTAGCAGAAGTGTAGATGAGGAATTTTATAAACAAAGGACCAAATATTTGAATTGAGTAAAGATGAAAGTTAACTATGTACAGGTCCAGATTTAGACTTGATGGGACCCTAATCTATTTAAGATATTGGCCCCTTTTGAAGTCCAGATATTCTAAGTCAGTGCCAAATATGAAAAAAATCCCGGAAAAAAAGGGGGGGGGAGGGGGCAAGAAGGAGGGGGCCCTAAGCTATAGCATGTTTAGCAAATAGGTAAATCCAGCACTGACTATGTAAATATTATATTATATTTAATTTTGAAAATATTTTTTATTTACTCCGTTTTAGTGTGTAAATACAGGGTAATACATTGTAATGGCATTTAATGATTTTTAAATTAAATTAAATTAGTTATCTTCTATTTTTTAACAAAATATTTATCGTTGTTTTAATCACTAGAGGATAAAAGAACCACCAGTAAAGTAGTAATAATACACAAGGAAATTAATTCTTATTTAGAAATACATCACAAAGATAACTTAATACAACCTTCAGCTAGACATGAGGATAAAAAAACTTTTCCGTATGCCAGAACAAACACATACAAATTCTCGTTCTTCCCGTCCGGAATTCGGGCGTGGATGAGTTGCCTGAAGAAACCAGGAAAACCAAAACTTTATCAACATTTAAAACTCTCATAAGAATGCAGGACTAGACACAATCCATGAATAAGCGTAGGACGCAATAATCTTCTGTATAGAAGAAGCGTCTGTAACAGATAAGATAAGAGAATTTTAAATGTCACAGAGAGGATACTTAATACAGTCAAGTCATCTGGATTAAGATTATTGTCATTCGGGTCAATATGTGGAGAGGAGTTTTTGTCTTTGTATAGTACGCATAAGAAATGTACATTTAACAATCATATTTAAAATGCGTTTACTGGAAGGAACATGTTCAATTGTGGGCTTATGTTCCAAATGTACATATACACATCATCATCATTTGTCCTTGTGGAACATAGGGCCTCTGTCAAAGCTCGCCACTCTACACGGCCCCTTGCCAGTCGCTTCAATTATTCCCAGCTCTTCTCAGTTCTTCCAGCCTCGTCCAACATGCTCCGTCTCCATGTACGCTTGGGTCTTCCTCGTTATCGTTTGCCCTGAGTGTTCCAATCTAAGGCCTGCCTAGCTCCGCTGTTATCTTTCCTAAGGGTGTGTCCAATCCATCTCCACTTTCTTTCCATGAGTTGTTGTTCTTCTGTTCTTTGTCCACACCTCTCCCACAGCTTGGAGTTTTCAACCTTGTCGAACCATTTTATTATCAGAGTATTTCTAAGGCATCTGTTAACAAAGGTCTGGAGTCTATTTTTTTTTGTTGTCTCTGTCGTTCGCACCTGTTTCGGATCCACAAAGTAAGACCGTTTTAACGTTGGTGTTAAAGATCCTTACTTTTGTCTTGACAGAGATGTATGTAGATCTCCAGACCTGTTTCAGATAGGTAACATGTACACATGACGGATTTTTAATATAGCTAGCGGATTCTTGTGGATTTTATGTGTCCCTAATGAGTCTGCATTACCCGCAAGAATTCCCTTTTTACCCCAAATGAGGTAATTTACCCCTGTTCTCTGACCCATGTTCTAGTGCTCAGGATAAAGTATGCTGCTGGACGGCCTCCAAACTGCTAATAGTTATGACATATGGGTCCCAGACCGAAGATGCCGGACGAAGGCCTATTAAATTAACCTTTTGGGCATTTTCTTAGGCTTAGCCTACAATTTTATATGATTTTTAAATTATTTTTTTGTATCTCTTATGACTTAAACTCTATATTTTCTACGACTTGAAATGAAATCAACCAGCATGGTGTAATTATAATCATTTGTTTTATTAACGTTATAATAAAAACGCGAGACTAACAGAACATTTAAGATTGTATGTTCAGTCTCAGTACTTGGTAGCTCAAACCATAAATATTTGTTGTGTGTGATTACAAGCTAAATTTGGACTAAATGTTGATAAAGTAGCAGTCGTTTAAAGTATATTTGAAATATAATAAATTTCAATAGAATAATACATATTTTAACTTCTATATGACCTTTGTATAATAAAAATCTTCCTAAATGAAAGGGTATCGAACTTATTAAAATACATTATTCGATTATGCTTTTTTATGGCGCGGTGAAAACAAAATAAGCAACGCAACGAAATGACTGTCCAATGACGATTTCATTAAAAATTGATTTAAAGATTACTTCATTTTACTAAGAAATTAATTTCATAATTTTAAAAAATCGTTAACTAAGCGTGTATATAATGCTTGTAAAAGATTTTAAAAGGGAATTTTATGATGTTTTACAAAACCAGGTAAGTAAACTTTAAAGTAAGTAAAGTCTGTAAATACTAAAACTAAAGTTAAAGACTACCTAAACCTACCAGTAAATTAAATTGTCGGAGTAGTAAAGACTCAATACTCAGTGACATTTACACTAACTCTACCACTATCGAAGGACTGTGGATGCAAGCGAAACCTAAACTATGACATCAGAGTGGTACAAGTCGTGCTCTGTTTGCAAGCTAGTTGAAAGTTGTAGGCCTTTCAGTGGGGGTGGCTCAAATATCACAAACAGAACTGTAAAATACTGTGACTGACAATTACAATATTTAGTATTTGTCGACCACTGGTCTGGACAATAAATAACACTGCTGTGTTCTATCAATACATAACATACTTTCATGTACTATACTTCCTCTTATTAGTCAAAGTGTATAAAATTTGGGACCACGATTCGGAGAATAGCCCTTGCCTTGTTTAAACAACTTGAAGTGACTTGAACAACATAACAAATAATTAACAATCAAACAATGCTTACACTTATTCTTATAGTTCTGAGAATTGCTGGAGCCAACCAAATCATGCCAAATGCATAATTCCATAAATCTTGTCACTGTTAATGTTAACAACTTCACTGTTAATATTATTTTGAATAATTTGCTTATTAAAAATTATTCAAAGTCAAATGGTCTTAGTCTTTAGACTTAGTATTATTTAATCTTCACGATTGACATTTAATGCACACTTTTCCCCCTAGATTTTGTCAAAAAAAGGTCGGCTTGCGAACAAGTATATACTATACTTATACTGTAATTGTTTTATCTGCTTTACTTTAGCATCAGTTTGATCGAATTTGAATGGCTTCTAAGTTAGTTTAGTTAGCTTATAACAGAGTTACACTGATTGTCTCTTTAAATACCAACACCATGTTGATCATTAACAGTCAACCCCTTATCAGTTTGTGTTATTTAGGAATATTACAAGAATTATTCATGATAATTAGATTGATTTTCATGTATTTATTTTTTTACAGCGGGTTTTAGTGTTAGTTGCATTTGATGTAGATGCACTGTGCGCATGTAAAATTTTACAGGTAGGCAGAATTGAGTGACAATAATTTGTTAATTCAGTCGGACCTCTCTAAGTCAAACTTCTGTAAGTTGAAAACCTCCTTATATCGAATTAATTGTTAGGTCCCGGCCAAATTCCATAAGACTAATGTATTTTAGATCTCCTTAACTAGAAGATTTTGGCTTCCAACTCTCTTAGTAGAATTTTCTAAGGCTTTTGGGTGTATAGGAAAAATCTACCCCCCCTCCCCATCCCCCTGTGGAGGGAGTAAAGAGTGAGGGGGGGGGCTTTCTCAGTGGTGTCAGTATTTTTTCAAAGCTAAGTCGGCTTCCTTTCATATGAAACATCAGAAACCGCCTCTCTTTCCTGTCAAGCCTTCTAGTCGGCATGGCTGTTTCTCTCCTCCTCTTTCAATATCAACATTTACCTTGATTAATCTGCACCTATTACGCCATTTTCCCTAACTCGAAAACTCTGCAAGTCTAAATTTTTTTGGGTCCCTTTGAGTTCGACTTAGAGAGATCCGACTGTATTTTTCAACAATTTAAATATGAAATTACCCTACAAGTATAAATTAACTAGATAAAAAAAACACTTAAACAATATGAGCTGTGTTCATTTTCAAAAGAACGCCTATATGATGATGCTTATGTTAGGTACCTTATAAGATTAAGAATTTTTAATACTGGTAATCAGTAATCTATCTTTTCTGAAAATTTTAATTAAATATTTTGATATATTTATATTGTTATCATTGTTTCATACAAGTGAAACAAAAACAAGTAGAAGTATGAATATTTTGTGGTCTGCAACAATTGACAACTGTCCAAACTTTAGCATCCTCTTGCTTTCTTTAGTATTTATTCCAGTGTGACCAAGTTTTATATACAATTGTGCCAGTTGATGGTTTGCAAGGACTTGAAAATGCCTTTTTGGAAAATGCTGAAGGGGTAACTACTTAAACTGAAATTTATCGAAGAAATTAGAAATTGTTATTAATATTTCAACTTAACTATTTAAAATCTAAATCATCTGGAATAATGTTTGAAAAAATCAAACTATTTTATTTGAATGGAGAAAATAAGCGAAATTGATTACTCTGGTATTATCTTGAGTTGCATTTTAATTTTTAAGTTCAATTTTACAAGTTTTGAACCATTATGATTTTCAGATCAAGCATGTTGTACTGATCAACTGTGGAGCAGCTTTTGATATTGTTGAAATTTTGCAACCAGAAGATCATGTTCGATTTTACATCTGTGATAGGTATTGCCTTGTCCTTATTGTCTAAATACTTTATTGGTTTAAGTTATGCCCCTATACAGGCAGAATACTGTTGGTTTTGTAAGTGTTACTTTGTTTAAGAAAATTGATATTTTCTTGGCGTTAAATTAGATTAAGGTATTGACACATAATTGAAGCTGGTGCTGCAATGGTAGAATAAAGGATGGCTATCATTTTTTAGCGGTATTTTTGCATTCAATACTGCTAAGCCACTTCCTTGATATATGCATATTAAATTATCTGTAATGGTTAGATATATATATAAAGAAAATGCTTCTAATTTTTAAGACTTAAAAACCTAACAGGCACATCAAAAGAGGGGACATGCAGGGTTTGGCCCTTGGGTTGTAGTTTGCCAATCCATGCTTTAAATTATTTTTATTATGATCCAGGCTTATCCTACTGATAATATAACTTGACAACTTAAATATTTCTGGAGGGCCATCACTTTTTTAGTTAAAAAAGGCAACCTTTCGCTCATTGCTTTCAGCCATCGACCTGTTGATGTACACAACTTTTACAACGCTGTTCAAGTCAAGCTGTTGATGAGAGAAGATGAACTCTCCACAATACCCACCTATGATCAAGTCTTTAGAGATGATGTAAGTCTTGAGACTTTTTAAAAGAAGTATTTTAAAAATTCAAGTTAAATTTCCAATGTCTTTAAAGTGATAACAGTAACAGTTTTTAAAAAAAAAGGTATTTGTTTACTGTATTTTACGGACTATTCGACACACTTTTTCTTTTTAAAAAATTGCTCACGAAATTGAGGTGCGTAGTATACTCAAAATTAATAAGTTAAATATTAAAACGTTATTTAAAAAGAAAAATTGCTTAAAAATTAAGGTGTGTCTTATAGTCTGTAGTGTCTTTAAATCCGAAAAATATGGTATTCAAAAGGATTGACTTTGTAAAAAAAAATTTGTTTACACATTTGTATAAAATTTTGATAATTATATTACTTATATTGCAAAACCATGAGATCAGAAAATTAACATTTAAATAAATTGTTTTTAGTCAGAAGATTCTGGCAATGAGAGTGAAGACTCAGAAACAGGTTACAAAAGGAAACGGTTTGATGAAGAGTCTGTAGTGAGACGGCAAGAGAGAAGGAGGTGGAATGAAAACAGGTAGATTAAAAGTGTTGAAATGTAACTTTTGAGGTCTGTTAAATTTGTTATGTTGATAATTAAAATAATTTTCAATGCTTGATCACCAATAGCAGAATAATGTCTCCCCAGGGAGAACAATAACTTTGCACTATTCATTATAAAAATGATACGTAAGTAAATCAAAGTTAATTGAATTTAAAAAACAAAAACAAAACATCAGCAAAATGATTATAAAATTAAATAATTTTTTTTTCAGAGAAAAAGTTTTGTTTACCTACTCCAAGTTTACCTCATATGGAACATCGGTAGGCATGTTATTTGTCTATTTTAACGTGATATGGTCAAATCTTTTACATTTGACTCATATATTTAACAGTAATGCTTCAATTATTGTTATGCTCATCGTTATTTAAAGCTTTAGTCTGACTTGTGATGTTCAACTCATTGTAAAATTCATTATAATTCCTGTGTTAAAAAAAAATAACTTTAGATCACTATTGAAGTTAAAGATAATTTTATTCTTACTGGTATCTTCATCATATTTATAGAGCCATGTTGTGGTCATTCATATCCCGCAATCACAAAAATCACTAAAATAGCGCATTAACACTGAATATTGTCAATATGTTAAAGCTATGCACATTAATCTGATGTTTTGAAGGCTGCCTTGGTGATGTTTGAACTCGCTTGGAAGCTCTCTAAAGACACTAACAACCTTTTGTGGTAAGTTATGGAACCTGAGTTTATTTTTTAGGAATAGCCAACGTAAATTTTTTGTGAGCCTTAAAGAAGTCTATAGATAAAAAAATTCACGCTGGCATTAAAGCCATGAGACTCGTGAAAATGTCAGATACAGTTAAATAAAAAATTCAATACTTCACCATCTAACACACATTAATTCTTTAATTGTATTCCTAAATTGTTATAGAATGTTGTTAAAATGTTAACAATCGCTTAAAGTAAGCTACATTTCAATCATTTTATATACAAAAATTAAATGCATAATATGCTGTTTTAAAGCAGTGATTAAAAAAAAATATGGGAGGATGGAAGGCACACAATGCAAATAATTATAGCTCTTAAATTGGACAGTAAAGTTGCTTGCTATTTCTTGAGTTTACAAAAGTACCTGAAATATTTTGTCTTTTTTACACCATCAAATCTGATGTCTTCTTGGCAAAATTTTCAAAGTGTTTAAAACAGATGCACTACAGGTTAGCCATAGTGGGAGTAACTGATCAGTTTATCCATTTTAAAACACATGCACTACAGGTTAGCCATAGTGGGAGTAACTGATCAGTTTATCCATTTTAAAACACATGCACTACAGGTTAGCCATAGTTGGAGTAACTGATCAGTTTATCCATTTTAAAACACATGCACTACAGGTTAGCCATAGTTGGAGTAACTGATCAGTTTATCCATTTTAAAACACCTCGTGAGAAGTACATGGAAGACATCATAGCTCTACAGTCTCATGTGACTCGACACAATCAAAGGTTTGTGCTATTGCTTGTCAAGTATCTTAAGATTTATATAACCACTAAGAAATGATTTTATATTACCATATATTCTGGCGTATAAGATGACTGGGCGTATAAGACGACCCCCCTATTTTTCCTGTTAAAATATAGGTTTTAAGCTATTTTTGTACAAGACCACCCCTCTTCCAACACACTTTAAGTTTATTTCTTCTTGCTGGTGGAGACATGATGGGTTCTTGACTGTTAGCCATTTGTATACTGTGCTGTATTACAATACTGGGGCTGTACTGTATGAACAGGTACAAATACGATAAGACAATACCCTGCATTTAAGACGACCCCGGTCTTTTGAGAAGATTTTTAAGGGTTAAAAAGTCGTCTTATACGCAGAAATATATGGTACATATATGTAATTTATAATGTTGGTTTCTCAATTTGTGTAGTAGCTATGCAGAATTTTTGTGTGGATACTTTTAAGTTCATAGTTTTTCAATGTTGGGGGTAAGTTAAATTTTATTTGATTTTGGCATATTTTTTGTCTGCACTTTCATAAATACAGTAATGAGAATAGGTTATTTACAGCTAAGCAACTGTAACAAATCAATGTATTCATTAACACAATATATCAATATGACAGCTAAGTCTCATCCCAACTCAATACACTATGACAACAACTTAGTAACAACTAACTTGCGATCTGTGTTCTCATAGCATCTAATTGCCTCAATTTTCTCATTGCTGTTTCCACTTAGACCAAGCTCATTGCAACACTTCACCCTTAATTCATCACATTCCATCCGCAGGCTGACCAAGATCCCTAAATCGGTTAAGAGTTTGTCTGGATAGAGTTTAATGAATCTACAATCATCCTTATCCTTATATATCCACATCCTTATACTTATATATAGTTGTTTGGAACGTTTAAGTCTTTCAAATAATGTATCAAGTATAATAATGATAGGCCAAATTTTTTTCTCTGTAAGGGCTTTGTGAATTGGAACCATATACACATTTCTTTATTGGGCCGAGGTGGTCTAGCGGTAGCGCGTTGGACTGCCGATCCGAGGTAGAAGAGAGTCGCGGGTTCTAATCTCGGTGCTGGCATGGCCCCCGGGGCATTGTGCTGGCCACACAATCCCGTGCTCGTTAGTGGTGGCTAAATAAAACTTGTGAACGCTACTTCACTTGCCCCATAGTCCGTCATGGACTGGAAAGGAGTGTTGTTATTGAAACCATAGACACATTTCTTGAAATCATGGAGGCATTTTCTTGAATGAATTTTTAAGTTTAATTTGTTGGTCTGAAAAGGAGTGTTCATTAATAGAATTGCAAAAATCTTCGCTCATTATTAGGTCATCTGAAACTAAATCAGAATATTAAAAGAAAAATCAGAATATTAAAAGAAATTACTGTTAAACATTTCTGCAAATCATTTTTATTAGTTGCCCGTCCTTATTTCTATGCTAATGTTGTGTACCTAATTGTGAATTCAATTAACTGAACTTAAATTATATTATGATATTTTTGTCATATTCACAAAATATATATACAGTAACATTATGTGACATGTTTGGCATATTTATATAATATATTTATAGAGTGTTTTATTTAGTGTTAAGCAACGCTAATCAAGATATATTAAAACTTAAAACAAAATCAAATCGCAACAGAGGAAGTGATGACGAGAACATCATGTCAGTAAACTGCCTACGGATATCATTTGAGGAAGAGCTTAACCTGTCTCTCTATCGACACTGGACACTTTTTGACAGCATATGTCACTCGATGGCTGTAGCATGCAAACTGCGTCTCTGGTCTCTGAAAGGACAGAAGAGACTGCATGAGTTTCTGGCTGAGATGGGGTAAGTCAATGTAAATATATCATCATAAATACTACTCTGATTATATTTTTTAAGAATAGGTTTTCTTTCACCCAAGAAGTTTTTTAAATGTTTGGGATAAGAAGCTGTTCTCAAACTGTTCTTGCAATACATTTAAATACCCTACATGTATTGTGTGTCGTAAAGTTTTGTTAACGCTACCTACCATTCAGAAATTAACTTGGATTTTTACTTTCCGGTAGTCTGCCATTGAATCAGTGTAAGCAGCAGTTCAGTGCAATGGAGTCTAATATGAAACCTGAGGTTAAAACCAAGATGCAAGAATACATGACCAAATATGGGTGAGAATGAGTTGTGTTGTTCAACACCAATAAAATTAAGTAAATAAATCTTTAGACTGAGCAGCATTAATTATCAAAAAACAGGTTTCCCAGCTTATGTCTCTCCTAAACTAATAGAGAAAATCACTGGAGGATTTTTAAAGGAGCTCTTTGTATAAAACTCCCTGAACAGGAAAAATACACTACAATTACCTTTAAATCATTGCAATTTTTCACTTCAATATTTTATATTTTTAATTCAATTATTCTGAAATTCTTAACACCCATCTGTTTCAGTGGGTGCTATGATATTTTCTTAACTTAAAACACAGCTTTGTATAATTCCTCAATAAGTATGGAGTCTTTAGTTCCTATTAATATTCTAATATTCTTATTACCTCTAATGACATTGGATACTTTATGTGAGCTCTCATTTTATCTTTTCCAGTTTGGTTGTCCAAGATATTATCCTGCCATCCTTCTCACTCCAGTACGGTTATAAAAACCTTATGTGCGCCACAGATTATGTGTTGGCTTGTACGGCTGTGCTTGAATCTGTGGTTAGTCAAAAGATTCTCTTTATATTCATTTTATTATTTCTTTATATTTATTCCAAATTTAGCCGATCACTTGTTATAAATCGAAATGACTATAATTGCTTTTAATATCAATCTTTTTAGCATTAATAACATCCAAATATGATATGGTGTTTTAAATTTTTGTGTAGTGGAAAACATCAATCGAAATCTGCAATAAAATAGATATTTAAAACTTAACATTTCAAGTGCTGATCACTTCCTTATAAGTATTGCACAACATTAATATTTTTAAAAACAAGAGAGTAGTTTTGAATACTTACACCAAACAGGTGTATTTTTATAAATAGTCAATTGCTATTTTAAAAATAAATTGTCCCATTTAGGGTGATTGCTTACAATCCAGTAATTGAGGCTTTGCTAGTTTAGAGGTCCTGTGATACGTAGACACGTATTTCCTTTATAATATTATTATATATTTATGTAAATATATGTACTTTATTATAATGTGTGAATGACACAATGGGATTCCTGGCATTTGTCTGACTTGCAAAATGATTTGATGGATTAAACCATGTTAGGAATACCTTTACTGGTGTCTCTCTTGCTTCTGGAATACCTTGAGCGTTCTTTGATCTCATGGGACATTTTGATAATTGTAATTAAATAGGATATCCGTAAGCCTTTTACTGCATAGTCGACAGAAGCTTGACTTTTTCTGTCTGTGTTATTGCTGTTGTCTTTTTTCAGGTTTTACTCTGTGGCTAAGAACATTCAATAAATTAATTAAATTAAATTAAATCTGTTACAGGATAAATCAAAACATTCTACTGATAACTTTCTGGAAGCATCTGATATTTTACAGAGGTAAGTTATTTTATTATGTGGCAACAGAATTTATTCCAGACATCTTGACATCCTACTAAAACATGAACATTCTTGTAATGTTGTAATCTTGTAATGTTGTAATGTGATGTTGTAATGTGATGTAATGTTGTAATGTGATGTTGTAATGTTGTAATGTTGTGATGTTGTAATGGTGTGATGTTGTAATGGTTCAGTTGCTTGCATCCACCTGTAACCATCTTTCCCCAGAAGTAGCACTGAAAAATTTGAGGCAGGCCTGGCGTCTGCCAAGCTGCAGCTGAAAAGTGTGGTGTCTCAAGTCCAGAGTTTTCTAGACATGCATCAAATCATATCTGCTGGACCTTTTCTGTATGTCTTTGTGCAGGAGGTAACAGGATGAAGAATTATCATTTTACCATGTAGCCTAATTTCAAGCCAAACTTACATTCACATGGACTTAGTTAAAGCTTTAAATATAAATGTTTACAGTAGAATGGTGTGGAGGATGTGGTGTGGGAGTCTTGTTTGCCCTGTCCAGGTTAATATTATATAATTCAAAGCTCTTATTTTCTTAATGAACTTCATCTTTTCAGGGAACAGCGGATTCACGTTTTTTTGCACACCCGCAGTGTTTAATTAGACTTGCCAGGTTTTCACTTCAGGCTCACTGTGCAGTGGTAGGTAAAATTAATTATGAATTTAGTAAGCTATTTTGGTGCTCTATCATAGTTTTGTCAATATTTTAATTTAATATTCTTTATTACTTCATGGTATTATAATTTGGTTAAAATTGTACATAAAATCCCAATTTTCTTAGATGTGCCAGTTTATGCATATCATCAGTTGCATATTTTTAGAAAATATATTTTTTTACTTTTTTTAATTAAATTTTTTTTTAACCTTAACAGTAAAAATATTTTAAGCAAGACAATTAGACACAGCATGTAACCTCTTATGCTTTTCATTTTTTAAAACCACAATCAGAGTAGAAACAAACGTGCTCAAAGTCTTCCACTAGTGCTGGGAGCCCCCTACAATCTGGAGGAAGGCACAAGTTTGGTTGTTGGCATTCCACCTCTTGATACAGATGATGAAAGGAAAAAGTGAGCCAAAAGTTCAATGTTAAATAGGATTTGGTCAACTTTGGTTAAATTAGTTTACTTAGAACTTTTAAATTGTATCTGCATTTATTTTACAACGATAAGAATTAAATTCAAGATATATATAAAAAAAATAATTTAAAAGAATATTGAAAAACAACTTTATATTTGATCAAATAATGTGTTAATTGGTTTTATATAGAGGACCAATGGTCACAACTCAATGAAACCAAAATCTCACTTGATAATTTAATGGCACTAGGTGTACAGTCCTTATTTATTGATTGATTTTTGTTTCTTATAACAATATGAGTACAAGTCTAACAAATTACTGTAGGAGAAAGCTGATAGGATTAAGACTGTATACTTCAACTCAGGTAGAAAGTTGATAGGATTAAGACTGTATACTTCAACTCAGGTAGAAAGTTGATAGGATTAAGACTGTATACTTCAACTCAGGTAGAAAGTTGATAGGATTAAGACTGTATACTTCAACTCAGGTAGAAAGTTGATAGGATTAAGACTGTATACTTCAACTCAGGTAGAAAGTTGATAGGATTAAGACTGTATACTTCAACTCAGGTAGAAAGTTGATAGGATTAAGACTGTATACTTCAACTCAGGTAGAAAGTTGATAGGATTAAGACTGTATACTTCAACTCAGGTAGAAAGTTGATAGGATTAAGACTGTATACTTCAACTCAGGTAGAAAGTTGATAGGATTAAGACAGTATACTTCAACTCAGGTAGAAAGTTGATAGGATTAAGACTGTATACTTCAACTCAGGTAGAAAGTTGATAGGATTAAGACTGTATACTTCAACTCAAGGATTAAGACTGTATACTTCAACTCAAGGATTAAGACTGTATACTTCAACTCAAGGATTAAGACTGTATACTTCAACTCAAGGATTAAGACTGTATACTTCAACTCAAGGATTAAGACTGTATACTTCAACTCAGGTAACTTTTTAACGAGTGATACAATTGATTGTTTTTGAATTCTAATTTTTCATTCTATTTTGTTGCAGCTTTTTTGGCAAAGCATTTGAGCAAGCTTCCAAGTCCACTAGTACAACAGCTAAATTTCACAGTTTTGATTCCTACAGTAAGTACTAAAAATAATAAGTAAATGCATTGACAATCTAGCTAAAACAAATAATGAAAATGTTTTTGTTTTTTTAAAGTACAGTGGGACCCGCTTAAGTCGACGGCCTCGGGGTATGAAAAATGACGCCGAGATAACCGATCACCGACAATGACAACAAGTCTGCACACGGTACATTTTGTTATTTCATACGAACCGAAATGTTTTAGACATGCGGTTCTGCGTGCATCTTTGCTATTGGAGCAATTACGTAATACTCGGCATCACTTACGCGGCCGATTGCCGAGTATCTCCGATTATAAAAAAATCGGCCGATGCCGAGTAAAGGAACCGATCGGTTCAGCCCTATCGATAAGAACATTTTCAAAAGCTGGCGATTTAAGTTAGTAACACAGAGCTGTGAGCAAGCGACCTGTGACGTCACCAGCGAGGCAAACATTTTATGCCTTCACTTGGTTATAAAAAATCACATCTAACATTTTCAAAAGCTGACGATTGGTCATGGGGATCGAGATAACCAACACTAAGTGGCAAATTTGTCACTCTTTTGTGCTGGAAATATTAGGGCTCTGCGACTTAAAAAAATCGAATTAACCGCTGAAAAAATGCAAAGACAAAGAGAGAATTTGGCGGTTCCAAAAAAAAACGTCGACTTAATAGAGCTGGCGAGTTAACCAGGGCTCGAGTTAAGTGGGCCCCACTGTACAGTTATATTTTCAGAGTTTTGTAGTTTTCAAATTTAACTTTAATTTTTGCCACTATCTCTACTCAAATTTTATTATTTCTTTAATTATGGTAGCATTCGAAAAAATTAGGTTAAAATTGTCCATAGTTCTCTTTTTTAACTTACTGACCCAGTTCTATTATTTTGCTAAGACGTGTTATAAATCCAATTTGTAAATAATCTACAAAAAAGCTGGTTGTAGTTATAAGAATCAGTACCCTGTGCAGTCCTATTTTAGTTTTAGCTCATCAAGGAAAGGATCATAATACTTTTTAACCATTTTCTAATTAGTACAATCACAAATATATGTTTTTCTTTTTACTTTTCTTTATTTTTAGTAATAGAGATGAAATCAGAGGACAAAAGCAAATTTTTTGATGCATTGATCAGCATTCTTCAGTAACTGGAGTCACTCAATTGGTGTATAATTTGAGTAACCATTTGCATACCCCTTTGTAGGTCATGTAATTGGAAGTTTAATCATTAGAGATGTGCCATGTGGTGTAGCATTTGTGTACTATTTCAAATTTTTGTTAACACAAAAGGATATTGCCACTTGTTGAAAATTTACTATGATCCAAGTTAGGTGTAATCCATTTACATTTTGTTGGAATTAACTTTTCTTGTAAATTTAATTTATTGAAGTATGCACGTAGCCTCTTTGGCCATACTTGTAAATACAATTATTGATAACTTGTCAGCTATATTGTATGCAATTAAATCAGGAGGAACGTAATTAATGTAATTTTTAAAATATCAATTTATTGTGTATACTTTTCTGTGCTTTATTTTAGTTCAAACTAATTTTTATGTCTGTTTGACAGCACCTATTAAAATTAACTAGAGGCTCCCCTTATGAGTTAAAGCGTTAATTTTGAATTTGATATATTTATTTATTTAAGTGAAATTAGCTATGTACTAGGACATAGCTCTTTAAGCAGTAAGTTTCATTATTAGTAAATATGGAGTTAATTTGTCCACTACATTTCCTTTATTATTTCATATTTCACAGTTGATAAAATCTAGATACATTTTCCCCATTTGAGGACAAGAAATGTATATTAAACAGTACCATATTTTTAGTTATACTTTTTATAAACAACTGATTCTCAATTCTCATAAGTTTTTTTTTAAATAGAAGGCAACGTTCCATACTTTAAGCTTTTGATAATATGTCAATTTACCATAAGATGAATATGCTGTTTTTTATGTTAAACTTATGAATTTATTGATTGAAATGATTTGCTCAGACATTTGTGTCTATTTAAGGTTTATATAATGAAATTTATTAAACATTCTTTAGGTTATAACATATCACTCTTTTCCCATTAAATATCTATGAGGCACAGGTCAATTGTTAAATATTAAATACTGGTGTAAATCATTTATTGAATCTCTCGATTTATTCCTGTTCAAGATGGTTTTGCTGTGGTGCATTTAGCACAAGAGGAACTTTGATGGGAGTAGATGATCATAAATAAAAGATCCTGATGTGTTTAGTCCTGTGGATTTCCCTGAAAGTTATAGTCAAGCAATTCTATGAGAAACCAACTCTTCAAAGTTAAAGCACCACCCTAAATAATACAACAAAGAAAACCTGGAATACCTTTACATTTTTCATGTAAGGTCTTAGGCTCTTTAGTTGGAAGCTTTCAAATATGAATTGTTATACTTAGTATTAGTTCACTTTATAGTCAAATATATTGTTTATATGTTTGTCTAATTTAATGGAACTGAAACGCTTTCAAGATTAAATCTAAATATTGGCAAGTTATATAATTGATTATTTATGAGTTACAAAACTCCCACTTGTCAAACATTACGGACTAAATCTAAATATTGGCAAGTTATTTATGTGTTACAAAATTCCCACTTGTCAAACATTACTGAACACTACATGGAATGCAAAAACAAATACATTTTTGGGCTAGTGTCTAATTAATTTATTGATTACAAATACAAATCTCAAAATATTTTAAATAAAAACCTTAGGGTGCATATATTATGATATATAAAAACCATTGCATGGGTAAAAAAATATCTTGAACTTATATATCAATAAATATAGAAATCTCTTTTCAGCAGACAAATGTATTTAATTTATTAAAACAAACTATACAACATGCATAACTTATACATCACTCTAAAAATTCATGGTCTGTTTTTGTATACCTTTGAAATGATAGTAATATTATTAACATAATAAACAGTCTTTAAATTATTATGAAAGTTGTTACATCTGTAAGCATGTATTGATAAAATGATGTTGGTGCAGCCACTGATGTGTTGACAACTACCGGTAGGTAGTTCAATGTTCATTCTAACATAACAAAATGGGGATTGCTTTCTTCCCCCAACCCCCATTATTTATTTATTTCATCACAAGAGAAGCATGATTTGAAAAATAGAATACTTTCAATAACTTTCATGAAGACCAGTTCATGGTTACTTAGAACCACATTAATGAAAATAGATTATAGGAAACAAAATTTGTTTTGCTTGACTGGTCATGAAATATCTAATAGTAATAGATTGTTTATTAAAGGGGCGGGGAACAATACATATGAAACAGTGTAAAATACAATTCTGGACAATTTAAGCACACTAAGTATACTTCACCAACAAGAACTTCATGCTGCTAGATTCCCAAATTTTCATCGTGTCAAAATCTGATTACAAATTGGAATGAGTAGAATAAATTTCTTTCAACCCTGTGACCAGAAAAAATTGTCACGAATCACCCATGACTCATCTGATTAACATAATGCTAAAAATAGAAGCGTGTATCCATGCACCCATGGCCAGTATAATAACATTTAAATGAAAGGGTTTTTTGCTTTTCAATATTCCTTCATTTTTATTATTACTTTCTTTGAATCATGAATAAAATTTATTTTCATACAATTTTTTAATGTAAAAGAAAACAAAAGTATGTGGATCCTTCATAGATGTCTTGTAATTATATACATTTAAAAAAAAAGTTTTTTAAATTTATTATTCACTAGTGAAGTAAGTGACATTTCACTATTTGAAACCAAGATGAAAGAATGAGTCAAGCTAACACTGGAGGCTGCAGTCAGTTGTAATGCATCGCTTCTAGAGAAGGGGAGAGAAGTCCCGTGACTAGCCAATGAAGTTTATATCCAAATCATGGTAGTTAATCACACACCTGCAATAATTGAAGGATATACAAGTTAAAAATTTATCCATTCTAAAAATAGAAGCACCAGACACGTGCTGCGAGGGGCAACTTTACTGCACAATGGGGCAACTGTAGCTGGTGTTATGTTTACACACAGCTGGGCTTTAATGACTTTCCTATTTTCACTTGGAAGAGAATCTTATCTGTGGATATGCCTTTGATCAATGTAACCAATACTGATGGTAGCTTCTCAAATACCACCACCAACGTAAACCCATCTACTACTAGTGGTGTTTAGTCATCCACGGTGGTCGAGTGGCAGCGCACTGGACTGTCGTACCGATGGTCACGGGTTCGAATCCGTGTGAAGGCAAGGGTTTGTTCCCGGGGCCTAGGGCGTCCCTTAGTCACCCCGCTCCGAATGGGTACCTAACACTACATGTAGTTAGGCGGCTGGGTAATGCGTGGAACCCACAAAGCCGTGGTATGTGAATGCTGCATCACTTGCCAAGATCATCTGTCATGGTCTGTGGACGCAACTATCTTCTACATAGAAGGAGCGTCTGTATAGATAAGATAAGAAGATCTATCATTTGGTTGGTTAGAGTTCGAGGTGAAATGCGATGTGTTTCATTGTTTAATGTTTAGGTCAAGACACTATTGTCACTATCCACAGAATTAAGAAAAAATATCGGTTAACTATTCATGCTGTGAAAATTTTATTAGGTCCTGTTTAAAAAAATGTTAGTTGATATTAAACAATGAGTTTAGTTGAGGAAATTCGCCCCAGACCACACAGAGTACTTGACTATCTAGGTCAACTTGACTATCTAGGTCAGTGCTTCTCAAAGTGGTGGTCCGCGGACCGGTGCCCGTCCGTGGGCCATCCGATGCCGGTCCGCAGAAGTTACCAAGAAAGGACATTTCGCTACCAAGTCAGTAAAGGGAAAATAGTTCACCGGTCCCTGGTGCAATGAAAAAAATTCTTGCCGGTCCGCCACACTAAAAAGTTTGAGAAGTACTGATCTAGGTAACCAACTCCGTCAAAAGTGTAGATGGCGCTTTGTGACACCTGGTATATAATACACGAGCTGATGCCACTACATTAACCCCAGGACCTAATGAGACGGCGTGGTACAATGAGGTGCCACTACATTAACCCCAGGACGTAATGAGACGGTGTGGTACAATGAGGTGCCACTACATTAACCCCAGGACGTAATGAGACGGTGTAGTACAATGAGGTGCCACTACATTAACCCCAGCTCCAGGACATAATAAAAACAGAACCATGACATAATTACACAGCACCAGGACATAATTACACAGCACCAGGACATAATTACACAGCACTAGGACATAATTACACAGCACCAAGACATGAGACAGCACCTGGACATAATGACACAACACCAGGACATAATTACACAGCACCAGTACATAATTACACAGCACCAAGAGATGAGACAGCACCAGGACATGATGAGACAGCACCAGGACATGATGAGACAGCACCAGGACTTAATGAAAAGCACTAGGACATGATGAGACAGCACCAGGACATAATGAAAAGCACTAGGACATGATGAGACAGCACCAGGACATGATGAGACAGCACCAGGACATAATGAGAAGCACTAGGACATGATGAGATAGCACCAGGACATGATGAAACAGCACCAGGACATGATGAGACAGCACCAGGACATAATGAGAAGCTCTAGGACATGATAAGACAGCACCAGGACATAATGAAAAGCACTAGGGCATGATGAGACAGCACCAGGACATAATGAGAAGCACTAGGACATGATGAGAAGCACTAGGACATGATGAGACAGCACAAGACATGATGAGACAGCACAAGACATAATGAGACAGCACAAGACATAATGAGACAGCACAAGACATAATGAGACAGCACAAGACATAATGAGACAGCACAAGACATAATGAGACAGCACAAGACATAATGAGACAGCACAAGACATAATGAGACAGCACAAGACATAATGAGAACGCACTAGGACATGATGAGACAGCACATGACATTATGAGAAAGCACAAGACATAATGAGACACCACAAGACATAATGAGACACCACAAGACATAATGAGACAGCACCAAGAGATGAGACAGCACTAGGACATGATGAGACATCACAAGACATAATGAGACAGCACAAGACATAATTAGACAGCACAAGACATAATGAGACAGCACCAAGACATGAGACACCGTGACTCAAGTCGATTTCCCCAGAGTTCACCGTTATCTCTTACAGTTCGAGCTTCAAAGGTCTGCCTGCCATTGATGCATCTGAGATACACGGATAGTTTGTTTTATCATGGCACGACGGGGGAGGGGGATACGCTACTGTACACGGCGCATGATACCAGGGGATTTTATCAGTGTAGTGATTTATCATTGACATCTTTAATCTTTAAAAGCTTTACTAAAATGGTGTCCGGCTTTACTATAGCATCACTGACACAACAAGGTCTTTACGGACAGAAAACAATTACGTCACCTGTTGGTTGGTCACTATCAATGGCGGTCCAGTTTAGGAACATTTAAACAAATGTTTTGTCTCCCCGATTAAATGGATTCAAAACATAAAATTCCCAGCGGATCAATACCATAGTCTTAATGGGTTCAGATTTTGATACAAGACACGGTAGATCACGTGGCCAAACGTAAAACTGTATCCGGCCTGATAGAATTTGACCAGCGTAAAATTATAAATGGCTCGAGTGAGAATTTTAGTTCTAATAAAACCTCATTTAAGTCATCAAGAATCTCTACAACAGAGCAACTAGCGCAGTGCTCTCCAACAGAGCAACTAGCGCAGTGCTCTACAACAACAAGGTGGGCGAATGGTTCAAAACCACCGTTAGAGTCGCACAAGGACGTTGACTTTCCCCCATCCTCTCCAACATCTTCCTTGAAAAGATTATGACGGATGTGCTTGAAGAACACGTCAGAACAGTCAGCATCGGATGGAGAACTATAAAAAACCTTCCTTTGCCGATAATATAGTTGGTCTAACCGGCAGAGAGAATAAACTAAATAAATAAAGGTAAAAAAGAATTTTAAAAAACCACGTTTTTATAAGTGGACTAAAAAGAATAAAATAATTTACAACTTCTAAGTTCAAGTACTTTAATTTAATATGACTAAATACGTGGGGCAGGCGCTTATGAGGTTTAACATATGCAGTTCACTCATTCTCTCACCTATACATCTCTCTTTTGCCTTCTAAATTATAAATATTAAAATTTTTTAAACCAAACACCCGCCCCACGTTTTTAGTCATATTAAATGGAAGTACCTGAACTTACAAGTTTTAAATTATTTTATTCCTTTTAGTCCACTCACGGCAAAAATAGAGCAAACATCGATGGTGTATGACATGCAGATCAACGCGGAAAAGACCAAGGTCATGGCAAATAGAACATTCACAGGTGAAATTTGGATAAAGGGACGGAAACTCGAAGAGGTCTCCTGCTTTAAATATTTAGGGGCCGTAATATCCGACGAAGGCTCAAAGCCAGAAATTCTTGCCATAACGCCCCAGACAACAGCAGCGCCGAGTAAACCTAAAGACATCAGGAAAAGCAAGAAAATCTCTCTCCGATCAAATATACGGTTAATGCGCTCTATGTCGACGTTGTGTCTTCTTGTATGGATGCGAAGCCAGCAGACGTCCAAAGAAGAATCACTTCCCCAGGCATGAGATGTTTCCCCAATATATTGAACATTTCCTAAACGGACCAATGAAGCGGCTCGCGATAAAATAACTACCGTCATTGGCCCTAACGAGAATCTTCTGACCTCAATAATGAAAATAAAACTAAGATGGTATGTAACGTTGCAAGATCTGGACGACTAGGAAACATTATAATGCAATGAGGCACAGACTAGGGAGGAAGAAAAAGAGGCAGACAAAAGAAGAAATGGGAGGACGACATCAAGAAGGGACCGGCCTGACGTTCATAACTCCCAAAGGGCTACACAGGACCGGGACAAATGGCGTGAAATAGACAACAGTATGCGACGGTGCCCCAACGTTCAACACACGGGTTAAGGAAAAGAAGAAGACTCCATAATTAACAGCTACGCTGGACGGTAGGGAATCTGAGAGCGTTGTCGCGTCGATCTGATTATTTGATAATAAAATGTATGAAGGGAAAGAATGATCGTCCTTGTAGCTAATGGCTCTGAGAGCGTTGTCGCGTCGATCTGATTATTTGATAATAAAATGTATGAAGAGAAAGAATGATCGTCCTTGTAGCTAATGGCTCTGAGAGCGTTGTCGCGTCGATCTGATTATTTGATAATAAAATGTATGAAGGGAAAGAATGATCGTCCTTGTAGCTAATGGCGTAATGTGAATTGCCAGCGCCCCGGGCAAGGTAAGCACGCCCCGGGAAAGGTAAACACGCCCCGGGCAAGGTAAGCACGCCCCGGGCAAGGTAAGCACGCCCCGGGCAAGGTAAGCATGATTCGGCCCTTACTTGTGACCTGTGTACAGATATCAGTCACATCCTCCAGGCTCCCACAAGATTCAAGAGTAGTACTGGACACCTTACACTACACAATGAATGAAATTATTCACGTTAATAAAGTAGTGAGTATTTGAGTATTGACATTATTAAAAGACAATGCATAAAATGCCTATATATTTCATCACTTCCAATAGGTATGGTGAGCCTGATATCAATCAAATGTCTGTCAGTAAATTCTTGAAAAATATATTTAAAAAACAACAAGAGAGTTTGCTTTAAAATTGTGAAGAGAAAATTTGATTCTGAAAACTGAGTCTCTTCAAGACGTTAGGAGACAGAGTGTTCTTTAATGATCAATAATACTGGCAGTGATACGATAGCTACAGGTTTGTGAGTTAGTCACTGATGGGAAAACTCTAATACTGGCAGTGATACGATAGCTACAGGTTTGTGAGATAGTCACTGATGGGAAAACTCTAATATTGGCAGTGATACGATAGCTACAGGTTTGTGAGATAGTCACTGATGGGAAAACTCTAATACTGGCAGTGATACGATAGCTACAGGTTTGTGAGATAGTCACTGATGGGAAAACTCTAATACTGGCAGTGATACGATAGCTACAGGTTTGTGAGATAGTCACTGATGGGAAAACTCTAATACTGGCAGTGATACGATAGCTACAGGTTTGTGAGATAGTCACTGATGGGAAAACTCTAATACTGGCAGTGATACGATAGCTACAGGTTTGTGAGATAGTCACTGATGGGAAAACTCTAATACTGGCAGTGATACGATAGCTACAGGTTTGTGAGATAGTCACTGATGGGAAAACTCTAATACTGGCAGTGATACGATAGCTACAGGTTTGTGAGATAGTCACTGATGGGAAAACTCTAATACTGGCAGTGATACGATAGCTACAGGTTTGTGAGATAGTCACAGATGGGAAAACTCTAATACTGGCAGTGATACGATAGCTACAGGTTTGTGAGATAGTCACAGATGGGAAAACTCTAATATTGGCAGTGATACGATAGCTACAGGTTTGTGAGATAGTCACAGATGGGAAAACTCTAATACTGGCAGTGATACGATAGCTACAGGTTTGTGAGATAGTCACAGATGGGAAAACTCTAATATTGGCAGTGATACGATAGCTACAGGTTTGTGAGATAGTCACAGATGGGAAAACTCTAATACTGGCAGTGATACGATAGCTACAGGTTTGTGAGATAGTCACTGATGGGAAAACTCTAATATTGGCAGTGATACGATAGCTACAGGTTTGTGAGATAGTCACAGATGGGAAAACTCTAATATTGGCAGTGATACGATAGCTACAGGTTTGTGAGATAGTCACAGATGGGAAAACTCTAATACTGGCAGTGATACGATAGCTACAGGTTTGTGAGATAGTCACAGATGGGAAAACTCTAATATTGGCAGTGATACGATAGCTACAGGTTTGTGAGATAGTCACAGATGGGAAAACTCTAATACTGGCAGTGATACGATAGCTACAGGTTTGTGAGATAGTCACAGATGGGAAAACTCTAATATTGGCAGTGATACGATAGCTACAGGTTTGTGAGATAGTCACAGATGGGAAAACTCTAATATTGGCAGTGATACGTTAGCTACAGGTTTGTGAGATAGTCACTGATGGGAAAACTCTAATATTGGCAGTGATACGATAGCTACAGGTTTGTGAGATAGTCACTGATGGGAAAACTCTAATATTGGCAGTGATACGATAGCTACAGGTTTGTGAGATAGTCACAGATGGGAAAACTCTAATATTGGCAGTGATACGATAGCTACAGGTTTGTGAGATAGTCACAGATGGGAAAACTCTAATATTGGCAGTGATACGATAGCTACAGGTTTGTGAGATAGTCACTGATGGGAAAACTCTAATATTGGCAGTGATACGATAGCTACAGGTTTGTGAGATAGTCACAGATGGGAAAACTCTAATACTGGCAGTGATACGATAGCTACAGGTTTGTGAGATAGTCACTGATGGGAAAACTCTAATATTGGCAGTGATACGATAGCTACAGGTTTGTGAGATAGTCACAGATGGGAAAACTCTAATATTGGCAGTGATACGATAGCTACAGGTTTGTGAGATAGTCACTGATGGGAAAACTCTAATATTGGCAGTGATACGATAGCTACAGGTTTGTGAGATAGTCACAGATGGGAAAACTCTAATATTGGCAGTGATACGATAGCTACAGGTTTGTGAGATAGTCACAGATGGGAAAACTCTAATATTGGCAGTGATACGTTAGCTACAGGTTTGTGAGATAGTCACTGATGGGAAAACTCTAATATTGGCAGTGATACGTTAGCTACAGGTTTGTGAGATAGTCACTGATGGGAAAACTCTAATATTGGCAGTGATACGATAGCTACAGGTTTGTGAGATAGTCACAGATGGGAAAACTCTAATATTGGCAGTGATACGATAGCTACAGGTTTGTGAGATAGTCACAGATGGGAAAACTCTAATACTGGCAGTGATACGATAGCTACAGGTTTGTGAGATAGTCACAGATGGGAAAACTCTAATATTGGCAGTGATACGATAGCTACAGGTTTGTGAGATAGTCACAGATGGGAAAACTCTAATATTGGCAGTGATACGATAGCTACAGGTTTGTGAGATAGTCACAGATGGGAAAACTCTAATATTGGCAGTGATACGATAGCTACAGGTTTGTGAGATAGTCACAGATGGGAAAACTCTAATATTGGCAGTGATACGCTAGCTACAGGTTTGTGAGATAGTCACTGATGGGAAAACTCTAATATTGGCAGTGATACGCTAGCTACAGGTTTGTGAGATAGTCACTGATGGGAAAACTCTAATATTGGCAGTGATACGATAGCTACAGGTTTGTGAGATAGTCACAGATGGGAAAACTCTAATATTGGCAGTGATACGCTAGCTACAGGTTTGTGAGATAGTCACTGATGGGAAAACTCTAATATTGGCAGTGATACGATAGCTACAGGTTTGTGAGATAGCCACAGATGGGAAAACTCTAATATTGGCAGTGATACGATAGCTACAGGTTTGTGAGATAGCCACAGATGGGAAAACTCTAATATTGGCGGTGATACGATAGCTACAGGTTTGTGAGATAGCCACAGATGGGAAAACTCTAATATTGGCAGTGATACGATAGCTACAGGTTTGTGAGATAGCCACAGATGGGAAAACTCTAATATTGGCAGTGATACGATAGCTACAGGTTTGTGAGATAGCCACAGATGGGAAAACTCTAATATTGGCAGTGATACGATAGCTACAGGTTTGTGAGATAGCCACAGATGGAAAAACTCATATATTGGCAGTGATACGATAGCTACAGGTTTGTGAGATGTCATTGATGGGAAAACTCTAATATTAGCAGTGATACGATAGCTACAGGTTTGTGAGTTGTCATTGATGGGAAAACTCTAATATTGGCAGTGATACGTTAGCTACAGGTTTGTGATATAGCCACAGATGGGAAAACTCTAATATTGGCAGTGATACGATAGCTACAGGTTTGTGAGATAGCCACAGATGGGAAAACTCTAATATTCGCAGTGATACGATAGCTACAGGTTTGTGAGATAGCCACAGATGGGAAAACTCTAATATTGGCAGTGATACGATAGCTACATGTTTGTGAGTTGTCATTGATGGGAAAACTCTAATATTGGCAGTGATACGATAGCTACAGGTTTGTGAGATAGCCACAGATGGGAAAACTCTAATATTGGCAGTGATACGATAGCTACAGGTTTGTGAGTTGTCATTGATGGGAAAACTCTAATATTGGCAGTGATACCCTAGCTACAGGTTTGAGAGATAGCCACAGATGGGAAAACTCTAATATTGGCAGTGATACGATAGCTACAGGTTTGTGAGATAGCCACAGATGGGAAAACTCTAATATTGGCAGTGATACGATAGCTACAGGTTTGTGAGTTGTCATTGATGGGAAAACTCTAATATTGGCAGTGATACGTTAGCTACAGGTTTGTTGAGATAACCACAGATGGGAAAACAGCTGATCAAAAAAAAAGATTTAGTTTCAATCCCTGGTTATCGATGAGAGTAATGACACGGCTGACAAAGCAGAGCTCGTATCATCATCATCCGTAGAGAAGAATAAATCCTATATTCACTGTGGCTGAGGAAATGAACGATTAATTTCTTGATTAATCGTTAAAAAAATTATGATTAAATTATTTTTAACGATTAATCGACCCATCACTTACAAATTATTGGAAGTCAAAAAGTAAAAAAAAATAATAATAAAAAAATTGCGGCCGATAAATAATAAATTTCCTGACGATTACACGAACATTTTGGTTTTAAACTATTGACTGACGGGAATGTTCAAAATGTTGATAAAGTTTGCCTACCATGGTTCTAACACTTCGCCTACTTATCAAACCAAATTAAAAGCGTATTAAGCTAATGGCAGTAATGGAGTCTGATTCAGAGACAGAAAATGACGACAGCTCTTCTGATGAATTACTGCGATACAAAATGGAGATGGAAGGTCCTGAATCCATTTAACCCTCTACAATGGTGGAAACTTAATGAACACCGATATCTAATAATGTCATTCCTTGCCAAGACCGTTTAGTCCATACCAGTTACCTCAGTTCCATGTGAATGATTGTTCAGTTCGGCTGGTTTATATAGTCAATTAGACCCGCTCATCACTTGAACCAAATAATGTCAACACACTTGTCTTTTTGCGTAGTTGATGAAAAGATGATAGATAAAGGAGACATTCCAGTGTTATTTAGATTTTCAACAAGAACTTTTAATAAGTGTTACTTATGACATCATAAAATTTAATTTTTGGCTTTAATCAAAATTAATGATTAATTAATCGTTAATTTTTCAAAAGTTAACGATTAAATTTAAATTAATCGTTACCGCCCTAGAAAAAAAGACAACTGTTTTTTTTGAATTCAAGTTTAAAGAATGTTTAATTGTATCCTTATCGAATGTATACCCGTTCGTTAGCCCGTAGAATTTACATGTGTTTTGAGATGAGGCCTGCTGGGTGTGACACAGCTTTCATGACGTCATAAATATTCAACAGTCACAAACACGGATCTGGAAAGTGAGTTACCAGTCCACAAGTCTTACAGTCCAACAGTCATGTGCTATTAATCAGCAAGGACTGACTTTTTAACAATTTAAGAATATAAAAAACAAGTGGTACCCTTCTTACAATTTAGAGAATTCGTGAGAATCCAATTTTAAAAAAATCTACTACAACGATAAAATATTGGCCTAGGATTTCTACTATTGCTGCAGCAAAATGTAAGCCGGTTCAAATCATTGAAATCGATCACGATAAGGACAGAAAGAAATCCACCTCCCCTGCCCCTCTCACACACCAATTCAAACATCTCTATTGGCAATATTTTTCTTATCTTTCTGACCGTCCATTGAGACTGAGGATTTGTGTAAAAACGTATGTTCCACCCACAGCTGGTTCAAAGTAAGAGATATCGCGGCAGGAAGCTGAATCGATGACAACGCTATAATGGGCAAGTTCTGCCCCGAGTCCAGTAGACTGCCGTGCCAGCTATAGACAGACAGGACAAGTTCTGCCCGGAGTCCAGTAGACTGCCGTGCCAGCTATAGACAGACAGGACAAGTTCTGCCCCCAGTCCAGTAGACTGCCGTGCCAGCTATAGCGACAGACAGGACAAGTTCTGCCCTGAGTCCATTAGACTGCCGTGCCAGCTATAGACAGACAGGACAAGTTCTGCCCTGAGTCCAGTAGACTGCCTTGCCAGCTATAGAGACAGACAGGACAAGTCTTGCCCCTCCAGTCCAGTAGACTGCCGTGCCAGCTGTAGAGACAGACAGGACAAGTTCTGCCTCGAGTCCAGTAGACTGCGGTGCCAGGTAGACACAAACAGGACAAGTTCTGCCCCCAGTCCAGTATACTGCCGTGCCAGCTATAGAGACAGACAGGACAAGTCCTGCCCCCAGTCCAGTAGACAGAACTCTGGTGTACAAGTCCTACGTGCCTGCCGCAGCCCGTCTCCGCATGGCGTTGCCCCAAGCCTGGCTCATGCTGTCCCCCATCTTCTTGTACACGCTGCACGGCAGAGGCTCGGCGGGGCCCCCGTGGAACGCCGCAACGTTCAGACCGGCCCATCTGAGCTCCGAGAACGCGACCCACCCCAGACAAGGTTCTCTCGCCAACGACGGCAACGACACCAGCTGTCTGCGCAATGACACAAAATCCTGGTGGTACGTGGACTTGTTGGCTGACCTGCTAGTGGACAGTGTTCGGATAACGAGCAGGTGAGATTTTAACCTGAAGTAAAGATTGATTCAGTTAGGGCAAGAGTTGGCGAACTTGTTTGCCCGATACCCCAAAATACACTATTTTATCTTGACGTTACCACAAAATACACTATTTTATCTTGACGTTACCACAAAATACACTATTTTATCTTGACGTTACCACAAAATAGGCGGATCCTAGTCGATTTTATATCTCTATATAACGACGACTACACATTCTAAATAGTGATTTATATAGATAAACTAAAAATGCATTAATTTAATTACGGTACGTTCGATCGATCTGAAATTTTGATACGATGCATTGTTAGGTGAGACGGGTCCGTGTGCCAAATTTCAGCTCGATGGCTTCACTGGAAGTGGGTCATTTTCGACTTTTGTTTTTCCGCGGGCGGACGGGCGTCGCGGGACGACGGTCGAGTGACGAACGAACGACGAGTGACACGGCGGTGAAGTTAATATAAGGGATTTAAAAATTACTAGTCTGCCTGCTAAATTTCAGCTCGATTTGATCACGGGAAAAGGGTTATAAAGACATGTTTAATATAGTGCCCACCGCGAGACAGACTATCAACTACTAGCATTTACATTTACAGATCGGGAATATATGTTTAAAAAATATCGTCAATATAATACGCATCGCACCGCGCGACACGCAAATATTAAAAAGTTTGTTCAATATAATACGCACAGCGACACTCTAGCACAAAAATTAACATGCTACATAGAGATAAATAGAGATAATCTAAAAATCCATTAATTTAATTACAGTACATTCGATCGATCTGAAATTTTGACAGATAATTTTTATCATCGGTACGATTCTGGCTGCAAAATTTCAGCTCGCTAGCATATGAGGAAGTGGGTTAAAATCGATCAAAGTTTTTTTCGGCAAACAAGCAAGTCATCAAGCAATCAAGCAGACGCCACGAGTTAATATAAAGGATTTAAAAATAAGGATCTTCAACGCCATGGTGAATCTCTGTGCTGCTATATGGAGCTAGACGTGGAGAAGGACTGACCAGAATCCAGTCCTTTATCAACATTGTCTAAGAAGGATTCTTATAATTCACTGGCCGGACAAAATCAGCAACCGGGAACTTTGGCAGCGGACAAAGCAGAAGCCAATTGAGGAATAAATTCTCCACAAGTGGTGGAGGTGGATTGGTCATACACTAAGAAAACCTGCCTCCAATACAACAAGGCAAGCCCTGAAATGGAACCCTCAAAGAAAGCGAAAAAGAGGTCGTCCAAGAAATACTTGGCGCAGAAAATTGGAGGCAGGCATCAAGAGAATTGGCCATGACTGGAAGATCCTGGAGAGGCTGGCCCAGGTTAGGGATGCCAGGAAGTCTCTCCATAGGTGGCCTCTGCCCTTGGAGGAATCGCAGACGCCGACGATGATAGGTTGATGCCCGTCATGGACGAGAAGGCTCAACAACAACAACAACCTGTTACAGTTACAACTTGCTGCCATGTGATATGTAGGTGCAATGACTTTTTTGGGGTATAATTCAACAAATCTATGTTTTTATTTTCTGCTTTTACAAAGCGATTGGTGATCCTTTCCAAATATGTTCGAAATATTTATGTGTAACCACTTTGTGAAACAAGATGGGAAAAGCTGTTTTGAAAGTGTAAATGCAGTGCGATATCAAGCAGGCGAAATCTTTGATGCACTTTTTAAATTAGCAGAGCAAAGTAGTGATTCAAAAGTTCGATGTGAAGCAGAGTCATTGTGCAAACAACTTAAGAAAAAACTTTATTTTCATTGTTTCAATTGCTTTTTGGTGCGACATATTCTTCCAATTTAATTACATCAGCAAATATTTACAGTTCTTATAAATTCTGTCGATCTAGCAACCGCAGTTGACAGCATGGAATATACTTGCGAATGGTTGAAATCTTACAGAAATGGTGGTTTTGAAATAGCAAATTTCCACGGATTTAGAAGTTGAACCCATTTTCAAAATGACGAAAGTGCGGAAAAAAATAATTTACATATAAATTAGAAGATGAACGATTTGTAGAGGAACAAAAAAAATAATTAATTTCACACATTAACAAAACAAAAAAAACCATTCATGGCAATAGTGTCCATGGAAAGTCACTTTGAAAAACTGCGAAGGCATCAATCATGACTCTTTTGGATTTCTTTATAAATTTTATCAGTATGAATCTGGAGAAAAAACTCACAGCCGGCGAAAGTAAGGATCTTGATGGTTTCATGCCTGCTGAAGAGTTGCAATCATTGAGTTCCATAATTCCTGCAGTCACCTACAATGACCCTGTTAAGATTTCGCTGTTTCTTTCAGTGAACAAGCGTTATAGTGACTTTCCTGTCACGGTCGGATGTTATGGTGTGATAATGACTGTCTTAAATGCGCACATAATAGTTAATGTAGTGTGCACACCAATTATTGTGCGTCACACCAAGACGCACAATGAGTAAAAGGATATAAGGGGAGAGAGNGGGCTGTTAGGAGCCGAATATGGAGTGAAAAGTTCAGCGCTGTATTTTTGGCCAGAATTTCACCGAAGAGCTGGTCTGAGAGATTGGAGAATGAACGTGACATGGAGAGGACCGATGTAAAGAAGGTGTATCGTGTTCGCTAATTAAATAAACTGTTAGATTCTTTACATTCGTTACTTGAAGTTATTGTTAAACAAGAGATGTACCCGCACTTTAGCAGCGGAAGTATCCTGACTTTAACGTTAAATCACGCAGTGTGGTTTATATCTGTGGCCAAGGGCGGACCTCGATCCCCCTAGACAACGAATCCGCCACAGTGGGGGCTCGTCAAACTTATTGAGCCATTTTATCGAAGTCAGCAAACGTTGACAGAAGTGGCTGTGTCGGAGGTAGCTGTCAGAAGTGGCAGTGTTGGAGGTAGCTGTCAGAAGTTGCTGTGTCGGAGGTAGCTGTGTCGGAGGTAGCTGTCAGAGTGGCTGTGTCGAAGGTAGCTGTCAGAAGTGGCTGTGTCGGAGGTAGCTGTCAGAAGTGGCTGTGTCGAAGGTAGCTGTCAGAAGTGGCTGTGTCGGAGATAGCTGTCAGAAGTGGTTGTGTCGGAGGTAGCTGTCAGAAGTGGCTGTGTCGGAGGTAGCTGTCAGAAGTGGCTGTGTCGGAGATAGCTGTCAGAACTGGTTGTGTCGGAGGTAGCTGTCAGAAGTGGCTGTGTCGGAGGTAGCTGTACCTGGAGTAGCTGAGTCTGTGTGACTTTTATTAACAGGATTAACGTGACTTTTGAAAACTGGAGGTGTTGGCGTGACGAGGGATGTTGGTCGGTGACTGGGTATACAAAACTGACACTGGATTGTTGCTACAGGCAGATTGACGATTGACACTGAATTGTGTTTCAGAGTATTTATTGACACTGGAGTGTTGTGTTTTCAAAATTACTGTGGATATGTATTGGTAGATGAGGAGACTTAAGTTAAGAGGTAAATTACATATATAATTATTTTTTGTATTAATAATTTTTTATATTGTTGTTGTTTTTGAAGCACTATATTATAGAATTTCTTTTAAGGCTAGTACGATATTTTGAAATGGGGTTGCCAAATTTGGAGGGAATTAAACAAAGGGCCCTTGAGCTAGGACTCGAAGGGGAAGAAGCAAAGAAATGGATTATAGAGGAACACAGGTTAGCACGAGAAGAGGAGCGGGAAAGAAGGAGGGAGGGAGGAAGAAGAGGAACGGGAAAGAAGGAGGAGGGAGGAAAATGAAGAAAATGGATATCCGGGCTTTGAATCGGGAGGAGGAGAAAAGAAGGTTAGAAATTAAGAGAAATATAGAACTAAAAATAGCGTACGCGTTAAGTAGAGGAAATAAACAAGGCAGACAATGAAGACACAAATAGTAACGCTCTGACCACTAAGACCATTACTGGTCCAAAGAAAAGCTATAAATTGAGATGCAAATACGATGAACCGAAGTGGAAATATCAAAAAGAGTTCACCAAAGTTCAGCATAAAGAGTTTTCCAAAAGAGCTGCTAAGCCCATTACGGGAAATATTGCTGGTGAGACTGAAGACGCTGACAAAAATAAAGGAAGTAGAAACATAAGGAAAGAGTTAGCAATTATGAAAAAGGTTCAGCAATCTGACAAAAGGGGAGAATCTGAAAAGAGGGTTAAAGAATTTGACAAGAAAATTATAGAATCCAAAATGAAGTTTAAAGAAACTGAAAAGAAAATTGTAGAACCGGAAAAGAATTATGCAGAAGAAGCTAGAGATGAAGTTTGGATGGATTCGGTAGAAAAAGAGGTCGACAAGGAAAAGATTCCTGGGCCAGAGAAGAAAGAGGATCAGTCAGTTATAGTCGCTTTAATATCAGTGACAAAGGTTGAAATTAAGGCAGAAGGTACCGGAGAGGAAGAAGAAGAGTAAGTCACACGAGGGGAATATAATGAAGCAAAAGATAGAATAACTGATTGTGCTGGTGATACTTTAGAAAGGAACACACATAGGGAAGAAAAGAAGATAAATCAGTTTCAATTAACTAATGAAGTAACTGTTAATGAATGTGATGATGAATTATATGGAATAGCAAGCTTATACTGCGAAGATCCGTATGTAACGAAAGATGTGTATAAGGTGGTGGAACCAGTCAGTAGCATAATGTATAAAAAGGAAAATATGATCCTTGGAGGGTACAAAGACAACCGTAATACAGTTAGGGAGAATTTTCCTAAGACCAGAAAACAAAATAATCAAGGTAGAAGAGAACCAATAGTAGAAGCTAAAAGGAAAATCATAGAATCTATAAAGAAATTTGAAGAATCTGAACAAACAGAAAAGGAAATTAGGTTCCTTAAAGACCGGGATGCCGAACATAAAAAAGTAATAGACGATTTAAACCACAGCATGGAAGAAAGTAATAAACTCGTTAGTGAGTTAAGAAATAAACTGTCCGTTAAAGAGAAGGAACTAAATGAACACAAAAGAGACATTAAGCAATCTAGAGCCAAAATTGTGCAATGTTGAAACTAGACTAACGGATCTGGAAAAAGAGGGCATAAAACACAAATTAGAAATAGAGGAAACTGAAGTTGAGTCAATGAACTTAAGAATGAAAATTGCCGAAATGGACAAAATTTTAGTTCAAAATGGTAAAGAAAAATCTTGTTTGTTCAAAATAATTGAGAATAAAGATGAAAAACTGGCAGAGATTGAAGCAAACATAAGAATTGCAAACCACAAGACAACAGAGCTGAATAAGACGGTGGCTGATAAAGATGAACTATTGGAGAAAGTACAGAGGGAGCTAAATGAAAAAGAGATAGAAAACACAGATAATAAAGAAAGACTGACGCATAAAGAAGATGAAAACAATGAGTTAACCCTAGAACTAGCACTTAAAGAAGAAGACACTACTGAAATGTGTAGAATTGTTATAGAAAAAGAAGAAAAAAATTATGATCTAAGTCTGAAGTTAAGGAAAAAAAATTCTGAAGTTGTGAACTTACAAGAATTACTGAGAGAGAAGGGGGAAAATATAATTGAAAGTCTCCTAGTTGAAAAGGAGACACACACATTGCACTTTGAATACTTCTAACTATTCCCGTCACTTTGGCTCGTGGAGAAAGAAGCTTTTCGAAACCAAAACTTTTTAAACCCTATATGCCTTCAACAATGATTCAAGATCGGCTCAGTAACTTGGCTATTTTGTCAATTGAGAATGAAGTTGCTAAGGATCTTGACATTAATGCCGCTAAAGATCACAAGATGTACTTATAAGTTGTAAAAACAAGGTGGACGTAGAAGATTCAACCAAACCAACGCTAGTGTATATAGTTTAATAGTTTATAATGCCAAGTCAATTAGCATGCCAAAGCAAAACATTTTTAATTATTAACATCTTTTTGGGGTTTTAAGATATTCAATTAAATGAATAAAACTGTAATTATTGATATGTCAATGCCGTTAAAGAGTAAAAATTTAAGTAATTTAATTTCTTATTCGCCATTATTTTAATATATATAGAAATGCACATTTGGGCATGAGTCTCGCTTATCGTCAGTTGCCGTGGGCCCCGCATACTCTAGGGCCGGCCCTGGCGTTAGTCGTGATGTAATCAGACCATTAAAATGTCATGCGGTCAGATACCTTTATAAAGGTACCTATATTCTCTCTGCCCCCAATCCCATTATTTACCTTTCCAATTACTCTCCCCAGCACACTAGGTATGCATTATACCAGAACTTAAAGGTCATGTTTTAAATTGTTATATTTGTTCAATATTTATACTACATTTTTATCATTGTGTCAGTGGTTGAACCATCTATGGGCTGAACCGTCCGGGGTCGAAGTGTCGGATCACCAAATGAACACAATTTACTGGGCTTTTCTCACCTGACGGTACAGTGTTTATGTTCTTCCGTAGGCTCCATGTCCCATGGCTACTTCTGAGGAGACTAATATGCTGAGTGAAAGTGGTGAACATCAGGAAAATACGGAAAAAACATTTGATATGAAAATCAGATTCTCTGATTCTTTGAATACGTTAAAACGAGGAAAAGCCGATAATATCGAAATCATCACGAAACAGAAATGCATCGCTTTATACAGGCTAAAGCAAAGGAGAAACAAGAAAGTGTTGACTATCGTCGTCTAAAAATATGATGTTCCTTTTCCATCCGTTGAGGATGGCTTCTACAAACTAGGAAAATAGCATGGTGTTCTCAAACAACTGTATTCCAGAAGCGAGTTTTCCATTGTACATGAGAAACTGCTCATACCAGAATCCGTGGGCACAGTAGAAAAATCCAAGGGGTGCATGAACAGGTTCCAGGGGGTGTATGAACGATTCAGAGAAAAAAAAGAAAAAGAGGAAGAAAAAAAGAAGGAAAAAAAAAGAAAGAAAAACTGATAATCTGAAAATGTAAACCATAAGCAAGGCATGCCGCGTCAAAGGACGCCCATATACAACCTTTTTTTAAAAAAAAATTTTTAAATTATTTTTTTTATTATGATACTCGTTCGGGCATCGTTCTGCCCATGTCAAAAATTGACGGAAAAACTTTTTCTCAAAATGAATGGTTCGCTCTAAGTGTTCCTCGGAATTTCGTGTTTCTAAAAATAATTTAATTTTGTCATCAAATACGTCGGATATATGGCTTCCGGTGACCCTCTCACTGTTTTGAGCGGATGTAAACGTTGGGATTTTTTTCCTTCACTTTTATTGCTCGGTACGCTGCAAAGGTCTTAAAAACGTTAATTGTAAGCCATTATTCGTCATTGAAACCTAAAATCTTGAGTTGAGCATCCAATTACGGTCATTAAAAACATCAACTTTGTCAGTTAAAAATTTGACTGTGACTGGTACGACTTTCCGATTGTCAACACCCCCTCAAAATCGTTAATAAAATAAAGAGAGAGAGAGAGAGAGAGAGATGGAACACAAAAGCCTCAGTGCTTCCTCTGTGGAACAATCCTGTGCAATGACAACATGAATGAAGCCTGTTAGACTCTGAGAGCACTTGGAGAAAGTCCATCCATCCAATTCCAAGGACAGTGTTGAGGTCTTCAAGCAGAAGAGAGCTGGCTTCTTGACCTCAGGTACCTTGCCCAAACTTGGATTTTCTTTGTCACATAAACCTGCACTGGGGCATCATTCAAGGTTGCATATCTTATTGCAAAGAACAAGAAGCCCCACACAATTGGAGAAACTTTGGTGAAGCCTTGTGCTCGGAGATGGTGGAACTGATGTGTGGTCACCAGCAGAGGAAGCAGGTTGAGAAAGTTCCTTTGTCCAATGACACTATTCATTCCAGGATTAGTGACATGGCTGCAGACTTTCTGGATCAAGTCTTGTGCGAGATGAGAAGCAGTCCTTTTCCATTTAGCATGCAGCTGGATGAATCCACTGATGTAGCACAATGCAGTCAGATTCTTGTATTTGTGAAATATGTTCACAGTGGATTGCTGAAGGAAGAATTTCACTTTTGTACGCCACCCCTAGCTACTACCAAAGCTGCTGATGTGCAGCAGCTAGTGAGGGCATTCTTCACTGAAAACCAGTTTGACTGGACTTCAAGAATTTCTTCAATTTGCACAGGTGGTGCTCCCTCCATGCTCGGTAATAAGTCAGGATTTTCAGCACTGGTAAAGAAAGAAATTCCAGATATTGTTACCACACACTGTATCCTTCATCGTCAGGCCCTGGCATGCCAAAACTCTACCTCCAACCTTGAAGTCAGTTCTTTCTACTGCAGTCCAAGTTGTAAATTTTATCCGCTCACATGCCTTGAACCACTGCCTCTTCAAATTGTTCTGTCAGGAGGTAGGCTCTGAGCAATAAGTTCTGCTCTAACACACTGAGTTGCGCTGGTTGTCCAGGGGTCGGATACTTTATCGGTTAGAAGAACTGAGAGTGGAGCTTGCCATTTTCTTGCGAGAATAAGAGAGTGACCTTGCTGACAAGTTTGACTGTCCAAATTTCATTAATTACTTGGTATACCTGGCGATCATCTTCTCCATCTTGAATGAGTTGAGCACATCTCCAAAGACCTGCTGTGACTGTAATGGATGCTACTGAGAGATAGCAAGCCTTCCTTAACAAACTGCCACTATTCCAACGGCGACTAGAAAAGTCCAACTTGGCCAACTTTCCACTCTTGGATGAAGTTGTAATATCTGCTGCAGAAGGAAGCACTGAGGGATCACTGCCCGACAACATCAAAGGGGAAATTTCAGAGCACCTTTCAACATTGCAAAGGTCCTTTGATGGGTATTTCTGTCAAGAAATTGCTAGAAACGACCTTTGGATTCGCAATCCTTTTCTCTGTGACTTGGACAACATTGATGACAGTGACCTTGCTAAAGATGACCTGATTGATTTGAGAACCAGAGAAGTACTGAGGAGTGCCTTCAGTTGCAATACCTTGATTGAATTTTGGTGTGCCCAGCTAGATTCCTACCCACAACTAGCCAAGAGGGCAGTACTGACTCTCCTTCCATTTGCCACAACCTATCTCTGTGAAGCAGGATTCTCCACACCTTTGACGATTAAAACCAAGACAAGGAATACGTTGAATGCAGAGGATGACATGAGAGTTGCTTTGTCCAAAACAGTCCCCTAGATTTAAATCCCTGATACTGATTGATCATAAGAAGCAGCAGATCTCTGACTAAATTCCCTGTTGCCTATTGTCAAAACTGTTATGTTCCTAAAATAAACATAGTTTATTATGCATTTTCTGCAAGTTTTTATGAGGGGGTGCATGAACTTTTTTGGGCATCTGAAGGGGTGCATGGACCACAAAAGGTTAGGAACCACTGCCTTAGGGAATTGTAAGCCCTAGGCGAAGTAAATTTGGTGGCCCTAAATGTAATAGAAAAAGTCTTTAAAAAGTNTTTCTATGATTCCTGTGCGAGGCCCCCATTAATCGGAGGCCCTAAGCGGCTGCCTAGTTTGCCTATGCCTAAGTCCGGCCCTGCACTAAGTCTTTTCCAAATAGAGATCACACCCCATCACAAAGTTCACGGCTGTTATGCTTCTCCATCTGTTAAAAGGGTTTCCAAATCTGTGCAATTAGTCAAAATCACAGAAGAACCAAAATCTTTTAGTTCATATATATGTCCAAAGTAACTGTTGTGATGTTGCAGTTGCAGCTGAAAAAATATTTGTTTTAAAAAATTGATTGAAGTGTCTACCAGGTGGTAAAAGCATTCAATTTTTTATTTTTCCTATGCATCGATTATGGGCTCATCCTGATTTTCATCATATTGTCTTTTTCTCCGACAAACTCGATGTCTGGGTATTGAGTCAAATTGTGTATCTACATCTATGTCGGATGCCATTTCACCAGTATTAACAAGGATGGCATTAAAGTGATTGTCCGATATCAAAATCTTAATAAAAGATTGGTATTTTCCAAAATTTTTATTATCTTATCTTATCAATACAGACGCTCCTTCCGTGCAGAAGATAATTGCGTCCACAGACAATGACATATGATCTGTTGGCAAGTGATGCAGCGATCACAGGCCATGGCTTTGTGGGTTCCACGCATTACCCAGCCGCCTAACTAGTGTTAGGTACCCATTCGGAGCTGGGTGACTCAGGGACGCCCTATGCCCCGGGAACAAATCCTTGCCTTGACATGGATTCGAACCCGTGACAATCGGTACGCCAGTCGAGCGCGCTGCCACTCAACCACCGCGTATCATATGCAATATCATAACTTTTGCCTTGCATGAGTTTACTAATAGGTTTGTCATGATTTAATACATCACACCATATCAAAGCAGATCAAAGAAATTTGAACTGTATTGTCGTAAGAAGACCAGAGGCTTCATCTCTTATTAAATGTAACCATATAATTATTATAATAGTCACCGGAACAAAAATAGTGGAAAATGTTATCAATTTTTGCATTTAAAAGAGGCCGTACTTCAATCGTTGGTTTTTGTCTTTTCTCTGTTTCAAAAATTTGAAGTCAGTTCTAATATAGATGTACACAATTCTTTCATTTCATTCAATTAATAATTCAATTTTATTTCTATACTTATTGCCACACAAGAGAGGTGTTAGGGTACTTCACTCTGTATGTCGACAAAACCCAACCCACGACTGATGTTTACGACCCCAGCCCACTGGTTCAGCCTTGCGTTACCTACATGAAAAACACGCCCAACGAAACATTTGACTTCAGGTGTAACAACCCGGTCGTAGGTCGCTACGTCATTTTAAGGTAAGACGGTATGTGGGACAGACAGACAGATGTAAGACAGAGTAAGTTGGTATGTCGATAGATAGACAGATGGATGTAAGACAGCAGGACAGAATGTGGCACAGAGAGACAGATGGATGTAAGACAGCAGGACAGAATGTGGGACAGAGACAGCTGGATGTAAGACAGAGTAAGATGGAATGTGGACAGAGAGACAGATGTATGTATAAGACAGCAGGATAGAATGTGGGACAGAGAGACAGATGTATGTATAAGACAGCAGGATAGAATGTGGGACAGAGAGACAGATGTATGTAAGACAACAGGTTGGATTGTGGGACAGAGAGACAGATGGATGTAAAAGAGAGAGGATGTCAAAAGTAAGTTGATATTTAAGTAGATAGCATTTATAAACATTATAGCCAACTGTAATTTTATATATGGGTACCGTTAGATACAATAAGATTTAAATGGAAACTGTACCAGACTATACAACTCCAATTGATACTGTATCAGACTATACAACTCCAGTGGAAACTGTAACAGTAACAGACTATACAACTCCAATGAAAACTGTACCAGACTATACAACTCCAGTGGAAACTGTACCAGACTATACAACTGCTCCAATGGAAACTGTACCAGACTATACAACTGCTCCAATGGAAACTGTACCAGACTATACAACTGCTCCAGTGGAAACTGCAAAATCTCCAATTTTAAGAGGTTCTTCCGCTACTCCCCCTCAATGTATAACTATCAAATCGCCCTATGGCAACAATGGTCAATTGAAGTTATTTTCACAAGATTACAGGTTTACAAGAGGACAAGGGAAGATGAAGAAATACAGTGTATCATGTCTTAAACGAGGTCCATGACATATGATTGCTTTACATGACACAGAACTGACTGTTCCATATTTTTAAAGTCAGAATCTTGTAAGGTGATAGGTCAAAAAGTGAGATAAAGTGCCAGAAGTACTGTGAATAAAATCTTACTGGAGAATTAGATAAGAGTTTGATTGGCTAAAGAGTAAGCAGCTGGCATTTAGGACAAGGAATTCAATGTGATCATTAAACAACAAGAGACATAAGGAGATCAAGAAAGTCTGAGAATGTTTAAAATGATGACAGTCGACAAGACTTTTTAACAAAAGAAAACTCAAAAAAAAAGTTTTGTGGAGCTAATGCCTATGAGTTCTCCATAGAATCTTCTGGTTAAAGACACTCTCAAATGAACTGGATTTTTTCAACCATTGAAAATTTTAAACTTGCTTTATATTCAGCACCAGGCTGGTTCAAGGGGCAGCAAAGTAGCAGAAGACTTAAACAAATATAAGGTGGCCCACAATAGATTAGTATCTTTGGAAAAGAAAGCTGAGCTTGCAGAAAGCTTCTGACGTGCATCAAACAATAGATGGTGCATGTAGATAAAGATAACCTTTGGTGCATGGGGGCACCAGAGATCAATAAATAAATATAACTCATATTGTCATTAGTTATTGTCAAAAGATTCAAATTAAAAAAAACTTGATATCAATCTTCAAACAACTTGATTATATTTAACCTCAAATTCCAACTATCAACCAGGCTGGTCCAACATCCCCACTTTTCTCTCTCTTCTGCTGTGGACTTGTAACATGCATAATAAACTTAATCTCTAACCCACAGTCCTGTCAAACAGAGCATCTGTGAATTCCAAGTGATGGTCACTAATGACACACGAGTCATCAAATACGTGGCTTGGAAGAACGCAACACTAGAAGGACCCTTCATAAGCCAAGTGCTTAAAACCAGCAGACTTGAGTGTGCCAACCACTGCGTGTCTGTCTGTAGATCTCCACAGCACACGTACTGCTCAGCTTTTAATTGGATCCCAGGACAGCGCATGTGCCAGCTCAAGCAAGAAGACCCACGACAATTCAACAGTTCCAGATTGACACCCAGCATCGGTTCATATTTTTATATAGAAGATTTGAGATAGTAAATAATGTGTTGGGACTTTTTTTTCCCTCCATAATTTATAGAAGAAAACTATCATAAAAGATTTTATATGTTCATACTTCCAGTTACTTTCATTAATGGGGAAATGGTCAATGAAAATAGGCTGCCTGTAGTCAAAGAATGAAGTTATTCAGAAAAGGGACATCAGTGTTAATTACCGCTGCTGCTCTGCTCCTGCTTTTTGTATCTTATCTTATCTGTTAGAGACGCTCCTGCTATACAGAAGATTATTGCGTCCTATGCTTATCCATGGTTTATGTATAGTCTTGTATTTTTATTAGAGTTTTAAATGTTGACAGTGCGTTGGTTTTTTTTGGTTTCCTCAGGCAACCCATGCATGTCCGAATTCTGAACCGAAGAAATGAGAATTTGTATGTGTTTATTCTTGCATACGGAATAAGAAAAGTGTTTTTATCCCTATGTCTATCTGAGGGTTGTATTAGATTATCTTTGTGTTGTATCTGTTACTAACATTTGAAAAAAAAATACATGTATAGCCTTTAAGAAAACGCATAAATTAAGGACCCTTTTTTTAAAAACAAAAATATCACTTGATGAAATTTATAAAGAAACTCCTATTTGACACACATTGAATTGATTTGTGTAAAAATTTCATTGCCTAGACTACCTTTAAATTAACCAACATTTAAATACTGGAATGTTCCACAATGGGCATAGCTATCATTCAACTATAACTCAATTGTGTTGTTTGATTCTGTCTGACTTTAAAAAAATATATAGCTTATATAAGAGAAATGAAATAGTAGTCTGCCCACAAAGGAGTGGATATTATGCATTCGGGTTCTCTCAGTATTTGAGTATCAATATAATCCAAATGCATGTCTATTAATTTATGTCAAGACCCATCCACCCATGCTGTAACTATTTGTTAAATTTTATTTGCAAAGCTCATTTAGACTTTACTAAATCAGGGTCCCTGGCACCTAACATGTTTTATAATTTCAAACAACCGAACCCCCAGTATTTTTTTTCTGGATAATGAAGAATTTCTGTGCCAAGTTTTCCCAAGAGCGGTGCATAAAGTTTTGAGGAACAAAGACTTCAAATAGTTTTTTTTTAAATGCATTAAGGGCCCTAAATGAGTTCAGTTCCCTTTTAAAAGGGGTCATCAATTATTTTTATTGCTATCTTTGATCTAAATCCATCATCCATCAAACTGTTAGTCAGTGTTTACAATTATAGCTATATAGCTCATATGAACAACTGCCCCAAATGGTAAACTTATGTCAAGTAATTTTTTTCTTCATAATGAAACATTTGTGCGCCAAACTGTGTATAGCAACAATGACTAAAGATCGTAACAAAAATGGATTTGTGTCCTCTGGCTATAAAGAAGTGGATATTAAGATTCAATTCCCTATACTATTTCAATACAGCCATCAAGTTTTTGTGTACTAAATTTGATCTATGTCTATCCATTCATCCAGTAGCCAATGTTTAAAATTATATTTACTTGGCCATGAATGGTACATAGTACATTGTGTAAAATATTTAAATGATATGTACGAGTCAGCTGTCAAAGCTTGTATGTATTTATGTGATACAATTGGCAATCAACTTGTGATTAGAGCAGGGGTGTCCAGACCTGTAGTAACTGAGAGCCATTTTGAAATATAAACAATTTGTTGAGAGCCACATTTAAGTACTATGGGTCATTAAACGTGGCTTGGAAATCTTACGGTAATCATTGCAATATATCTTTCATAGAATGTACGCGAGCCGCAATGTGAACACAGAAGAGCCGCATGCAGCTCGCGAGCCGCGGTTTAGCCACCGTTGGATTAGTCTGATTTCAATATTAACGCATATTATGGATTTTTTTTTAACTTACCAATGCACCCAGGGTGTGTCTTATGTCAAATATTTCTTACAAATATTGTCATAACTGGTTAACCATATAGGTCGGGTATCTTTTGGTCAACTAAAATTTTAATCTTATTTAAATCCGACGGGTGATGAAACATTGGACAAATTTTTATTTATGATATTGGAAAGGAAACCAATGGATATAAATTGCTCAGTCAGGCAGATGGCTAGGTGGAGTGCGTCTTATTAAATTTTTGTTTAAAAAATCTTCAAAACCGGCATGTTATATACAATGTTCTCTCTAAGGTCTGTTGGTACGTGTGCTAAGTATAAAACTTGTGTGCAAAGTTGCACAGCATTCACTTTTTGTGCAACATTTTATCAAATTTGCTGCGAGGCAATTCTAAACTGCTGCGCGGCGTTGGTCAGATATCTGAGTGGCCGCGCAACTTAAAGGGAACATTGGTTATATATATACATTTGGTTCATCTGTTTACCCAAATGGTCAAAACCTGATATACGGGTGTATCTTACGTAACATATTTTTTAACCCAATCTTCAAATCCTACTTTTTATATATGGGTGCCTAATAACTAAGTGCGTCTTCTATGGGTGAAAATACGGTAGGAATAAAACACTAGTCTGAATTTAATTTTAACACTTAGGAATAAGACACCATAGTTTGAATTTTAAACTTTTAAAGAATAAGACGCTTCAGCACAGGTTCTCAACCTTATTTGGTTGGCCCCCCATTTTATAAAAGCATAGTGTCCTGCAACCCTGATTCAAATGAAAAAGTAAAAGGCATTTTTAATAAGGTAATTACCTGTGCAACCCATTGGTTGGAAACCTGTGCGCTATGGCTTTATTTTAATCTTTACATGACATATTAGTAATAAGACACTATTGTTCACACAAAGAAATATTTCACTACTTATTTATGTTATTTAACCTTTGTTGGAGAACAGAACAATTGGGGTATTATCACCATATTATGAAATAACACAATCAACAATTAAAAGATTTTAAATTGAAAAAGAGCAGAACAACATGGGGAAGAAGTAGAGTGAGGCCATTATCATCTTAACTATATTGATATATTTCCAAAAAGACAACATAAAATAAAATTTTAAATTGTTTTGTTAACTAAACCAAATTTTGCTCTGAGTTAAATTCAACACTATGTTTAGAAATGGTTTTAAACGTTAACTATTTTTGAGACATCACCTTTCTTCTGGTAGATCTAGTTCATCTTTCAAAAACCTTCTGATGACTGGTGAGTAAGTTGGGTTTCGTTGGGCATCAAAGACATTGACTGCACTAATAGTCAGGGTGCATGCTGGCTCAGTGGTTCCAAATCGGAATAAACGAGTACCTGGCACTACTATAATTATCATTCTCTGAAAGAAGATTTTAAAAAATGTTGTTTTACCAAAGCAGTTAAAAGAAAACAATGTTGAGTTTCCTTGACTAAAACGTTAGTCTAAAGCCCTATACTTATATTCTACATGTATTGGGAGTCAGATAACAATTTAAGTTTTAGGTAAAGCAAGCAAGAAGTCAAGCATTTATTAGGAACCAGAATTGATTGCTGGGGACTTAGTTTTACCTTATTGAAATTTGTGCTCTAAAACAGCATTTAAAATCCTTACATCTATCTCATTCCATTAAAATATTTCTAAAGGTGAAAAGAAGGTCAGTTAACAAAGAAGCACACCATAACCAGCACTCAGTAGTTAAAAAATTTTTTTTTAAAATATTTTAAAAATCATTACAGCTCCTTCTATAGCAAAATATTACTGTGTCCTACGTTCTACGAACACACAGACCATAGGCAAATGACGCAGCATTCAGAAACCACGGCTATGAGGGGATTGTGTAGCACAATGCCAAGCCACCTTTGATTACCTAACTTGTGTCAGGTACCTATTCGGAACTGGGTGGACTCAGGGGCACCCATAGTCCCGGGGAAAAATTCCCTGCCTTCACAGGGAATCAAGCCCCGTGACTCTTGGTATGCCAGCTGACCGTGCATACTACTCGACCACCGTATTTAAATAACAGAAAGTTAAAGAAACTCATTTTTTGAGGCCAAGGGTTAACTTATGGGGCTACGCCTGGTAAATATCAGAGTTATCAAATAAAAACAGTTTAGAAGAGTAATAAAGAATATGCAAACCTTTAAAATTTAGGATACATAAATTAAATCTTAAGACTTAAGCAATGAAATCATAATAAAACTTTTTTGTTTGTTTTAAGACACATTTTTTAAAAATTAACTAAAAAAACAAAATAATCTTTCGCCTACTAGTCTGAGAGTTTGGGAAGTAGTGTACCAGGAAGTTTTTGATAACTCTTGTCTTGTAGCGTTTTAAACTAAAAAACAATTTCTAAAGTCTTATTTGTTTCTGTGATAATTTAAACCCATGATGATGAGCTTGCCTCTAGTTTCTATTTGCTCTATGGAACAACGGATTTCTTTACATGATTAAATTGAATGAGTGCGAATTCTTTAATAAAACTTTGATTTCTTTATTTGCTTACAATTCTCATATAATCTCAACTTACTGCTCTGTACCTATCTCGACTCCCTGGATGGTTAATCACTTGTCAACAGTTAAATTGGTAGAAATGCACCAGATGTTTTTTGTTAAACACACTGAAATTTTTATTTTCTAATTAGAAGTGTTGTATGTGAAATCTTGCAATTGAATTTCATCACTTACAATCACAACTAGTGACTGAAATCAATGGCCCAAAACTATGAACATGGAGGCTATGAAGATGCATATTAACTTTAAAATGTACTAAAATGCCTTTCCTTCCCAATTTCCAAAGTGCTTGTGAAGTCCAGGTCTAATCACTTGGAGGTTTTGAAAATTAAGTTTTGGCTAAAACTTGAACAGACTAGAAGGCAAACACTAAACTCATTCAACCATCAGCCAAACATGTTTCTTGGATGTAATAGTTTAAAGTAGCTAAAAGATTTCTCACAGACATTCATACAGATTGGTCAGTTCAAACTTGAAACAATAAATTGTACTTGACCTCTTCAAGAGAGGGAAGTGGTGGTAGGGCAGATGGGATTTGAACATTGTTTTCAATTTATAGTTTAAAATTTTTTTAAAATAAAGTAATTGATTTTTTAAAGTATTATTTTTGATGTGTGTCTGTTGTCACTGTAAAATTTCAAGCCAATTGAACAACCGGAGCTGGGGGAAAATTCAGTAGCAGATGAGCAGATGGGAACTGTTGGATTATTAAACTACATTTCAAATGTCTCAGCATGTTTGATAAATAGACATAATTATATGTATATTATATATACTATACACAGTTTAAACAAAATCTTTGGATAAAATTATGTGTAAGAATAAGCAAGAGCAGGAAAACCAACACACTATCAACATTTAATACTCTAATAATAAATATGAAAAACTAGACATAAACCATGGATAAGCGTAGGACATAAAAATCTTCTGTATAGAAGAAGCATCTGTAATAGATAAGATACCCTGAATCAAGCTATGATGTGCACAGCTTAACAACATGAGGTAAGAGGTCATGGCACCTACTTGCTAATTATTGTTCAAGTTTTATACAAGAATCTTGTCAATTACACTGACAACAACTGATGGTAACAACATACCTCAAGAGGTTTACCAAGAACATCAGCAACTACTTTAGCAAGCCTTTCTTCAATTCCATCTTTTATTTCAGAATCCTTCTTATTTGTGTAGAGGTAGCAGAGTGGCATCTTTAGGCTAATGAATAATGATTTTTAAAACTGTTAGATTAAATAATTGGCAGACAAATATATTGAATTATTTGATAATTTTACCTCAAAATTTTAGCAGAAACAGGAAAATCAAAACATTCCTCAAATTTTAAAAAAGTCAATAGTCAATAGAGTAAAAAAAACCACATAAAAATACTGTGGCCCTTTCCATATTAAATGTTTATCTAAATTAAATTGAAAAAAAAATCAAATAAGATGTTAAGGCAATTTAACAACAGTTGAAGTAAGATATCAGGTTTGTTTGAGATGTGGACATGTGCAAAAGTGTATAAAAGCACTGAGGAACAAGAGTGAGGCAGTTTTTATATTTAAAATCTCCGGGGGCCAGAGCCTCTAATCTATCTCTCTCTGCCTTCTCCCCTTGGCGAGCAGCAATGGATGATCATGGATGTCTGTGTTGATTCCAAGGACATAGGCTGCCAAGAAAAAAAGAGTCCTCCTGGCGTTTATCCTGGACCTGTCTCTCCAGCATCTCCCCAGGCATGGCCAAGTTTCTTGATGTCTGCTTCCACATCTTGGGGCTAAGTGTTTCTTGTTCGGCTTCTTTTCTGCTTTCCCTGAGTGTTCCACTTCAGGTAATGACTAGTTGTGTTGGAAGCAGGTTATTGTAGAGTAGTGCAGATTCATCGCCATCATCTCTGGAGGATCTCTTGTTCAATCGGCTTCTGCCTAGTCAGCTGACACAATTTCAAGTTGCTGATTTTGTCATGCCAGTGAATCCCTAGGATCCTTCTTATGCAATTAATAATTATCACTGAATTTTCATATTAAAATTGATGCTCAGGTATCTGGAGATCCTGATATTCTTGAGTTGTTGAAAGGCTTCCCTTGCCTTCCACTTCCACCCTTGATTGCTTCTATTCTATGCTCCAGTCATAAAGGCAATGATAATTAGGGCTGTCAACGAGTACTCATGATACTCATTGCAGTTCTAATACTTAGGGAGTAAAATTATGCGTCGTCAACTGTTGTACGGAAAACTGATGCACAGTAGATGCAGGAATTGTTCCACTGAAACTTTTGTACTTGTTTTGCTTCAACTTCAGTTAAGTTCCTTCCAGTCACACTTGAATCAGGACAGTAAATGTCAGGTTGATAATTTGTGCCAGGTTATCAACCTGCTGTAATATGTTTATAATTTATATGTTACATATAAATATAGAAATTTAGAAAGTGGAAGTAGCAGGATTTCAAGACTCATTAATATTTCATGCAATAATAAACCAAGGGACAGGGAGGTTACTGTTTTAATTCATAATAATCAATAAATGTTATTGATTTGATTAAGTTAAATTAATTGGATTTATAATTATTTTAATTGTATCATTCTGACTTTGATCCTTAGTTGAGAATGAGGTAGAAAATAGAATAAATAGTAAATAGTATTATAATAATTATAAAATTTATTGCGGTCCAAATTATTTTAAACTATACTTATAGTTATAGTCTATACTAACAGAATCAAGAAACTACAACTACATTTACATCTACTACAGACTACAGTTCAGTGAACTACTGTGCAGGCCGGGTATCCGCGCAGGTTGTTAGCAAATTTGACAGGCCTTAGCGGCATTAGCCTAACGGCCCTAACCCTAACTATAAGTTTAAGCTACTTACTAATTTTAATGTCTATATTTATTGATGTATTAAGGGATTAATTTACTATAACTATAATTTCTCAATTTTAATTAAGAAAAGCAGAAAGTGAAACAAGGTGTTTCTGTTTCCGACAAACAGCTGAGTTAAAGTTCAAAGGTTGAGTTTGCTAAAAATGATGACTTAATTTCAAAAGCATTGACTGAACTATATTGTTACATAGCTGCAAATTTTAAGCATTAAATAAATAAATTAAGAATAAATCTAAAAAATGTTTTGAAAAAATTATAGTTGAAAATGAATTAATTTAAAGTTCAGTAATGAATCAAATATAAGTATATGAATTATGTTTTCGAAACGAAAGAGAGTTGTTTTTTTAATTAAATATTTATTTTAATTTTTTTTAAAAATTCTAAATAAAGAATTGTTTAACATTGTATAAAACAATTTACCATCCAATTAACTTGGATTTATAAATAATATCAGCTGATATTAATCTTATACTTTTACAATTACCAGTAATAGATTAATATAACTTATAAATATTAACTTAACACCAGAATCATTGTTATGTCCCAAGTGGTCTAGTGGTTAGGATTCCGCGCTCTCACCGCGGCGGCCGGGGTTCGATTCCCCGCTTGGGAATATTTTTGGTTTTTTGTTTTAAAACAACAACAGACTCTTAGACTACTTTCTTTTTCTCAAGTTGTGAGGAGTATACTTTTTATAAATAGTGCAATTAAAACAATTTTCATGTTTATTAAATACTAGCAGACCCGTCGTGTGTTGCAACGATCTCAGTAAAAAGGAATACATATAGATAAAAAAATAGAAAGTACATTAAGGGTCACCGGCCCCATCAGTTTCACGTATGACGTTCGAAAATCTGTTCATTTCAATCAATTACATAACAAATATATAAATATATTTACCTATATTGCTCAATATTGTGTAAAATTGAATGGGGAATACAATATTAAAAAGTTTAGGAAAAAAAACACATTTATGGCCCTCAGCCCAGAGGACATTGACATTATGAGTTCAGTGCCCTATAGTAATTTAATATAGGCTCTTAAGTTCTTATATACCAAGTTTGGTCAAAAACCAGTTATTTTTTCTTTATCTAACATTTAAACTAATTTTTATATAGCTAATATAAGGAAAGTATACACTAAGGGGCCCCCTGGCCCATTCGGTTCAAGGTGTATATTTTGAAAACATGTTCATTTAAATTCAGTCTCATCATGGATATATTTCTCAAGGTAGTTAAAAACTGAGTGGAAAATAATATCTTAGAGTATTAAAAAAAAGACATTTGGGGCCCCTGGCCCATTCGATGTAAGATTTAAATTTCAAAATGCTGTTTATTTTAATTCAGTTTCATCATGGATATATTTCTCAAGATCGTTAAAAAGAGAATGGCACATAATATCTCAAACATATAAGAAAAAAAAGACATTTTGGGCCCCCGGCCCTGAAAAAGCGGAAATTAGAAGTGCAGTGCCCTTTGTTTTTTTAATATGGGCTACCAAGTTTTTATATACTACGTTTGGTTAAGATCCATTGATTTAATCAGTAGCTAACGCCTAACGCATAAACTAATTTTTGTATAGTTCATATAAGCAAAAAACGACATTAAGGGCCCCAGGGCCCATTTAGTGTAAGATGTCAAGTTCAAAACACCTGTTTATTTCAATCAATTTCATAGTGGATATATTTATCTATATTTCTCAATATCTTTAATAATCGAATGGGTAATAAAATCTTAAACGTTTTTGAAAAAGAGATTTTGGGCCCCCAGCCCCGTAGAAATGGACTTTAGGAAATTAGTGCCCTGTATTATTTTAATTTTGGCTACCTTGTTGTATACAAAGTTTGGTTAAGATCTATCAATTTACCTAATAGCTAACCCTTAAACTATTTTTTATATAGCTCATATAAGAAAAACATCATATTATGGGCCCCCGGCGCCCCATGAGTGTTAAATTTTGCACACAAAAAAAGTTTCCAGTGACCATCCCAGGAGCGTACTCAAATGTCTCTCAAAGTTTCATGGCGATCGGATGAATGGTTTAGTCAGCTATAAAGGACATGCATACATACATACTTTCATTTGTATATATATCTCTATATATATAAGACGCATTTGTTGTCTGTCTGGTTGTCTGTCTGTTCCCTAATAACTCAAGATCCAGACAACCAAATAACGTGAAATTTGGTACACGTACACAAAATTATACCGGAAAGGTTATTAAACAGGTTTCGTTCCATATATATAAGATACTGGGGCCCGGGGGCCCAAAATGTAGTTTTTCCCTATATGAGCTATATAAAATAAAAATTATTGAAAATTAAGACGTAAAATAATGACGCAAATTAATAAACATTTTGGTGTCGAGATTAACAAGAAGGCGATTATCGCCATAAAATAATTTTTTTTGTTGTTGTTGCTTTGTTGTTGTTGCTTTTGTTGTTGTAGTTGTTGTTTTGTTGTTGTTGCTTTGTTGTTGTTGCTGTTGTTGTTGTAGTTGTTGTTTTGTTGTTGTTTTGTTGTTGATTTTTTTGTTGATGTTTTGTTTTTGTAGTTGTTGCTGTTGTTGTTTTTGTTGTTGTTGCTGTTGTTGTTGCTGTTGTTGTTGCTGTTGTTGTTGCTTTGTTGTTGTTGCTGTTGTTGTTGTAGTTGTTTTATTGTTGTTTTGTTGTTGATTTTGTTGTTTTTTGTTGTTGTTTTGTTTTTGTTGTTTTGTTGCTGTTGCTGTTGTTGGTTTTGTCGTTGTTGCTGTTGTTGTTGCTGTTGTTGTTGTAGTTGTTGTTTTTGTTGTTTGTTGTTGCTTTGTTGTTGTTGTGTTGCTTTGTTGTTGTTGTTTGTTGTTGTTGTTGTTGCTGCTGTTGTTAAACCCGGGAGAAGCCGGGTACTTGCCCCTAGTCTCTATATATATAAGACGCATTTGTTGTCTGTCTGTCTGTCTGTTCCCTAATAACTCAAGATCCAGACAACCAAATAACGTGAAATTTGGTACACGTACACAAAATTATACCGGAAATGTTATTAAACGGGTTTCGTTCCATATATATAAGATACTGGGGCCCGGGGGCCCAAAATGTAGTTTTTCCCTATATGAGCTATATAAAATAAAAAATTATTGAAAATTAAGACGTAAAATAATGACGCAAATTAATAAACATTTTGGTGTCGAGATTAACAAGAAGGCGATTATCGCCATAAAATATTTTTTTTGTTGTTGTTGCTTTTGTTGTTGTAGTTGTTGTTTTGTTGTTGTTGCTTTGTTGTTGTTGCTGTTGTAGTTGTAGTTGTTGTTTTGTTGTTGTTTTGTTGTTGATATTTTGTTGATGTTTTGTTGTTGTTTTGTTGTTGTTGCTGTTGTTGTTTTTGTTGTTGTTGTTGTTGTTGTTGCTGTTGTTGTTGTTGTTGTTGTTGTTGTTGTTGTTTTTGCTGTTGTTGTTGTTGTCCACATCCCTTGCCCTGCGACGACAATGTCCTTCATGTTGTTATTGCTTTGTTGTTGTTGCTGTTGTAGTTGTTGTTTTGTTTTTGTTGCTTTGTTGTTGTTGTAGTTGTTGTTGTTTTGTTTTTGTTGTTGATTTTGTTGTTTTTGTTGTTGTTTTGTTTTTGTTGTTTCGTTGCTGTTGCTGTTTCTGGTGTTGGTTTTGTCGTTGTTGCTGTTGTTGTTGCTGTTGTTGTTGTTGTTGTTTTATAGTTGTTGTTTTGTTGTTGTTGCTTTGTTGTTTTTGTAGTTGTTTTTTTTTGTTGTTTGTTTTTGTTGTTTTGTTGTTGTTGTTGTTTTTGTTGTTGTTGCTGTTGTTGTTAAACCTGGGCGAAGCCGGGTACTTGCCCCTAGTATATATATAGAGATAAAAAAAATAATTACATATTTAAACATTTAACGCAGTGGTTCCTAACCTTTTGGGGTCCATGCACCCCTTCAGATGCCCAAAAAAGTTCATGCACCCCCTCGTGAAACTTGCAGAAAATGCATAATAAACTATGTTTATTTTAGGAACACAACAGTTTTGACCATAGGCAACAGAGAATTTAGTGAGAGATTTGCTGCTTCTGATCAGCGATTTAATTCTGGGGACTGCTTCTCATCTCGCACAAGAATTCATCCAGAATGTCTGCAGCCATGTCACTAATACTGGAATGAATTTTGTCATTGGACAAAGGAACTTTCTCAACCTGCTTCCTCTGCTGGTGAGTACTGGTGACCACACATCAGTTCCACCATCTCCAGAGCACAATGCTTCACCAAAGTTCTCCAATGGTGTGGGGCTTCTTGTTCTTTGCAATAAGATATGTAACCTTGAATGATGCCTCCAGTGCAGGTTTCTGTGAAAAAGAAAATCCAAGCTTGGGCAAGGTACCTGAGGTCAAGAAGCGAGCTCTCTTCTGCTTGAAGACCTCAACACTGTCCTTGGAATTGGATGGATGGACTTTCTCCAAGTGCTCTCGGAGTCTAACAGGCTTCATGTTGTCATTGCACAGGATTTTTCCACAGAGGAAGCACTGAGGCTTTTGTGTTCCATCTCTCTCTCTCTCTCTCTTTATTTATTAATGACTTTGAGGGGGCTGATGACAATCGGAAAGTCGTACCAGTCACAGGCAAATTTTAACTGACGAAGTTGATGTTTTTAATGACCGGATTTGAATGCTCAACTCAAGATTTAAGGTTTCAATGAAGAATATTGGCTTACAATTAACGTTTTTAAGACCTTTGCAGCGTACCGAGCAATTTTAGTGAAGGAAAAAAAAACTCAACTTTATCATCCACTCAAAACAGTAAGAGGGTCACCGGAAGACATATATCTGACGTATTTGATGACAAAATTAAATTATTTTTAGAAAACTGTGTCGTAAAACACGAAATTCCAAAGAACACGTAGAGCGAACCGTTCATTTTGTGAAAAAAATTTCAGTCAATTTTCGACATGCGCAGAACGATAAAAAAATAAAAATTTAAAAAATGTTGTATATTGGCGCCCTTTAACGCGGCATGCCTTGCTTATGGTTTACATTTTCAAATTATCAGGGGGTTTTTTGGTTTTTTTTTCCTTCTTTTTTTTTCTTCCTCTTTTTCTTTTTTTTTCTCTGAATGGTTCATGCACCCCCTGGAACCTGCTCATGCACCCCTTGAGGGTGCATGCACCACCAGGCCCGGACTTAAGAGACCCAGGGCCCCTAGGCACTTCGCATTTTGGGCCCTCCAACCATCTTGAAGTTTTTTGATAATTCAAGCCAGGCTTTCGAGCTTATGTAAAGATTCCATAACCGGGGCCCCTAAGCTGGCTGGGGCCCTAGGCCAGGGCCTTGTAGGCCTAGGCATAAATCCGGCCCTGTGCACCACTGGTTAGGAACCCCTGATTTAACGTAAAGAAAAATGCATTTGTGGGTCCGCGTATGAGATTGCCCTGTAAAATTTATTTTTTTTACCTTGCCGTTCTGATCAAATCTAAAAAAATACCCTCTTAAATGAGCGGGCATAACAGATTTCTTGGAGAAATCCGTCCACACACTAAATATAATAATTGGTTATGAGAATAAGAATATGATCTTAAATCCCATCGTCGGGATCATTAAACTAAAAACGATGAAACTCAATTATGTTGATATTTTTATACTACTGCTTGTTTATTTTAAGGAGTTAATGTAACACTTAAAATATTATAATTGCAAAGACGTACTCTCAGAGGCGTCACTAGGGTTGGTGTCACCCAGGGCGGTAGCTCATGGTGTCACCCCGTCCTTAAATGACGTCTAATGTTTCAAGATGGACCATCAACGAGGTATAGCGCTCTTATGTTTGCGCCCATTTTTCGTCGCTCTTTCATTGTGCGCTCTTTAATGACATGTGACAACAATTTAAAGAAGGAAAATGTTCCAAACATATTTCATATAAAAAAGATGTTTGTTAATTAATTGAAGGACATTTTTTTAAAGTTTAAGTCTTATCTGAATCTGTCATACTTAAGGGATTTTTTTTAAAATTCGTCAAACTTTTGAATGTGTCCAAAATTTAAGTGTAATTTGGTTTAATTTTGTAACTTTCAAAATTAAAGTAAATCATTATTAAAGAACTAGTGTATTACTCGTCAAAAATGACGGAAGTTTTCAAAATGCATATATTTCAGTTTTTGTAATTGTCCCTTTTGCCTGAAAGCCGCATAGTAAATAATCAGAAAATGTAGAGACCAAGAGAGAAAAATTAACTCTCTTTTCCATATTGAACAATTTTATGCGGACGTTTGAAAATAGCGTGTCCCCCCCCCAGTATTTTTTCAAGGCTATTTTCGTTAGCGGTGCGCTTTCTAAAATCTAACGTTACGAACAGACATAGCAGAATATATATTTTGATTATATATACGAATACATGTGTTATCAGAAAACCTCCAAGCTTAGGCTTCGCGTTATATAAGTTTGCATGAACAATAATGATATAATCAGGATAATAGTAAATGCATAGTGAATTACACACAGCATAATAAGGTGATACTACAGCAAAGAAGTTTGAAGCTCGAAGTATTAACAAATATTGCTGAGGAGTAAGCCATATTAACTTGCAGCATTGAATAGTGCGCACCAATTATGAGTGCACCAATAATACAGCACAGTGAGTTAAAAATAAATTATGTGACTGTAATGTGATCCACATCAAGCACATCTGTGATTTGAAGCAGTTTAAGCTTCATTGATGATTATGACTTGTCAGTTTATTCGCCCATTTGTCCATACATTATTAGCACAACATTACCAAAACATGTAAAACATAAAATATAATTTTTACACATGTTAATAACAAAGAACTATTTATTTTGCATGAAACGTAGTAAGCAAAGTTCGTCACAGGATAACAGAAAAGATTAAATTATCAACTGTTAATCATATTTACAATTTAATATACACGATTTAGTAATTCACATAAACGTTTTTATTATTGTCAAGTCAGCACCTTTTCAAGATCTATTATGACTTGTCAGTTTATGCGCCCATTGTTCCATACATTTTTACCTTTACTTTATCAAAAACATGTAGATAAAAATTGTAACTATTTACAAATATGAATAACAACGAACTATTTATTTTGCATGAAACCTTTGAAGTAAACTTAATCACTGGATAAAAGAAAATATTGAAGTATCAACAGGTAGTAATCGTATATAAAATTTAATATACACGTTTTAGGATTTGTCATAAACGTTTTCATTATTGTCAAGTCATCACCCCTTCCAGTTCTATATTAAAAGCAAATATTTTTTTATTCAAAATTAGTCTAAGACGCATTAAAATATTACATGTAAATAACAATTAAAAAAAAACTATTGTGGGGAGGAGTCCGATTTTTAAATATGTTATTTTTTTTAAGCATACAAATATGCAATCTCAAAGTATTTAAAAGAAAAACAAACTCTAAACTGAAGTACAAGTTGGCAAATTTCATTTGCAGTAAAAAAAAATAATGGCTTTGTAGTTCAAAACGCATCGAAACGACAACCAATTGTAAATTTCATAAACCGAAAAACGAATGTTATATATTAATATAGAAAATTAAATTCATAATTACGTACGTAATATTGAAATGGACACATACACAAAAACGGTCATTTAATACAAACGAATAATAATAATATTAATCACATCAAATAAAACATGGCTCTTTTAACTTCGTTCCCTTCACACATTAATAAAAGCTCAAATAATGACGTCACGTCACAATATTTTATGGCGAGAAACACATTTTGTTAATCTCGAAAGCAACATTTTTACTTCTATATATTTTTTTAAATTGGGAGTTACCTCGCATAGCGTCACGGACAGACACTACAGACGTGACAGAGATTGCAAATTATGTATATTGATTATTTAATTCGGAAAAGGTATAGCGTGGCATTTTGAATTCAAGTAAATCCTCACTAACTTTACCTCTTTTAACAAAATTAAATAAAGGATTTACTTGCTTACCTTTACTACTTTTTTTTAAGAATGTTCAATTATGAATTGTAGACAAAATACTTAAATATAACAGAGTTTATAACAGAGAGAGAGAGAGAGAGAGACACGGTGATAACAACAAAAGTCGCTTATGTACCGAGACTGAGCGTCTTCCTCTCCCTACAACCACAAAAAAGCGTATTCTTTCTGCCGCGCGTCCGAAAGCAGTGACATAAAAGTATTTAAAATAGAGAAAACAAGATGGCTTAATCTGGCCCTGGTCAACCACCCCCTGATGATGTCACCTGGGGCGCCCCCCGCCCCCTAGTGACGCCACTGCATACTCTTCAAAGCTTAAAATAAGTTTCTTAAGTATATTCTTGACACTTTGTGAGCTAGTAAAATAATAACAAACATAGCAAACATTTCATTTTATTAATCAAATACTTAATGACAGAGACATTTTAGTAACATCTGAGCTGTAAGCAGCGGCGTAGCGTGGGTATGTGCCACCCGGGGCAGAACCAAAAGCTATATAGAAGATACATGTATAGTTTTTATTAGAAATTAATAATAGGGAGACTATTCATTTTTATGTTCAAAATAAAAAAGAAAAGCTTTCATTTCTTGAATAAAATTGAAGTTTTCTTTTTTTCCTCATGGAACAACCTTTCATGTATCAATAGTGTCAGCCAAGCCCTGCTCAATAGCCAAAATAGCTATAGATTAGTCAATCATCATTCATCATCATTTGTCCTTTGAGTTCCTTGTGGAACATGAGGCCTCTGTCAAAGCTCGTCACTCTACACGGTCCATTGCCAGTCGCTTCAGTTCTTCCCAGCTCTTCCCAGTCCTTCCAGCCTCGTCCAACATGCTCCGTCTCCATGTACGCTTGGGTCTTCCTCGTTGTCGTTTGCCCTGGGGGTTCCAATCTAAGGCCTGCCTAGCCCTGCTGTTATCTTTCCTGAGGGTGTGTCCAATCCATCTCCACTTTCTTTCCATGATTTGTTGTTCTACTGTTCTTTGTCCACAGTTCTCCCACAGCTTGGAGTTTTCGACCTTATCGAACCATTTTATTTTCAGAATATTTCTGAGGCATCTGTTAACAAAGGTCTGGAGTCTATTTTTTGTTGTCTCTGTCGTCCGCCATGTTTCGGATCCATAAAGTAGGACCGTTTTAACATTGGTGTTAAAGATCCTTACTTTTGTTTTGACAGAGATGCGTGTAGATCTCCAGACCTGTTTCAGATTGGCAAAAGCCTGTCGCGCCAAATTTATTCTTCGTTCGATGTCCTCATCTGTTCCCCCTGATACACTGACCACACTCCCAAGGTATACAAAGTTGTTTACTTGCTCAAGGTTACGGTTTTCTACTTGGATGACTCCATCTTGTAGGAAGTTTATTTTCAAAAATTTTGTTTTTTGAATGTTTATATTGAGTCCTACTCTTTTCCCAGTCTCGCTCAAGGCTGTGATTTTGTCTTGCATGTCTTGAAGTCTGTGGGACAGAATGGCCAAGTCATCCGCAAACTCCAAATCTTCTAGCTTTTGCATTAGGTTCCACTGGATTCCTTTTCCTGAGCTTGCATAAGCTTCTTTTGTGACCCAGTCTAACACAAGAAGGAACAGAAGTGGTGAAAGGAGGCATCCTTGTTTGACTCCAGTTGTGACATGGAATTCATCTGTTAGTCTACCATTATGTACTACTTGGCAGGTGAAGTCTTTCGTACAGATTTCGGATGATGTTAGTTATTTTGTTTGGTATTCCATAGTGCCTCATTATTGACCATATAGTTTCTCTATTTATGCTATCAAAGGCCTTTTCAAAGTCCACAAATGTGGCATAGAGTGGAGATTGCCATTCAATAGATTGTTCTATAATTATCCGGAGTGTTGCTATTTGGTCAATGCATGATCTTCCTTTTCTGAACCCAGCTTCTTCTTCTCTCATGAGATCATCGCAGGCATCTTTTATTCTGTTTAGTATTGTTCTGCTAAAGACCTTGCTTGGTACTGATAGTAGAGTAATTCCTCGCCATTTCTCACATTGTGACAGATCCCCATTCTTTGGAATTTTAATCAGTAAGCCCCTTTTCCATTCTGCAGGAGGGGTTTCAGTTGACCAAATTTTGTTGAAGATACTGTGGAGTTGGTTGATGATTTCAGCTCCTCCTTCTTTTAGGACCTCGGGTGGTATGTTGTCTACACCTGCTGCTTTCCCTGTCTTCATTTGATTGATGGCCGTCCATATTTCTTCTTTGGATATCTCTTCTATATTTATGTCCAGTGTTTCTCCTCTGGTCAAAACGGGTGGGTTCAGAGGGGTCGGTCTGTTTAGGACTTCCTGGAAATATTCTTTCCATCTTCTAAGCTGGTCATCTATGGAGGAAATGACTTTTCCTTGTTTATCTCGGACTGGTACATTGTAGTTAGATTTCTTGCCACTCAAGAGTTTAGTAATTTTGTTTAACTGTTTTAGATCTCCTTTTCCTGCTGCTGCTTCTGCTTGTTCAACTAGCTTATTATAAAATATTCGTTTGTCATTTCTAAGCATTTTTGTGACCTCTTTTGAAATTGTATGGTACTCTTGTTGAGTAAGTTGTTTATGTTTTCTTGTTTTGGCTTGATTCACTTTTTGTTTTGCATGTTTCCTATCTTCAATTCTTTGACATGTCTCATCGCTGATCCAGTGTTTTTTGTTTTCCGGGGCAGGTTTTAGTATTTCCTTGCAAGATACTGTAATAATCTCTTTGAATTTATCCCAGGTTTTGTCTATGTTTCCTTCATTACCATCATCTAGTTGCAGTGCAGCAAATCGATTTTTAAGGGTTAGCTGTAGTTCGTTCTTTTCCTGTGGGTTTCGGAGCTTGCCTAGGTCAAATCTGATTCGCCTGTCTGTTTTTGGCCTTTGGTTGGCTAGCTTTATTTTTAGCTTGGCCACAACCAGATGGCGGTCTGATACAATGTCTGCTCCTCTTTTTGTCCGTACATCCTGCAATGTGCTCCTCCAGGTGCGACCTATAGTGATGTGGTCTATTTGATTATATGTTTTGTTGTCTGGTGAGACCCACGTTACTTTGTGGCAATTTTTGTGTGGGAAGATGGTGCCTCCAATCACCAGCTCATTGAATGTGCAGAAGTTTGCAAACATATCTCCATTTTCATTCATGTTGCCCAGTCCATGTATGCCCATTACCTTCTCTCTCTCTATGTTGTCATTGCCAACTTTAGCATTCATATCGCCCATGACGACCAGTATGTCTCTTTTCGGTATTTTATCCATTATACTTTGAAGTTGTTCATAGAATGCAACTTTATCTTCCTCAGGTGCAAGGTTGGTTGGAGCATAGCACATAATGATATGGACATTTTTTAACCTGGACAGGAATTTGGCTCTGATTATTCTGTCTGAAATTGTCTCCCATTCAAGGAGGCTCTTAAAAGCGTCTTTGTTCAATACGAGTGCTACTCCATTTTCATGAGTGTCTTCTTCATGTTCTTTTCCAGAGAAGAGCAGGATTTCACCTGATTGAAGTCTAGTTTCTCCAAATGTGTTCCACCGTACTTCACTTAGTCCCAGAATTTGTAGTTTGTACTTTACCATCTCTTTGGCGACTTGGGCGCATCTGCCTGGTTCTAGTAGTGTTCTGACATTCCATGTTCCCAAGTTGAGAGGTGCCTTGTGGATGAGGTAATTTTTCTTTTTCATCGGTTTGAGTAGGGTGGTCGGCCTTGTGGGATTCTGTTGACTTTCCCCACAAGGCTTCATTAGTCTCCTTTGCGGAGTTCTCTCTCGCCTCTGACTGTGTTGTGTGTATTTGCTTTGCTTTCGGTTTCAGTAACAATCTTCTTTTTACATGGCTGGGTTGTTGGCCCTGCGCAAAACCATCTGGGAGGGTTCCCTTTCAGCTCTCTGGATAACTGCCTTATTTTTCGGGTAAGGTTCCCTAGCCTTTGTGTATCCCTCCACCTCCTGCAAGGCAGCAGTTGATTTTATTTCGGAGTTTTCTCTCCTAGATGTTTGCTATCCCTAGCCAACGGCCTCATCTGTCCGGGTTTAGACTTTAAGCGCTCTATGTTCGCTTTTTGCAGTCATTTCCTGGGATTTATGAGGCATTTTTTAAGAGTATCCTTACCAAGGGGTACCCCACCTCATCCTCAACGACAGCAAACCAGTTGGTCCGCGGCCGCTTATTCAATATTCACGGCTAACCTTTATATCTAAAGGTCATTCCTCTATCCACCGCCTGAGGACGCGCTTGGTAGGAGATGGTAGCTCCCCCAAGAGTCAATCATCATTGATCGAAATTAATTTTTCTGTAAATTAATTTTAGAGAAGCTACTTTTACACCCTTACTTAAGACAGTTGTAATCAATGTTCGAATTTATCATAATATTTTAGGCAGGGTAACTTCGAGTCTGAATATCTTAATAAACTTAAATAAAACAACTGTTCTTGAATTCAGTAATTATTGTTTTAACCCGAGAGGTAAACTATTTCTTTGTTGACAATGCCATGTGAGATAACTTGAATTTGAAGGCAAAACTCCAAGTCCAGTAGATAGGCTGGTGTACGAAAATCATTTCTGTTTTCCAAATTCTATATAACTGTCAAAACATCACATGAGTTTCTAAAGTTATCTCATCTTATGAAGAATACAATTTTCCTCTCAACTGCTTTCTATATAACATGGGTACATATTCGCTTCGATCACCAAAAAAAAATTGTTCTCTCGTTCTTTGAATGGAAGGTTCGTTTCAAAGGATGAGGTCTCCACATACAATTTTAGCAGAATTCAAAGCATCCTTAAGTATTCCATTCCATTAGTTTCTCTGTGAGCAGCCCCTGATAAGAAATTTTTTTGTGAGCACTATACGTTTGTAAAGAATTTCGTGCAATTTATATTACTTTGAAAGTAAAAAGATTTCATTGTGACCTGCGTCTGTTAGTGTGTTGAGCTTTTTGTCTGCATCTTTCAGTTCTACAGCTTACAAATCAACCTCAAAATTGCTCCATGGTATATACATGGGCGTAGGGAAGGGGGGCATTGCCCCCCCCCTACATTTGAGGGGGAAAATTCATACAAATGTCATAAAGTTGTTACAATAAAACTGAACTAAATTTCCTGAAAGTTTATTACATGGAAGACAGTATACATTTATCAAACATAAAAAAGAATTATATCTGCAATTATAACTGATTACATTACTGATTGTTCTAAATATTCCAGTTGTTTAACAATTTCTGTAACATTTTCAGCAAAAATCCGTAAGCTTTTATATTTATGTGACCATCTAGTTTCACATAGCAAAGGAACATTTAGAATAAGTTTTCTTTGCTGATTACTTTCTCGGAAAAACACTATAATTGACTTAATTGTTTCTATTGCGTTTCGTACAACATTCACATTATTTAAATCGTTCACAACAAGATTTAGTTTATGTGAACTGCAATGTAAAAGTGCTGCTTTGGGTATTTTTTTCGAATTATTGCTTGCACTCCTCCTTCTTTACCTGCCATTGTAGAACATTCGTAGTATCCTTGACCAACAAGCATTGTCATATTTAATCAAAATTCTAATGAATTAGTAATGTTGGTGTTGGCTAAACCTTCAGCTGTTCTATTGACAATTGTAATGTATCCCAGAAATTCTTCTGTGACCATCATTTTCCCATTTTGTTCTTAATTTGAAAAATCTAACACCAAGTGACATCTCCTCAATGCCTCCCGAAATGTCATTTGTCTCGTCGGCAAGTATAGAAAATGCAACTGAATTATTTGCTTCACGAACAATGTCTTCACGCAAGAGAGAGCCACAAATTTCGATTTTAGTGTTTTGCGTAGTTGCCGAGATACACTCAGCGGTTACCCGTCAAACGACCCCAGACAAAATGGCTCAGACAAAATGGCCATGACATAACGGCCCCGGTCAAAACGGCCCCAGACAAATTGTTATCGTTTTTTAACAAAAACATTATTTTTTTTGCATTTCAAGCTTTCGTCAAATTTTTCAGCCTTAAAAAAGTGGTAAAATTATTTCTTGTGATGTTATTACATTGTTTCTTGTCAACAAACAACCGTTATTGGTACCATTTCGCGTAAAGGCTATTTAATTCACTTTTGTGGTGTTGTTATTATTGTTTATTGTTAGCTAAACCTGACACTGAATAGGTGAGTAAAAATACGAATATATTTGATTGTAAATTTTACTATTAGTCAATCTATTAGTCCAGGGCCGTTTTGTCCGGGCCGTTATGTCGGAGCCCAATTGTCGGGGCCGTTTTGTCCGGGGCGTTTTGTCGATGAACCATACTCAGCACTACAAGAACCAATTGACAAACGATTACCAAAAACTTCTTCTCCAGATTCAACAAGAAACTCTAACAGTTCATACAAATTTCACGAAGTGCTAAAACATGCATGCAGAAAAATAGGATTGTAGAAATGATGGGACCCAGTTTGTTACGATTTTCTTGAATTTGTCTTCTAAATGATGAGTCCAACCGCTCATCTATAGAAACTGCTTTGGCTTCCAATAAAGCAAATAAAATTGCTTGCATCTTCATGAGAGCCTTTGTGCCATAATGTGCTTTGCAGGTGGCTACGTGCATCTTCGTTGAAATCTTTATATTTTGTACATGGTTTGATGACAAATACCCACTGAACTCATAGAATTACTTTTTGCAGAAACAACACGCAATATTTGCAAAAGGCACCTATTAACATTTACGAGTATAAAAGCCACGGTGAATAAATAGTCTGATAACCATGCATATCTAAGAACTAAAAACTCTGTTTCCCTAACTGCCAGCTCTAAAATCATAATCTTTATCAAGGGTCCAACAATCACGAATCAGCTGCAATTTCAACTTATTTGAAAGGTCGTATGTCCAGACATACCTTCCAATATCCAATTTAGGAAATTAATAAGTGTCAGCGACAATCAAATTAGGAACAGTTGCTTCAGTTGTGTCTGGCTGTTGAACGTGTACTGTTGTCCTCAATGCCAATGATAAGTCAGATGCTGCAGACGTCCCAAAATCTTCTAATAACAGCATTTCGGAATCCCGCGATTGGTCTACGTTTCGATCTTTTTAGCCTGTAAAAAAATTTCTGATATCCATCCTTGGTAATCCTGCAGTTTGTACACGTATATTATTTCACAGCAAAATTCAATTTTCTCGTGAGAACTTAAGTTTTTAATTTATTAAATGCATTAATAAATGTTGTATTTTAGCAACTACAGCACAAATTTGTAAGTCTTATTAATTTCTAAGGCTTTTTTCGACCCTTATTTTATACTGAACTTGAATTTAATTGAAAATTGTACCTGTATGGCATTGTCAGTTAAAATTTAAGTGGGTTTTTTTTGCCCCCCCCCCTGGAAAAATTCCTAGCGACGCCCATGGTTATATATTCATTATTTTGTATCCTGAAGTCTGAATGCCTTGCTTGTAGAAGTCATTAGGTATTTGCAACAGTGTATGCACCTGGAAAAGAATGCGTAACAACGCTCAAGTGTACTAAAATAGTTGGAAAATTCGTTTCATTTGGAGTATCATGTTAAAAAATTAGTTTTAACTGATTGAACGAATTTGACATGAGATTTTATGTTTTTGCGCCTTTGTTGAACTCTCGTATACTTTCCAGCCCTTAAGAAGTATTAACGCACGTTGGGCCTGTACAGTCAATTATTTTAAGATCATTATTTATCCAAAATCATTTCAGAAATGTCGTAAGCAGATTCACTTTTGCTTGAATGAATCTTTGAAAGATTCTACAGCGTCTACTTTTTAATTTTCAATCTTTACATATCACACAGCTGGACTTATGTCAAATTTATGAAGAGCTATCAAATACAATGGAATAATATTTGGTATCTTGTTATTGAAGAAATATGATTTTTCGTGAACTGTATCTACTAAAAATGCTATGAGTACTATGAGCTCAGTTTGAATTTTAGATGACAAGTTTTTTTTAACCCTTTTCCCACTATGCTCTAGGAGTGCTCGTACTTTGCAAGCTAATAAGTTAGTTCCAGAATATTGCCTTTATTTGCAACAGTATTGCTCTCTCTGTGATCTCAAAAAGTCACATTCAATTTCGCCAGGATTTAATAATGTCAAATATTCTAACAAGAAATTCTTGCCACTTTGTTTTCTCTCTTACAACAACTAACTGTCGGTCTTTATTAATAGTCTATTCTTTTTTAAATCCAATTTCTGATTCCTTCCTTTTGTAAAAACTTTGGTAATGTTGAGCACTTATTGAGTACTTATCTTGGCTTTTCTTTTCTTTTATTAAAATTTGTTTTCACGATTTAACAATTACCTAATTAACAACGAGGAATTTGCCGCCCTCACCCCCAAATTTTTTACTTATTTGTGCCAAGTTTTAATTCCACTAGTAAGCAATTATTGTTTCCATTATTTTTTTATGCCACAAAACAAGAGAGATTTAAATTAAAATAAGCCATATAAATACGCCAAAAATTACCTTACAATCAAACTTGAATCAATTATATATACTAGCACATTATTGTCATACTGTCAGCCCTTATGTTTACGAGCTCAGTAGCATTAGTATCAGAAGACTTAAAGATTTATAATGGAGTTAGAAGTTTTGGCATTAGTGTAACTTTATATATCTTTATATATTTCTCTCTTTTATGTAGGCGTTCTCACAGTAATTAATCTTGTGCACAATAATTCACTGAAGAATTCGTTTATCCAAAACAACTTTAATATACATATATATTGTACACATAAGAATCATTTGAGGTAATATAACGTGGAAATCTTGAGCTATTCACTATCATGCTTCCCTGTCGGAAGTCTACACACAACTGTTCGCCCAACACTTTCAACCAATAGAAATGCTCCTTTCTTCCCGCGTCCACCATACATGTGACCTTACGTCACAAAATTATGTTAATCAGATGTGACATTCACCCCCATCCTTCAAAAAAAATGTTTATGAAATACAACATTTTTGGTCTTCATAAAATCAAATCAATCTATATCTATATTCAAATTTCAAATATTTATCATCAATGAACATTCATTTTCTTACATACAACTTCTGGATATAGAATCAATAAGAAAAAATCTGTAGGACTGCATCAGTCTAAACATAAGAAATAATGAGAAAAAAATCTGTAGAACTGCAACAGTCTTAACATAAGAAATAATGAGAAAAAATCTGTAGAACTGCAACCGTCTACCTGTGCTGAAAAAATGAAAATGGACTTTTAACCCTCTACTGCATAATGTCGCCTACAGGCAACATACCAAAAAAAGTGTCCTACTACTTGATTTCATGGATGTTCTTAATATTGAATGATTTCCCCTTGGTCTAAAGTGGTTTCACTTTAATTTGACCTACTTAGCCATTGTTTACTTTGCATACGCATTTAGAGAGCTGAGTTTTCAAGCGGTCGTCCCATTTTTTTCTACTTCGAGAATTTGATATATTTTATCATCAGATACAAGACTCATAAAATGTAAGTATATGATGGATTTAAATATAATTATTTGACATATGGTTTCTATTATTTAGTCATACAGCCTTCAGAAAGTAAATGTTACTGTAGCTTGATTTATCATGCTCTAAACCTTTGTTGCTTATAAGCAACACCATGAGCATATTGATCAAATCGTGTACAGTGACTTGACATTGTTTTTATAGGTTTATATTTTATATTGTTGCCTTTTTTATAATATAGCAGCAATATTTATTTTTATAATGAACTACTTAACTTATGTTATTATTTAGTTACAATATTTCCTGTAAAATTGCACTTCAATTATGCATTTTTTGGAAAAATTACATATAATAATTATAATAAACATTACAAAATATAGGCTGACATGAATTTTCATGAAATTGAAATTGTGAGAAAAAAAATTAAAAGGCTAATTTTTTGTTTACATTTATAGAGAATGGACCCTGCAAGATCTTATGGCAAGTCACAAAATGCAGGGGAAAATAAGAGATACTTATGAACAGTGTCTGCTGATGATTATTTTCCATATAATGACGTCACCCTTCGTGCTGGTTATTTATACTTCTTATTCCTTCTAATGTAATATCTAGTTCCCCTTAGAATTAGAACGAATTGAAAAGAAATATATAATATAAATTATTTATTTACAGTATTTGAATTATTCAAATCAATATTTTCAGAACTTTCTCAGACTGAATCTAGTGATTCGGAGGAATATCCAGATGCCCCTTCCACCTCGACATATGCCACAGCTGTAACAATCAAACGGCCCATTTGGAAAGAGACTGCTCCTCACACTGCTCCCTTTGTATAACCAACATTTACAGGAAGGGATCAACAAGCAGTTACATCAAGAGCCAGTAGAATATTTTTAGGAAAATTCTGGATAAAAAAAATGTTTGGGAATATACTGGAACTGAGCAATTTATATGCCGTTCAACAAAATTTCAACAGGCCTCTCAATCTGATTGAGTAGGTCATTACCTTCAAGGTTCGCTCTCCCCTTAGAATATATAACCCAAAGAATAAATTGGGTTATAAAATGTATCTTTTGTCATGAATTAAACAATAAAGCCAATAGTGCAGGGATGGGTAAACTACGGCCCGCGAGCCGCACGTGGCCCGCTGCAGAGTTTTATGCGGCCCGCGAAAGCCTGCAGAAATATATAACAAATCAATACATTTTGTTGAAGATGGATGTTTCTACTTGAATCGAGGCTAAATTTTGGTTAGGTGCGGTCCCTTTATGTTTCATTTCTAACTAATGCGGCTCTCGCCCAAAAAAGTTTGCCCCCCCCCCTGTGATAGAGGGAAAGCCAGATCTGAAGACCACTGGACTCTGGATATATAAATTTGCATCTATTACAGCCTATTCCTAGAGGAGTTTGGCATTAGATTTAATTTGACCACCGGTTTACCTGTGTTGTGTTGAGCTGCAGCAGAATAATTTTCCAGTAATTTCTTATTATTTTCAATAAAATTTATATTTTACTCAGAAAAACTCTAGTTTTTGTCATTAAATAACTAATATCAACAATATAATTTAATTAATATTACCTTTAATAATAATAACCTTATACACATGGATTAATTTCCAGTAATTTGTATGAAACATGGAGAGATATTTTTTTAGTTCTTATGATAGGAATATCTCCGTATGCATAATGTTGCCCGTAGGCAACAATGCCATATAACGGTTATAATAAACAATGTCAATATTTTTAGTACAGAAGTCATCTATTGGAGTCCTAGGAGGCTATAATAAATCATTAAATATTTTTTTCCTCAAAATTTTTATACCTCATGCAGTAGAGGGTTAAACACATCTGTAATTTTGTGTAATTAAAACATTTAAACACTCAATATTATTAAAATTAACTAATAATCCAAAGGAATTCAAACACTGTTCCTTGTCCATTGTTCAACAAATAAAAACATTAATATAATTACAGTCTCTGTTTGTATCCTTTAGGAATTCACAGACTAATGTTAAAACAGTCTCTTATTTTATCATTTAGTAATTCACAGAATGTCTTTTTAATAGTCTCTGGTTTTATCAGTTAGGAGTTCACAGAGTGTCTTTATTTATTGTCATTCTACTTAATATGTCTGCAACCACATTGTCCTTTCCCTTCACAGGTTTAATGTCAAATTTGTAGTCGGCTAATAGCATAGCCTAGTTCAGTATAGTTATTCTTCAATTGACGAGTATGAATTCAAATCGCTGGGCTTTGAATGTTTCTTCAGACTGTGAAATGTTCAATAATTCACCAACCATGACTTCGATTATGTTCATTCATAATTTCAATTCCAGCATTTTTAATAAGTTGCTTAGCTTTTAAAATGTCATTTTTGTTTCCAGATAATTCAATAGAATTTGGAACAGATGAGTCACTGTCAGAAACTTTTATCTGAAAAATATTGTCTCTATCTGTAAAGTTTTTGATTTGGCTTAATACAAAACCAATTGTTCTTCCTAATTCAGATGATTTCACACAAATGGTTTCAGATTCACTAGTACCATCTCTTTCTCTGCTACTATGGTCTTCATTTCTTTTATCATATACTTGATTTTTAATAGTGGCTAAAATGTCACTAGTTTTTGTCTGTGCTCGATTTAACTTTATTATTTTTCTATCATTCATGTCTTGGTTTTCATTCTTTCTCCATGATTGAATTGATTGATCATAATTTCTTTTTCTGGAGTCAAAATTGTATTTGCCTCTCCATGATCTTCTGTTTTGATTATAATCTCTATCTATGGAATTATGATTATTTCTTGCTCTCCATGATTGTCTTTCTTGATCATAATCTCTGTGTCTGGAATTATGATTATATTTTTCTTTCCATAATTGTCTATCTTGATCATAATCTCTATGTTTGGAATTATGATTATATTTTTCTCTCCATGATTGTCTACTTTGATCATAATCTCTATGTCTTGATCTTTCTTCTATTTTCTTTCTCATAGAGCTGTCATTAGGTGACACCCTATTTGGTTTTCCTTTATTGTGGTAACAATGCTTAGCCATATGTCCTGGCTTGTTACAGTACCAACAAATAGTTTGTCTGTTGCCTTGGTTTGGCAGATTCTGGTTTCTCATACCTTGTCTTTTTTCTTGACTTTTAATTTGTCTTGCTGCAAATATGTCTTGTCTCTTATCTATTTCCACATTCGGATGAGAGTCTTTGAATGTTCGTAATGCATTTGTTAGCTCTGCTTGAGTACGAACTTTCTTGTCAGTCAAATATGTGAATAGGGTTGGTGTTGCATTTTCTAAAAACTTGTCAATTAACACCATGTCTATTATGGCCTTTGGGTTGTTCGTATCTATCGCTGTCAGTTCCAGCCATTTTGTTAGTTTGACTTGTGCTTCATGTACTATGATCTGTGGATCTTTGTCCATCTTGATTCTCATTTCATGAAATTCTCTTCTATAATCATTTTCTGACTTTCCAAAATGACACAGAAGTGCCTTTTTGACATTCTTATATATGCTTTTGTCTTCTTTGGCTATACTGTTATAAGCTTCAAATGCTTCTCCAGTTAATTGAGTCATTAGTTGTGCTGGCCAATCTTCTTCATTATAGCCTTTCATAGCCATTATGGATTCGAAATAATCCAGATAAACATCCATTTTTTCTTTTTGGCTATCATATTTTCTTACTTTGATAGTATCCCTTGGTGCTGACCTTCTATTTGTTTCATCACCAGGATTGTGGCCACTACTGTCTCGCTCCCTTTGTAATTTTAACGTATCGATTGCAAGTTGTTCAATTTCTCTTTTTACTATGAGTCTTTGCATCTCTTTTTCTTCAGCTTCTCTTTGATTTTCTTTTTCTTCAGCTTTTCTTCGCTGTTCTCTTTCTTCAGCTATTCTTGCTTTTTCTTCAGCTTCTCTTTGATTTTCTTTTTCTTCAGCTTTTCTTCGCTGTTCTCTTTCTTCAGCTATTCTTGCTTTTTCTTCTTCTTCAGCTTTTCTTCGCTGTTCTTTTTCTTCAGCTATTCTTGCTTTTTCTTCAGCTTCTCTTACTTTTTCTTCAATGAAATCTCTCATTTCTTTTCCTTTTAGTCCCATCTCTTTAGCTATGGCGGTGAATCTTTCGTAGTAATCCATGTTTTGTTTGATTGAATAATATGAATCTAGCAATTCGGTAAGGAATGTATGTATATATATTGATAAAGTTATAAATCGTCCAAATGAAATATCTTGAATTCAAAATGTTAAGTTCAAATAAGTGACACGTCTAAACCATAAAATCTAGTTATTGGCAAGATGAGACAACAAAAAGAATCCTCACACGGGATCTTTAGTATACTTTATATATACGCTCCCTCAGATTGACAAAATATATTAAATGGTCCGATCGTTTTGAATAAAAGTCACTTGGTTAAAATTTCAATTTTCGAGTAGTTTTTAAACAATTTAGTTCACTCCATTAATCCAAAATTGCGATAATCAAACTCTTCACACAATGAATGGATAAAAGTTCCGTTTCTTTATTTATAATTCACACCAACACATTGAATAGTCCATAGCTTCTCGGTTCGATGTTATGTTTACTATTACTAATATTTCCTGGAATCAACTAGCATTAAGCCTGTTGACGTCACGACCTATATATGTTCACCGTGTGTCACCATTCAGTAAGCCTACACGACCCAGATTCCAGTACTGTGTAGTATGCTTGTACTGTCGTCGAATGTGACGTAGAACCAACTAGTCTGATCCAGTTTTATACACTGCGGATATCTGCCGTTTATGCCGCCATTTTGAAATCTTCTTGTATTTTCATTGAACTACAAAAGTTTATTCACAGCTTCTTACGAACTTGAATATTCAAACAATACTATAGCTGTTATTATTTCTTATTTTAAAGAATACTTTCCTTTTTTGGAAATATCCAATACTTATTTCCACGAAACCTCTTTCTCGAAATATCTTGTACAGTGTTCACATGGAACTTTTACTTCGACACCAATGTAACTATATATCTTTATATATTTCTCTCTTTTATGTAGGCGTTCTCACAGTAATTAATCTTGTGCACAATAATTCACTGAAGAATTCGTTTATCCAAAACAACTTTAATATACATATATATTGTACACATAAGAATCATTTGAGGTAATATAACGTGGAAATCTTGAGCTATTCACTATCATGCTTCCCTGTCGGAAGTCTACACACAACTGTTCGCCCAACACTTTCAACCAATAGAAATGCTCCTTTCTTCCCGCGTCCACCATACATGTGACCTTACGTCACAAAATTATGTTAATCAGATGTGACATTCAGAAGCGCTCTGGTATTTTAATATAGTTCTTCATTTAGTTTAAAAAAAATTTGTGTTATCTAGGCTTTTCTTTTCTTTTATAAAAAATTATATTCACATTTAACAATTAGCTAATTAACAACGATGAATTCCAATTTTACAACAGGGCCGGCTGTCAAATTTTAAAATTTATCACCATATCAGTGTCACATTCTAATACTAATTTAGCCTCTGGTTTTTTTTAAATTACAGTAGTATTAGTATCAGAAGAATTGATATCCAATAAGGAGTTTGAAGTTTTGGCAGTTAAAACGTTCACATGCTTTTGGATAGTTCCTTTATTTCTTTTACCAATTTCTTATTTGGCTTTTCTTTAATTTCGATAAAAAAAACTCCTCTTTCTTTTAAAATTTTCATTTTAAGAAACTAAGTAACGACAAATAAATTAAATTTTATCTAGCTTATATATATTGTAAACTAGATCTTGATAGCACAGTAAAACATGCCTAGGATCTCTAAAAAATTAGCATGCTGTTCATTCTAAAATATAGATCAATGATATTTCAGTTAGCAATTTTTGTTAAGAATGGATTGTTATGCTGATCAAGCATAAGATAAAAAAATAAAAACCCCATCCAACTCCTCTGTAGACCATGAGGCCATGACAGGTAGTTCGGGCTAATAAATGCAAGAAGACATAATACAAGAGCTGCTCGTTCCTGCCTACGACAGTAAGTTACTGGAACAAGCTTCCTAAATGATTAGTTGAGGCGATAAGAAATGCCCATTTCTTTTCTCCAACCTCATTCAAATCACACTACGAGCATTCCTGAAAATGATCATCTTCACAGATGAATAGGCAAACCTTCATCATTCATGGGAGCCATACTGTTTAGGGCATAGATCGTGAGCACTTAAGAAAGAGAAGAATACACTTAATTAGAGCATTTAAAAATCAATATAAGCTTGAAATTATTTCAGAAAATGATTTAGCATTTTAAAGCATAAATAGCCCGTTCATAAATATTTAACCCACCTAAACTGCTCGATATCAGCATTTTTAACGCAATTTAAATTGCGTTTATATATTTGAAATGTCTGTGCTGTCTGTTCGAGGTTGCACAAGCAACTACTCCTGAACCATACCAGATAGAGGGTTCGGGTCTTTTGAAAATATGTTAAGGAGGCAGGGCCGCCACCAGAAATTTTTGGGCCCCTGAAAACTGGGTACGTTGGGCCCCTCTGGGCTCCACATTGTGCCTATGCCTTTTCCCAGGTCCTTACATGCCAAAATCCTTGAAATATGTATACAAAATGACCAAAATGTTGCTTATCCGACAGCGACAATGTTGGCTGCATTTATAAATACCAATACAAGCGATCTAGGGAGCAAGAAATTCCTACTGAATAACAAAAAACGCCACATATTTGCAACAACAAAAGCAGTAGTAGAATTTCTTTTTGTTTTATTCATTCATATAAAAAAATAACAACAATAGCAATATTTAAAAAACAGTAATAAGTTTGTGCTCTATTCACTCATATGAAGTACATTCAGAGCCGTCTTTATACCATTTTGGGCCCCGGGGCAAAGAAATAGTGTTGGGCCCCTCCCCCACAGTAATAAGGAAATAAATATACATACTATTTATATAAATAAACATATTCCCATGGGGCCCCTATGCTCGTGGGCCCCCGGGCAAATGCCCAACGGGCATATGCGTTAAGAAGGCTCTGAGTACATTTAAACAAAAATTAGATCGTTCAATAAGAAATCATTTGAAGTGTAAAAATGTTTACATACCAAGGGAAATAGCCATGTTTATAACTGGAATTTTCATTTGAAATTTGAAATATAGTAACATCCATGGATAACACAACATGTTATTAATATTTAAGTGTGTGAGGGCTGTTTGTATATTTACTGTGATGAGGAGGACCACCTTCTTATTTTCATAGTAGAAAAATCACGTATAACTTCATTGAAGTTTATCTGCCTGGTAAGTTCGTGTTCAATCGAAATAATTGACAGTCCATTGAATCTTTCTTGGCTCATGGTAGAACGCAAATAGTTTTTTATAATAGCCAATTTACTGAACAATCGTTCTCCTTGAGCCACCGACACAGAAGACAACAAAAAATCCTCAATGCAATACACACTTCACTAAATATTCCTTCTAGCCCAAGTGAATAAATGTAGTTCAAAAGATCAAGTGGATCAGACAACGCAGAGGCAGACGCTACCTTGATGTTAAATGTTGCACCGTATACATTCTTCAAGTGAAGCAACTCGTCTTTCAAAAGGCTGGAAAGATCACGTGGATATTTAACCACTAAATCAGCACAAGAGGACGATATTTCTTCAGAAGTAAGACTTCTAAAATTTAGAACTGGATTGAATAGTTTCCAATTGTCCAAAACTTTGAACCGATGGTTCATCTGCCCAATAACAGAATCCAAAATGAAATACAAAACTTCTCTAGTGAACTTAGCTTCTGCTGATTCCTTGACACCCGCCACGTCTTGGGAATCATTGGACGTTTCGAAATCTGAACGGAAAGGTCTTGGCCTTTGGCCGCGACGCCGCGCCGTCTTCAGATCTGTAGGAATTCCGAATTCTTTTGATACATGCTGTGCTTCTGTGAAAATCGTGTGGCAATTATCTCTCAACTCCTGCAATTCATTTGAGAGATCCTTGATGTTACGTGACGCGATTTCAAGTGAGATTGCCTTTGATTGGAGTATCAGATTTCTTTCATTGATGCACGTCAAATTTTTTAGCCAGAATGCTGCCATCAACACTGCGGTGAAGGAAGAGAAATATGTTTTCAGTCCACGTGTTTCGCTTCTAATTTCATTTGTGTACTTAGTCGTGGACATCACTGTCTCTAGAACAGGAATAATGCTAGGCAACCTCTGAGCAATTGGACGCAAGGCATCAACTCTTCAACTCCAGCGCGTGTCACTCAGATTATGCAAGGAGCATCTTGTTGATTCCAGCAAGAGATTCCATCTTTCTGGACAAGAGCTGAATAATTTGTAGAGGCGATTCACGTTTCCAAAGAATGTTATTGCATTTCTGCAACATGACGCATCATTTACCCCGACCAGATTCAGTGTGTGAGCTGCACACGGAGATTGAAAATTTAAAAATGTGTATTCATCTTATGTTAAGAGATTGAAAATGATTGAGAATCTCAACGGGAACCCCATGAACACAACGAAGAAAATACGATGCTATCGGTGCCCTTTTTTCCAAACAAAAAAGTATTTATGTCTTATTTACAGCTTAACGGGTCGTAAAAGTGAAGAAAAAAATTCCAATATTTACAACCATTCGAATAAGTGAGAGAGTCACCGGAAGACATATATATATGTGACGTATTTGATCACTAATATATAATACTAGATTGTGCTGCGGCGCCGTGGCGCCTGCGGCGCCCCCTTTTTTAGGGCGCCTACGGCGCCAACCTTTTTCAAAAGCCCAACTAAGTTATCATTTTTTGATAAATACGAAATATTAAACTTTCTGAAATGTACGCAAAGTATTTAATAACAGGAGTTGTAGGGCGCCTACGGCGCCCACTTTGTTTTTTGTCAAAAGCCCAAGAAACTTATCCTTGTTTGATAAATACGAAATATTAAACTTCCTGAAATGTACACAAAGTATTTTATAATTATAAATCATCAAATCCTATTTTTACATCGTTCCCTTTTTCCAAAATTAAGATATAAGCTAAAGCAATGACGTCATATAATATATTTTTTACAGCGCGTCTTTAATTTGTAATTAATTTGCACACCTTTTGATGCACACCTTGATATAAGATCAACCAATGACGTCATATTAAATATTTTTACAGCGCTAATCACCACACGATTTTTTAAAACTGCTATAGACTGTTGTACATCATCAGCGTTCCACATCCAATGAGTGACTTGGGCTTTTATATTATATATTCTTTGAAAATTGTGACGTAAAACACGAAATTCCGAGTAGCACCTTTAGCGAACAGTTTATTGTGCAGAAAAGTTTTCCCGTCAATTTTCGCTGTGAACTACTTTTTAAAAACTTTTTTGCTATATGTAACTTGAATAATTGTCCGAATATATATCAGCATTATAAAAATTAAGCGTGGCTGACGGGGCCCCCCTTCCGTTGGGGCCCCTGAATAAATTCGTGGATTCACCCCCTGGCGGCGGCCCTGAAGGAGGAGGTCCCAAGGATGTGCACGGGCCAAAAAAAAATACCGAAAAGGTTTACTGGATTTCCTGGAAAATAAAAAAACCCGAAAAAATATCAGTATTCTGTCAATTTATCGCCAACCATAACATCTATCGGGTTAAAACAAACGCCAAACGATAGCTAATAATATTTAGAACTATGTTGGAGAAGGAATTTTTGAAAAATCTATTTTCGTTCGACTCTCGTAATTTTAGCAGCAATTTGTAGATAGCAATTGTTTTGTTTACTTTCAGAATTATTGATTTGAAATTACTTTTAATGTAATCTAGAATGATTTGCCTTGAATAAAAAAAATCGGAAATTCTTTGTTGGAAATTGTGTTTAAATACTTGTTCGAGTTTTAATTACTTGTTTCCTATAAAATTAAAACAAGAGGGGGCGGGACACACACACAGATACACAAAAAGTTTAACTTCCCATGTCACATTTGCGCATGCGTAAAGTGAGTCACGGCTATTTCCTTGCTCAGACGATACTGATAGAGAGAGAGATCAGATATGTTACGGCAGAACAATAATATTGATATGACAAAACTTTCTCCGTGGATTAAATAACAAACAGCTCTGGACTATTTTATTATCGATGCTTTATATGCGAGGTAAGAATTAACACATTTTTATTTATATGTCTCAATATTGTAATACTAATTATAAGGCACGATTAAACCAGTTTTGTCAGCAGTTCATTTCGAGTTTAGTCATAGTCAGTTTCAGTTTAGGCTTAGGACTTAAGGCAGGCTTAGGACTAGGACACACTTACGTTATTTTAGTAGGCTTATGACTATAGACTTTACTGTCACTACTGTGGAAGAACGTATAATAATTATATTAATAATAGTTATGGTAAATTAGCGATATACCGGACCGGTAGTAGTATTGAATCATTGAATTAGTAGAGTCACTGACTCAAGCTTACTTAAAAAATTACTTACTTACTGTTTAGACTACAACTACTACAAGAATGATAGTAATACTAAGTAAGTAATGATACTAGTGACAAGTGATTAGTAGATTAGTGATACTGATCTGATATACTGACACTGATCACTGCTACTGACAATAATGATAAGTCTGAAACTGACTGAAAGTTCAAGTGACAGGTATTTAAGTATTTAAATTTAAAACAAAAGTAAAAGTCCGATCGTATTTTGACTGTGGTTATCGGAAATTTAAACTAAAATTAAATGTTGTTATAGTTATAATTTATAATTAATAATACTATAAATATGCCACTATACTAATACTCTATCTTATCTTATCTTATCTGTTTACAGACGCTCCTTCTATACAGAAGATTATTGCGTCCTACGCTTATCTATGGTTTGTGTTTAGTCCTGCATTTTTATTAGAGTTTTAAATGTTGATAAAGTGTTGGTTTTCCTGGATTCTTCAGGCAACCCATTCCACGCCCTAATTCCGGACGGGAAGAAGGAAAACTTGTATGTGTTTGTTCTTGCATACGGAATAAGAAAGGTGTTTTTATCCTTATGTCTATCTGAGGGTTGTATTAAGTTATCTTTGTGTTGTATTTCTAAATTAGAATTAATTGCTTTATGTATGATTACTACTTTGCTCTTGGTTCTTCTATCCTCTAGTGTTTCAAGGTTTAATGATTTAACTAATGGTGTTACTCTTGTCAGTTTCGAATATTCTCCAGTAATGAATCTATACTAGAACTATAACTATAATATAAATATAATATTATCATCATGCAGCATAGCTAGTAATACTAGTAACTACTAACTAATATTAATTAGTTAAAGCTAGTAGGCCAATTAATGCCATATTTTAATGTACATAGTCGACGTAGAAAATTTAAAGTTAAAGTGTCTCATACAAAGTTTTTTGTATGGCTCATCCTGTGTGCATTTGTTTTTACACAAATCATCATAACCCGCTAATCACACTGATTGGGCATTTATTAGTTTATATTTACTATATACTATACTATACTAATTGCAATTGCTGAGGTTAAAGACTTGGCCTAGCAGGTCAATGAAGACACCTTTATTATTATTTTTTCTAAAATGTTGATACCAGGTACTCAACCCATCCACTCTTGGCCCCTGCAGCAGATAAGAAAAAACCATAATTGTTTCCATTTTACCATGCCTCAGACAAATTTGTTTGTGTGTCCCATAGCCTTGTGGTCGTAGGGGGTTCTAATGTTTCCATTAGAGCTTTCTCAGGGCTTGGTAGATATGGCGGTGCTCATCTCCTCTCCAGATCAGCGGAGGAATTTTATTAGCAATAGTCATTCATCAACATTTTTATTGTGGCCTTAACGTGGGATAGATCTCATGCCCCTCAGCTTGTGAGGCGAGCGCACTATTGATTTCGCTATCCAGCCGCCAGACAAATTATCCAAAGTACAAACATTTACATGGTAATGAAACCTTGTTTACACCTGATGGGTGGTTTAACATTGAAAAAAGTTTCATTTTATGATAAATAAAGGAAAGGAAACCAAATGTCTCAGTGCAGCAGAAGACTAGGCCATTTGCTTCTTATGTAATTTTTATTCACACAAATCATAACCTGTGTCTTTTACATGGGTGTGCCTCATGTAGAAAATTTTTTTTTACTGAAATCGTCAAAAGTTAAAGGATGGTATTAGTTTTGGTTACAGTGTTTGCCAGTATCAGTATGATTTTTTTTAATATAGAGGACAGAGGTTGAGTCTTACTCAACATTGTTTTGTAAAGTAATAGTATCTAAAACGTGAGCTTAGCAAATTTATTGTAAATTATTACCCAAATAAGTGAAATGCATGAACATAAAGAAGAAGAGAGGAGAATTATTAAACTGCCACCTATACAAAAGTATAAGTGTCTGTTGTCTTGTACACACATAGTCATCTAAACAATAAACAGGTGAGCCCCAGGCTTTTGCAATAATTCAAAGGGCTGAACTCTTCTCTTCCTGACACTTTGTATTTTATATATAATTAGGATATAACTTTGTTTGGTTGTGTAGCTTTCACTTAATTGATATTTAAACTAAAAAAATTTAAAACTGCTCCATGGGTTTTGTTTATAAATAAAGAAACAATTTATTAATTTAGGTTATTGCATACAAGATGTAATTTTGACTTTAAAAGTTTTTATTTGAACTCTTTATTTTATGAAAACTTGTCATCTGAACTTGACTTAAAGTCATAAATATAATTTAAAGAATGAATCAAGACTAACTATAAAAGCTATCCTTAGGAACCTGAACAACAAATATCATCACCCTACTCCTAGTAAAAACTTATTATTTTAATTCTAAGCTTAGTTTCTTTGCAAGAACAAATTATGCAACAGAACTAAAAGTAAATATTGCAACAGCCTTATCACTATTCCTCAACTTTTGTATCTTAAAGTTTGACTCATTGATTCAAATATTTTATGAGAAAGAACCAATTTAAATGTTTTTAAGTTCTGATTCTCAAAAACAAATGGTAGTGATTCAGTTCATGACAGCATGAATAATCTGAATACTCCCCATCATCCAAGCTTAAAAAATATTTAGGGCTTTACTTGTAACAAAAGGTCTAGATCAGATCTTTTTCTTTTGGACCATGGTCTCTTAAAACCTATACAGGAATTAAATTCCCAACTGAGTACCATAATGTCATGCATTCTCAAACTTAGTGAATGTTTGTGTGTTTGTGCCACACATTTATCTTTATTTGCCACATTTCAAATTCACCATGATAAAACATATAGCTCAATTTAGAATGCAATGTAAATGATTAATTCATCTTATCTAAGATCCTAATTTTGTTGATGCTACCTTAAAGTTTAAACATGTTAAAAGTTTTGGTAAAAACATATTAGCTTAAACACTTTCATTTTCATAGTGTGCTTTATTTCACCTTTAGAAACATACAGCCTTAAAGCTAAAATAAATTGTTTGTTTTGTGTTTGAGAGATTCTTCATTATTTAATTCTCATATTCGGAAATTTTTTGATCATGCCATTGCCAATGGCATTGGCTAATAAGCCAAGTGTGTCAATATATATATACATACATTATGTATTAGCGCTAATAAGCCAAGTGTGTCAATATATAATATATACATATTAGCGCTAATAAGCCAAGTGTGTCAATATATACATATTAACGCTAATATCCCTTAAGATCCCTTATTTAAATGCTTAGTATTTCGACCCTCCTGGTGACAACAAGACGCTTTAGCTTTGCTTTGTGCAGCGATGCCAACCGGTTCTTTAAGCGGAGCTCAGCGTTGATCCGCACCAATGAATTAACCTTCTTACAACTTGACATAGATTCTCCACATGAGAAGCCCACATTCTCCTGCCTAATAGTAAACACACCTCCACCTCCGACCCATGAACTCGTTAAGACGCTTCACAACAACAGTGCCTTACTCTTCACCAGTACTGCTCTGTCGTCACCCTTACCTGACCCATCATAGGCTTAGTCTGAAACCCTGGCTTGATTGTGTCAGGGAGAAAGTATTTATAAAGAACTTATGCATGGCCCAGCTTTTGGCGAACATATTTAAGGAGTTTTTAGTACAGGCGTACCTCAGCGCATTCTTCAGTGTGTAGTATTTAAAACTAATTTTTGAAACAAACACTGAACGTTACAATTAACGATAGCAGTCATTTGTGGTAGTTTTTAAAAATTTAAAAACATGATAATAAATTGGATATTCTTTTTATTCAAATTTATTTAGTATAGTAGACCAGTGCTTCTCAAACTTTTTAGTGTGGCGGACCGGAAGGAATTTTTCCATTGCACCAGGGACCGGTCAACTATTTGCCTGTACTGACGTGGTAGCGAAATGTCCTTTCCTGGTAACTTCTGTGGACCGGCATCGGATGACCCACGGACCGGCACCGGTCCGCGGACCACCACTTTGAGAAGCACTGTAGTAGACTTATTTAATTTATTATGAATATGACCGCAGTGCCATTTAACGCTTAACGTGCTTTCTTATACGCTTGCGCCCCCCACCCCCAAACTGCGTAACCTATTATCAAGATGTGTTGAAATTGAAATAGTATGGTATAGTGATGATCTTAGTGATACAACAGTGATATGCGGCCAGCTGTGTGGATTGAGGCTCCGTCCATTTAAAAGTTGGTTCATCTGAGCCGTGGCGGTTTGAGTCGGATGCCTTGTCCTAAAGGTGCAGGGGTGCAACACCATTCCGCCACAGAAGCTCCATTTAACATTGTGTATTTGTCCCAAATGGCTCACAACAAATGAACTTGCGTGTTTATCTTCTTATTAATTAGACAAGAGGTTTGCCGCTGGTAGTCCTTACAGCAATAAAACAAATCATTGTCGCTTAGATCTTACGACCAGTTGTATGACGTTGTCAAATACAGTGGTACCTTGCGATACGAAAGGCCACAAATAATTTTTTGTTCCAATATACGAAAAACGCGCCACTGACAGTGTCAGTATTGGACATCCCGTCACTGCATTCAACGCGCCACCAATACTGGTAGTTCTCTCTAAGTTCAATGACATTGGCCAAACTTATTTCAGAACCATTGTAAAATGCAGTAAAAAAAAAGCTTCCTTGGACCAGCATTTGGACTAAGAGACAATTTGTAAACGAAGATTCCGAAGATTAAAAAATTGTTTTTAAAAATAAGATGAGAAGATATTGGTGGAAGTGAGGCAAAGTAAATGAAACGTGAAACCGAAAATTAAAAGCGCAAAAAAAAGTATTAAAAAAAAGTATATAAAAAACAAAACAATTTTAAGAAGAAAAAAAAACGAAAAAAAAACCAAACTTTAATTGCTTTGTTACGTTTGTATAGTGTACATTTGTACTAATAGTTTTTTTTAGCATTAATTCATGCAAAGTTTGTACATAACGTATTATTTTCATAAAGTTAAGGTTTCGTACGTTATGCCGTAATGTTTTCTTCCATCAGTTCTCTTCCCTACCACCTTCTCCGACACTTAGCCACATCTCATCACTCAAAAGGTACATTTGTATACATATTATTTTTCATTTATTTTATTATTTTTTCATTGTTTTCTGAATAATAATGTGTACTTTTAAGGATTGAATAATCTTCTTTGTTTTTCTATAGTTTTCCATATTTTCAATTTTTAGTGTTGTTTATGTGTGGCTTGGAACGGATTAAGTATCTTACATGTAAAACTTAGTTCGAGATACTAAAAACTAAAAATCCAAGATACGAAAGCCATCACTGAACGTATTAATTTCGTATCTCGAGGTACCACTGTACTTGTGCCTTTAAGATGTCTTTTTACTTTATTTTTGTTGTTGTTGCGCATACCACGCTTCAATACGTATAAATAAATCAAAATGAAATTAGTACAAATGCTTGTTACAAAGCCCCAGTACTTTCACATCAATTATATATTTTAACAAATGTGCACATGTCTGTCTCAATGTCTAACGTATACTACATGGAGGTGACTTCAGTGGAAATGATCACACGATAAAAGTGGAATGTGAGTTGACACACTGCATTATTACAAACGTTGCAGTTTATTACTGTAACTGTAAGTTATACATCAGTGCAGCGGCCCAGGAATGTTGAGTCAGTGCTATTAATAGCAAGTAAAATCCCTGGATATGATGACAAATGCTTACATGAATCGATCTATTTTTACTTATCTGCAGTTAACCTTATCCCCGGGATAAGTGTATTGCACACTGATTGTCGGTACTTTGATTTGTTTTAAAAACTATATCAAAATGATTAAATTTCAAGGCTGAAGCCAATTTTGGCAATCGCACGTTCAGCCTTCTTAAGTTTGAATATTCGTGGAGAATACGACAAGAGTCAAGTCAGTTAACTGTTAAAGTTTCTAGTATACCCAACAAAAATTGAATAAAACATTTAAGCAATGTGAATGTCTCTAAATCTAATATAAATATAAGCAAACAACTCCATCGTGATATCATAAAAATATCTAAGACTTCGTGCAGCTAAGATTTCTTGGTACCATAAAGAAATCCACTTCTTAATTAACAACGGATGAACTACACACCAATATTTATAGACTATTTCTCTGTTCCCGGAAGGCTTTTTAGAGCAAGTGATTTATATCTGTTTACACATGGGCTATCTTCTGCCTTATTGTTCTCGGGGTAACAGCAGCCGATCATCATCGATGTCTACGTTCCTTCCAAGGACACATGTCCCCTAAAAGAGTCCCCCAGGCATCTCTATCATGAACCAGTATCTCTAGTTTCTCCCAAATATGGCCACGTTTTTTTTTATATCTGCTACCACGTCTCGCGTCAAGTGGTTCTCGGTCGGCCTCATGTCCCTGTTTTCCGGAGGGTTACAATTCAGAGCTGGTCGGGTTGTGTTGGAAGCAGATTTTCGACGTGAAATGCCCATCTCTTGTTCTACCGGCATCTGCCCTCTCCGCTGCCTGAGTTTCAGGTTGCTGATTTATTCGAGCCAGTGTATCCCGACAATTGATCAGTTATGTTACATTTCTTGTACAGATTAAAGCAGAGCTTCTTAAGTGAAGTAGTCAACGGTCCTCAACGGCTTAATACCTATATGACTGTTGTATTATTGCCTCTTGTTGGCCCGACACACTGAACACACAGCGTGGGAAGCATTTGTCTCGTGGATCCCATTTATTCTGGGAAGTCGTTACATTTCATATATTTTAATTACATTTTTTTTAAAAATTACAAACCAAACAACGTTTGCTGCTTTCGTGTTAATGATAATCGTCTGTCTGCTCAATCGAAGTCAGAACTGAGTCGGAATAGTTCCTCTTTAGCCACAATAATTATGACCGCTCATTGTTTTGTAACAAAGGTCTCGTTTTGTTAAATTACAAGTTACAGAAGAAAAAACAAGAACCGGGGATAAATGCCAGTTTGTGAATCCCGTTTAGTTACAACTAGTTTAAAGTCGTAACACTATCAGCCTGGTGAATAGTGATGCGGAATGTAATGATTACATTAACCATACTTTACAAATAAAATAACAGGTGCAGTTACCTTTGAAGGTACACGCCTAGATAAAATATCCACCGAGAATTAGAAAAAATACATTTGTTGCAAATGTTGAAAATAAAAAGCACAAATAAACGATAAAGCTGAAGACTTAAACTTAAACAGGCTTCAATCACTGCGCTTGGGAACGTAGGACGGGGGAGTTGCCCTGCAGACTCAATTTTTCTCTTGCTAAATGTGAGACGGAATTTTGTCAAATTTTAGAGTTTTTCCAATTGGAAAACCGGAAGGGGGGGGGTCCGGAAAGTGCTTCCTCCCCGAGGATGCTAAGCATAGCTACACCTCTGTTACTGGTTATTATTCTAAGATTTGTTTTCGCTCTTATAGATACACTACGTCTCTACATTTTTCCATCTGAGAAGTGTGTTTGACATAAACTCTACAAGATGCTTGTAGCAAAAGGCGTGTTTCTGTTTCCCATGCAGGGACAGCTGTCTTGTTTTATGTGTGAACATATGTCAGGGACTAATATAACTTGAACCCACGACTACTGTAGCGTAGTAACGCGAAAGTACGAGATCATCTCGGACATATGCTTGCGTTGTTTATTTTAGCAGATTTTTGTTTCAAATAATCAGTTGACAGTAAAGTCAGTGAAGAACTCCACATAGATTAAAATTTAGCTAAACTTGATCTTGATTTTTGTAAATTTGAATGATTTATTAATTAAATGATCAGAGCAGTTCATATCACGTTTTATTTCAGATTTAATAAATCTGTTTTCAGTATATACAAGACTGGGCTACCTGCACTCTACGTTATGATGGTTATAAAAGTTATTTACCTATTACCTGTAGTTTTAGCTGTAAAGAAGATCAGGAGGATTGAACATTGACTCAGACGTGTGGGGAGGCTCATGTTGATAATAATATAAACTTATTTTTGTTTATGTGACGCGGCAACGTGTAAGTGTAACGATAAACCGGTGTTTTCTGGGGATTGTCTATTTACAGCGGCTCTAAAAATAATTGTAATGTTAATAATTTCCTGAGGGCTATTATTGCCATATATACCCTCTCATGATTTATAAGCGATTATAGCTGGTAGATTACATGTGTTTCGTAATCATTTTGAGTAATATTACTATGAATACTGAGCGCTAATGGTATTGTTTGGTGGTAGAGATTACCGAGACAATGCCTGCCTACTTGATGACGTGTGCCTTCTGGTGTGTACGCGCACGGGATGCTTGCCGTCAGCTGATCGATTTTTTGGAGGTCACACGCCAGATATAAAACTTCTGAGCCCTGTGTAGCACCGTGTAGCACTATGGTATGTATGTCAATGTAACATATATCCATTACGTAACGTAGTAGCAAGTATCAGGCTAGCTAACCAACTACATGTAAAAGGCAGTACTTCACATCGAATACCTTCTTGTCTGTTTTATCACTGAATTAAACCCACAATTTCAGTGTATTGTAATCAAAGAAGTTGTAATATTGTTTGACATATGTTTATCAATACTGTATATTGTTTTCTTCACACTCTTTACAAATCGTCCTGTGGCGTGTGTGGATCGATCCCCACTGACCCATTCCACCGCCTTAAATATTTTGCATATTTATGAGCTGTGAGTTGACCTTCTAAACCAGGGGTCTTGAAACTTTTTTCTCTGAGAGAGACATAAACACCACATATTTTGAAAAAGTAATTCTGTGAGAGCCATGCATTATGTTTAAAACTAAGAGTTCAAGTAAATGTGTGCATTTCGTGTAATTTCAACATTAAAAGTACAATAATTACGTCTCTGAATTATTTTTAATAACATTATTATGCTGTTCTTTTTATATACAATTAATATGTAGTTCAAATGAGTCTGAATAAACGTTTTTTTTTAAATTTTTTTTTATAATCGAAAATTTTGGCTCTCAGAAAAACCAGGGGTCTTGAAACTTTTTCCATGAGAGAGCCATAAACACCACATATTTTGAAAAGTAATTCTGTGAGAGCCATGCATGATGGTTTTAATATTTGACCCGTTATCCACCTGATGGCACGCAATTGATCTTAAACTTTCGGTGTTCATAGTCATCACTAGAACGTTTAAAAACTCGCCAAGATTCCGTAAACCTAATAAAACATGTCAGCTTTAAAACTGCTCAGGGAATTTGGACATTACTTTGAGAGGAAGATACTCTTTTATGTTAATGCTGATGTATAGGTTAGTTAACTTTGTCTACTTCTAGTTACGAAAACCGAAAAGCCTTCTATAATATTTACAGCAACTTGTTAACTAAAGTTAAAGCAGAAGTTAAATGTTTACTTGAATCTTACGTTTACACTCCCTTGAACGTCTTACTGGGAAATCAGTGTTTTATAACTAGTTTCGGACACTTTTTAAAAAAGGGGTTCCCCCCCCCCACAACACACACAGACCGCATTGTCTGGTGGCACCGTGTTAGGCATATCTATAGATGATACTTATGTATGACTGATAGTGTTATGAATGGCAATCTCATAAAAATCGATCTTCTCCACCATAGAGGACAGCTCTTTTACTGGGTTATTTTAAATGATTTTGTTTGGTTGAAGAACCTCATTCAGAGATTTAGTCTGTTTGGTCTGAATGGGTGTTAGTGTGTTTGTGTGGGTGGGGGGGGGTGTCCATTGTGGATTAATGCTCAGTTCAAAGGTCTCACATTTTATTAATATAAACCAGAACGTAGTTGTAATACGTTTAGCGCGCGCGCAAACTCAAACAAGTTCGCACTTCACATGCATGCACATTATGAGTAATAAGAGCTGTAATGCTCCCCCCACACACACATAAGTTACGAGAGACCATTTACAAGACCGAATTATCCGTGTGGTAGAGTGCTTTCACAAATGTCGCCTTCTGGGTCAAGTCCCGGCGTGTAGTATCCGTATGATTTCCAGCAGCATTACATATTTATCTACACCAATTTATGTGGAAGGAAAGTTAATTTACTGTAAAGTGAGAGTGACAAAAATACAAACAATACTTCCCAAGTCAATGTATGTCGAGAATTTTAAAATGCTGCTGGATAATCATGAGAATGCTACAAGCCAGGACCACTCAAAATTTTATCCATTCAGACATATCAAAATTGAAAATAAATTTCTATATTATTCTTTTATTTACCATAGATCATATGTCAATCTTGTATAAATTTATCAAGATTTGGATGGATGGATAAAACCTTCATTTTAACTTCAGATGTCATTTTTTTAAAAAAACGTGTTTTTTATCATTATTTTTTTTTGTTGCATTGTTTAATACATCCAGTGTTTTCAGAAATGCCATTAATATATACACCGACAATGAGCTGCTAGGAGCCTGGCACGAGAAGGATGTTATACTATTTATTATTAAATTGTGTTGTATGTATCTGAATATGCCACGAGGATAGGGACTATAGTGGTAAATAAGGGGGCTGTTGGAGAGCTCGTCGAGAAATGGGAAAGATTTGATGAGCGCGAAATTGTGAGTCAAGTCAATTTGCTGGGAATTCAGAAATTTTGGTGGCGCAGGGCAGAGAAGTGTTGTTGTACAAATATGAGTTGAATACATGACAAGGTATTATCAAATCCTCTCACCACACCAAACTCTGCTTGGCTCATAGTTCAATGACATGCGCAAGCACGACTTGGGATTAAGGAGTCAGCTGTCACATCGATTCTTGACGATTACATCAGAATAATAAATGAAGAAAGCTCATTTGTGGGGATGATGTCGTTGAGTTACATTTTCTTTAGTAAACTGGTGATGTTTTTTTAGATGCCTTGAAATCATACCAAACTCCTGCACAGTTTGATTAATTAAATCTAACGCTAAATGAAGCGTACGAATTTAGCTTTTAATTCCTATTTAAAAATCAAAGACCGTCTCGAAATATTTATGCCCAAAAAATGAACTAAAAACTTTGTACTAAAAGAATCCGTGTTCGTTATCTAGGTGGTAGTGATGTGTGGTTATATTATATACATACGTTAGTTAAGTATACACTTAATACATTCCATGTGTGCTCGTCTTAAATGTGTTCAACACGTTGACCGGTCCATTACACCAGGTTATTGGTCAAGCCAGCCCACGATTTGAAGAAGGGACGGTTCGTGTGACTTGGACACACATCGAGCGGTTCTGAACCTGTTGCTTTTGCTTGTTTAACTTCTTGGTCGGGTTGACCTAACGTCACACTGATCAATCAGATTTCTATTGCTATCAGGATAATAATGAAATGTTTTTACAATTGTGATATTCTTGGTACCTCACTGAAACTTGACACCCTGTTGCGTGATATTCTATTAACTATTGCGTATAAAAAGATTGGTAATTAAAATTTCAGGTGCCCCCTTCCTCCCCGAAATAAGCGGCTTCACCCGAGGTTATCACAACGAATCCATGCCGACGACTAAAGGGGACATTGCCTGGGCACAGCACCCTGGTAACAAACAGTCAGAAATATCGGACAAGTGTAAGGTGTGACGTTGTTTTTATACCTGGTTGAAACAAATATAATTCAACCACGGCGAATAAGCTTTGTGTGCTAAAGTGGTTGGGCACATGCTATTGTCATGTCGGAATACTTGTAGAGTCTTATTTGATAATTTGAATCGCGGAAAACGTCTCTTACTGATTTACTGTTTAGTGAAATTTCCCGATCAGTAGGCTAGGTCCTCGAATAAATACATCAACCGAACACATCAGGAGCTACATTGATGAAGTCGACTGTTAATGGGGTCTGCATACTGATAAACAACCTAGGGAACCATGACATAGATTCCTTCCACCATTCACATCTTTCGCTGTCATGTGTCTCTGCTATAGTCGATGACAATGGCTTTGACATTTGTTAAAATATCAACCGGCGTCGATTAGATCACGCCAATAAGAGTTTCCCACATCACACAACCAGCCCACAGCACACGCACTGTCCATGTAGTTATGTTTTTTTCCCTCTCCGACTGCCAATATTGATTTCCTGATGGCCTCCTTCAATCAGGTCCCTAAAGTCATTGGTGGATGAAATCCAACGGGAGTGGCCGCCCGTGATTGTTACATAATCCAACTTGTCCACTAAAGGTTTCTATGAGAGATTTTGAACTGACCACCCCAACTCCATCGACATGCTTGTTAAACAAAGATCGTATAATAAAAGTCGACTTGCACTTTTATAATGTTACATATTGACATAGTCAAATACAGATGACGTCCTGTATAGGTTGATTTAAGTATGTTCAGACTACATCAATGCAGACTGGACAAAACATGTGTAGGTTCTTCTTCTTCTTCGATCTCAAAATCTTTTGATAGAGGATTTAGACAGCAAGTGCTATATTTGTGATGAACTGCGCTGTGGCTGTCAGTTGGTCCAGTCCACCATAGATTTTGTCATCGAGGGTAGCTTCCTGGGGCCATAAGTCTGTCCGGGTATGGTGGTACAGATGGCAGTTTTGGAGAACATGTTCCGCATTTTCCGCAGCTGTCCCGCAGGGGCACATTTCGCTTTCTCCAATTCGAAGTTTGCGGAACATGTGTTGCCTAAGTTAGTTGTGGCCCGTCCTTAGCCTGAAAATGATGTTGTGTGATTGGCGGGGGAGTTTGAAGTATGCATCACTTTTTGGGTGGTTTTCTTTGAGCTCGGACCATCTTTCAGATTCACATGTGTGTAGGGTCGGTTAGTTCATCTCGGGGGTGGGGAGGATAAAGGGGAGGAGGTGCGAATAAGGTTGTCGCAAAGCCCAGGACAAAGTGTTATTCTTTCATGATGACAATGTTTTTTCCGTATTCTATAAGTCTAACACATGTATGTCTTTTTCGAATATTGTAGTAGGTAAGAAATGACTGATAATCTGATATGTCAGATGGACATGATTTCATTGAGATTTTAAAAAAAGTTTGAAGAAAATAACTTTAATTTCACTGAATTCAGTCCTTACTTTTCCCACATCAAAGATAAATATGACACTACATATATATGGCCGAAAGTTAGTTGTCATCATAGAATTGAATAGACGAGCAGAAATCATTGAATTTCAGATCTCTGATTCCTATTTTTATTTTTTTTTATTTAAAGGAGATATAAATTTGAGAATTCTGACTTAAAGAAGCGCTCAACTTAGTCTGTGTATTTTATTATTCATTGAACTTGCGTGAATCAAATTCATATCAAAAGGTGATTTAAAAATCAAAAGCATCTTTAGCTGAAATGCATTCACAATGATGAACTATAAGCTTGGAATAACCAACAAGTTGAATATCCTTGAACATTTGACTAAGTTAAACTTTCCTTTCACTCCCTATATTTTACTACCACACAACTGTTCAGTGATTTCAATTGCATCAACCATTGAGTTTTCTACCCTTTTTTCCAGAGTGTTTTTTTTTACAGGCACACTAATTTTCTGTGTCTTTAAAATCATAATTCACCCCGTTGGCGGTGGGAGAATTGGTGTGTGTGCGTGAGGGGAGGGGGTAAGGATAAAATATTTCGCGGGTGTGATGTAGCCCTCAGGCCGTTGTTTGTCGGCCTCACTTCACTAATGTAATAAGCGAATTTGATTTATCTGTTAGTTGGCATTAATAATTAAAAAGCACGTCCATTATAACCATCCCAGCCATTACCACGTGTTATCTTGTTTTTGAATCATCGTATTGACACCCTCCGATCCCTCCCCCGTTATAACGCCGTTATAGTATTTTTACACGCTTTTATTTAAGTCACAATGTTTGTATGTTGTATCCATCCACCCTTCCTTCCATCCTTCCTTCAAAACCTGAAACGTAAAATTATACCACTTCTGATTGTCCCAGAGATCTAAATTTTTTTACCACAGATAGATTTTGGATGACAATGCATTGTATCAAAATTTCAGATCGATCGAATGTACCGTATTGAAATTATTGCACTTTTAGTTTTTAGTTTTTGTCTATATAAAATATTATCACTTGCGTCAATGAACCATGCCTCAATTCGCCCTAGAGGGATACAATTATTATAACTTTAAAAAGTACTATCAACATCAAGTCTTGCTGGCCGAAATATAAGCGTGATCGATTGCCGACATGGGGGTACGAGGTTCAATTTTCAGTTAGGGGAAAATGTTTTTTTTTGTATTATACATATTTAGTAAAATTTCTATATGTAAATAAAAGCGTGTCCTTTTTAAAAAAAAGATTTTTTACACGCTTTTATTGAATGCTAGAGACGTACAATTCCTTAACACCTATCTCGCGAGTCAGATTGAATTTAGAGATCCGGCGGTATTAAGGAATACGAGATTAGATGAGATAGACCCGAGGGATGAATTGGAAACAAATGAACCATATTTGATTTAGAGATTCTGTGGCGAGAAAACGATGGAGAAGAATGAGCCAATATCGGGCATCTACTCGTGCTGAACAGTTCGAATTTATCCCTGCTACTTTGCTTCGTTGTGGACGCTAGGGTCAGTGCATATTGCAGTGGCTTAGCAAGAGTAGTTGGGTCTCTCTCCGGGTGAGAATTTTTGTTGTTAATTATATATATAGCGGTATTTTTGCCCAACTGCAAACTGTTTCTGTGTGGAGGAGGTCGTCGTTAACGTCACTGGGGTGTGGAACTATTCAGTAGAAAGGTTGTCATTAGTGTCTGATGTATATATTCGTTAAAATTTAGTCCTTGCGCTAGTTAAATTATAACAATACAGAATACAATTATAATGGGATAAATTTTTACTTCAGTTATTAAAAACTCCGATATTATTGAATGTGCACTATAAAAAATAGGTACATGTATATCCATTTTTTCTATTTGTTTATTGTTGTTACATGTTTTGGGGTATATTGCAGGCGTATTTCGCCTAACCAACATTGAATAGCAAATTCTATGTAATAGACGTATACAATGTTGTCTTTATGTAGCGAATAATATTAATAATAATTAGGGCTGGTATTGATTAAAAACATTTGTTCGATTAATTTGGAAAAATTTATTTGATTAACCACAAATTTCGATTAATTACATTTGTAGAACGCATATAAAGATCCCTTTAAGTCGCGATTCATTATTTCGCGAAATCGGTTAAGTCGCTGTAATTCCACGGCTCCCAAAGTTTGTGACGTTACACATCAAATTCGTTCTGCTATGCAAGAAATAAGGAAGAAAAACCTTTTTGTTTACATATGCATGTCTAGATAAATAATAATAATACTATTAATACGAGGGAAAAATTATGTAGTAAATTTTTAAAAAAATAAATTGGAAAATAAAATTAGAGAAATATTTTCTTAAATTTTAATTGATAAAATTATTTTAATCGATTAAATTTTTTAACGATAAACGATTAATCGTTAATAAGTAACTATCAATTCATTCAATGTAAAACATTCATATCCTAAATACAACATATATTGACATTACGGTGGATATAAGCTTTGTTTATCATTTAAGAATTGTTTGGTTGTTGTTTAATTAATTTTGAAAGCTATAAGTTTGAAGAGATGTGTTTTTAGTGCAGTCTTGAAGGCTTTAGTAGTTGGAATACTGCGAATGTGTAATGGTAGAGAATTCCATTGTTTGGGGCCACTAAAAGAGAAATGCCTTTCACCAAATGTTTTAGTTTGTCTTATAAACATAGAGAATACGTGTATCTTCAGAAGAGCGTAGAAAAGGAGGACCCCGTTAGCAAACAACTTGGATTGAGGTCCAGCTCGAGATCATGCGACACAAAGTTATGTTACTTTTACCCTCCCTCTCCTACTAGCCGAGACGTCAAACATTCACTTCCTGATTCGTCTCCAATTACAGAGACTCGGTCATTTCCATCTCCAAGACCCTTCATATTTGCATAGAACTCAGCGCTTCTCAATTTCTTTAACACTGGAAAATTAACAGCAAATTAACACCACCTCAAATTACGCTGGAAAAAATACCATTGGCCTTTTGTGTGAAATTATGTACGTTTAATATTTTCTTGATAAAAAATCGACGTTAATAAAATTTCTTATAAACTCACTTTTGCTCCAATAAATGCTGTTTGAGAGCTCCTGTTGATCTGGTAGATGTAACGTCATCTAGCAACAGTACAGGATCACATTTGGCCTAGGTAGCCACTCAACTCAGAGACGACGGCTTCACTCTCACTAATGTGTTAGCTCGCCGCTACAGGCAAGTCTGAAATCTTCTTAGACTGTGTTGGCCTGCCACTGATTACATTCGGATCTTAACTTTATTACATACATTATGTTAAAAGAAATGTTGCAGCTGTGTCTTGTCCAAGTCAGCGATTATTGTAGGGAGGTGTATCTCATTCGAAACAATTCGTGATTTTACGGTCAACAAGCAAAGAATATGTAGGGCTGGAAAAAGTGGGAGCGGGGCGTTTGAATATGTTTGACAAAATATAACTGCAAGCTTTAAAATGATGACTCTTTCCAGACGACTGAAAACAAAGCTTCTGTGAAAACAAAAACATAAAAACACATGAATAGTTACAAAAGTTGTTTTTTTAAATAAAAAAATCAAAATGTTCCCATCGTCGTTTTTTTCCCCTTCTCTAGAGTTATTCATTTATATTAGCGCACTCTACATATATTTAACAGAAAAAGCTGTTTTTTATTTTATAGTTTTTAACATTCTTTGGTGTCTTTTTTGTATCCCTGCTTCTGTTATGTCAATAACACGCTCGACGAGCCTGAACCTTTCACCCTAAGAACGTATGATTTGAACCCGGCCTGGCTGGCTGGATATCCTTGACATCACTCGGCTTTAAATACACATCCCACGCCCCACGGTTTCGGGAGCAGAAAGGAAGAGACACACTGATGGTTTTACCCATAATTCACCAGGCTTATTCTATATCAATTAAACAGATGTCCGATGTCCGGACCCCTTGCTGTGACGTCATATTCTCTTCAGGGTATGGCATCATCCTCGATGTTACGCGTGATTTGATTTTTAAGACCTCCACTTTAAAAAGACCATTTTCACTCTCAAATTTTGTTTGCTTACTCTAACCCTAAAGTCTTGCGCACCTAGGCTAATTGTTGGGTATTTAGTGTTTCCCATGTACATTTCGTTAGTGAACTTCAAGGGAACTCCAAGTGTCTCCATTCTATCACTATTTTCTGTCCACAGCCCCTCATTTCAACTTCGGGGCTGTACTCAACATTTAACACTGTTCTCCTCGGCACACCCCTCTTTTACAATGCGCCATGATCTTAACTGCCCTCCTCTTATTTTTTTATTTACACCACTCAACCTCCAGACCCCGCTCCCCCACACGCCAGCCGCACCTCCCCATCTCCATATTGTTACTCACCCGATGAGTGTCTCCAATTTCCCAGCGCACAGATCTCAACGAGCATGGCACGCGTCGTAATTCCACGATGATGGAATGTTTGGGGAATTTTTCACGTGCTGGGAAACCGTGAGACAAAGCAAAATGTCAAGGCCAACTTTTTCTATTTATGTTTTTCTAATCCTATTAGTCACTGTATCTGGAATATTGGTGCCATGGGGAATACAAACAACGAACGAACCAATCGAAAAGTTTCTGGATCGTACAATTCGAGATATTATCCTTTCCTTTTTTAATAATAAAAGGCAATGTTCTGTCCTGTCATCGATAGCGATTGGTCCCTCAAACACATACGACTCCTACAGCCAATCACATTGAACACGTTTACGCGGACGTTCAAAGCGAGTTATTTTTGGTGCAGTATTTCTTCCAAGACTTTATTTTGAGTTATGCGCGTTGGGATTTGTAGTAAAAAGCTATGTTTTTACGATTTATTTTTTTAAACTATAATGAATAGTATTTTTGGGCGTGATGCACATGTAATGCCGGTCGAGACGGCTGTTGGAAGGGAGTTACAACATGCCACAGAACGGTGGCGGAACGTCCTTGCACGGGCTTTGTTGCTCGTATATTATAACATTCCTACATGTCGACAATTACTTTTGAGTATTTAGTGGCATCAGAAGTTTTTACCTTCATTCTTATTTTATTTTATTTTTGATGTAATTAAGTTTACTGGTGTTAAATTGTGTAGTATGACTATTGAATAGCCATTTCAATCTTTCAAAGATTCCATAGATCCCAGTTACCGACACGGTTTTAAGTCATAGGGTGGAAAATGGTTCATTAACATTTTTTAATATTATTTTACAACCATTTCAATGTGTAATTGACATACACGAGACACACGACACACACGAATGTTGAATATCATGTTTCTCCCATCCCTAGCCACACATAAGTGTGAAAAGTAATTTTTAAAGTCTGCTTCAGGTGAGGACGAACGAAAACTGGGAGCGTTAGTTGTTGGTTCTATTTTACCATTTACTCGTTCCATCATTAGGCTCAATAACGTTAGACTATTCGACTCTTATTGAATAAAACGAGGCTTGAACCTTTTCTTTGGTATTCAATCTTGCCCTTATTTAAATACACTTAGGTTAGCGAATCACTTACTTTGTTCCTTGATATAAGGGGCCGTCCATAAATGACGTCACGCACCTAGGGGGAGGGGGGGTCACAATTTTGTGACGACTGGGAGGGGCTGTTTAAGAAATGTGAAGTCACATAAAAAACGTGCAACTTTAAATAAAAGTTCCACTTACATATTTGATTGTTTACAATTTATTTAATGACGTTTTATATGACTTAACGGCGTTTTACGATAGTAGAGTGCAGCCTTAAACTAAATACATTTTCTGTACATACATACATCACAAAAAAGTGATTTTAAACATGCTAATTTTCATGTAGAAAATACCGCTGTGTTTTTTTTTGGGGGGGGGGTCAAAGCTTTGTGACGTCATATTGGAAAGGGTCTAATTTTGTGACAGGGGGGGGGGTAAAAAATCGGCCAAAATCGCGTGACGTCATTTATCGACGGCCCCTATGGGCTTCGCGGGTTATTTTGTTTCTATCGAATGGGTTTGAAACCTATTTGTATGTTTAAGAACAACGATGTCTTTTCCACTACACTTGGACAAATGGGATAAGGTAGTGGGCGTTGGCGTTATGTAAATGACGGCAAATAAAATAAATGTTTCCCGACATTCAGGAGAAGATTGATGACGCAAGAGTTGAACGTATAACCGTCTGTGAACCGTCAAAACAATCGCCGGCCTCTAAGCACGCACCAGCCGAAACATGGCTTTGTCGTTGGGTAAACTGTAAGCTCTTGGCCATGCTTAGCGGCGGTCTAATATTTGATAAAAAGTTTTAACCCTATATCGTCAGTGGAAGCTAAATGATGGATAATGTGTACGACGTCTTGTGGATAATGAATAATAAAAGGTCATAAAGTTATATAACTATTAATCAACGTTTGGATAGATGTACCGCTTTACTGCATCTTACATATGAGTTTGTAATAAAATAACATTAGTGTTACATGAGCACTGAAGGCCGTGGTCTGTGCAACCACTCTGTGTATACTCTATCATCATATGTATCACCCATTCAATACCCCGCATTGTGTATACTCTATCATCAAATGTATCACCCTATTATCAAATGTATCACCCATCACATTGTGTATACTCTATCATCAAATGTATCCTCCATCACATTGTGTATACTCTATCATCAAATGTATCACCCATACAATACCCCGCATCACATGACCACACACTCCAGTAACCAACCAATACTCAAACAGTTAATGTAAGACATTCACGGGAGCTCACCGAGTCCATTACACTAGTAGTTAAAGTGTTACTGTCTCAACCTTCAGGGATTTGTTGTGATTACTCAAATCAGTTTGTCAATACATCTAGATTTTATTCGTCTAAGTGTCAGTGTAGTTATGAATTTTTCTCCAGTATTAAAGATGCCGTTAAAACATAGTTTTTCCAGGTCAAACGTGAAAGTAATTGTCTCTAGACCTAACCCTTGTGGAGTACAAAGCAATGTGGAACCAATTGGTAAAAAATACTAAACATTGACCTCTTCGTAGGAACAATGTACTTAGCGAATCCCCATTCCTTTCCCCACATCTTAAGTTCACATAATGAGATGGTTACCGGCGTGAGCAGCAACCTTTCCCTCAGGTACATCGGGTCCCCTGCTCTTTTCTATTCTCTCTCTTCTCCCCCCTCTCCCTCCCTCCCTCCCTCCCTCCCTGCCCCAATATTATTTTGAAGAAGCTACCGTTCCGTACCTTCCAGTAATAAGAATAAAATAAGAAAAAGAGTTTAGGAAATAAAACTATGTACACTCTAGCTGGAATTACCATTGCACCTGTCAGTCTGCACCTTGGAGCTACCTTTCAAGCGATGCAGCCTTCTATCAACTCTTTAAAAAAAACCCTCCTGCATTCGTACCCATACGTATTTATACAGATTTATTATATAATTATGATGAATAGATCTTTAAGTGATCTTGTAAAATAACTATATGAGGACCCCACCTTCACAAAGGTGTTTGAGGCAAGTTCCGTGATCTTCCCAACCAATGTGTGCCCCACACGCTCGCTGTTTATTGTAGGTAGACTTGTGGCACAGGTTAACGGTTAACACATTATACAAAGCAAAGAACGTTAATACCCAGTTTTAGACCTACACACATTCCATGTGTTTAAAAAAGGCTGAACCAAAATTTGTGTAAAAAGATAATTTATGTGGGGGGTTTCCTCTGTCCTAAAAATAGAAACGTGACTCGGTAATGACTGTTAATTAACAACAGCCCATGTCACTTGATTCACGGATGGAATCTATTCAAAAGACAAGTCAGGGAGGATTTAGTAATATTTGAACGTTCTGGGCAAAAAACAATTTGTCTGAGTATTTAAATGATGCAACATATTGTGTCAGTTTTTGGAACCCTTTGAGTAAAATTTTTCAATTGGGAGGATTGGCTGCTTATCAGACATTTAGTATTGTATGATGATGGTGATGATATTTTTATAGTAAAATTAGCACTTTGCGTTCAATAAATATTTATTTTTAAAAAATTTCAATCCATATATTAATTCTTATTTTCATAGTACCTGAGCCTTGTTTAATAAAAACTAAACATATATATATATATAAATTTATTTTTAAAAAAACCAAACTATACAAATTTTTTCAAAAAAGAATTTGCCTCAGTGCTGTGCAAAGTGTTTCGCGGTGCTGGTGTGCACACTACTAAATATGTATAGACTGCATCTTGCTTGCTCTAGTTTCTGGCAAATTATATATCAATATACATAATTCCCGTTGTATGTATGTATGTATGGATGTACATGTAATTGTTTTCGGGCTGCCCATTAAATTCCTTTTCCTCTTTATTATAAAAAAAGTTTGAGCTTATATTTTAATACAAGGCGTGCATCGGAAGGCGCGCAAAAAGGTGTGCAAAATAATTATAATTTTTAAAAAAATAATTATATGACGTCATTGTTTTAGCTTATATTTTAATTTTTGAAAAGGGAAACGATGTAAAAATAGGATTTGAGGATTTATAATTATGAAATACTTTGTGTACATTTCAGCAAGTTTAATATTTCATATTTATCAAACAAGGATAAGTTACTTATGTTATTGATTCCTGTTGTCTGTATGGATGTAGTGCTGTTAGGTGGCGCTGCGATCGATTTTGTTTTATAGTGCTGTTTGAACCAAAACAGATTTCGTGATTTTTGGCGGGTTATCTCTAGTATAGATAGAAAGCCCTTTGGTAACTTTTCTGTGTAAGTATGGAGACTTGAAATTAATTTGTCTTAAAATTAAATCAAGAGACTTTTAAATAATTAATATTGTAAATGTCTATTTTGTTCACAGATGTCATCATAGAAAGTCAGTAAAAGGCATCAGACTTTAACACTCTATTAGAATCATTTGACTTATACAAGCTACAACTGCGTTGTAGCCAACACAATCAGCAGCCATTGAGGGGCACGCTCACGCTCCAGACATGAGTCTGCCCAGACCCACTGGGATAAAGCCTCCATCACGAATAGGCCGACCATCAGGGATACCAGCACCTAAAATCCCAGCAGCATCACCAGCATTAGTACCAGCAGCTGCACCAGTAGCTGCACCAGTAGCTGCACCAGTCTCAGGAGCTGTGCCACTATCTGCGTCTAAGGCTCAAAGTAGGTCATAGTCCTTCAAACCTCATTACACTTGAAGGTGAAAGCCCCTCATTGCTTGCTTTTCTTGTGATAGATCTCAGATATCACCTCCAACCCATTATAATTGTTTAAAAAAAATAAAAAAATAAATAATTAGTACATGATTTTAAGAAAATCCACATTTTCATATTAAATAAAACATCTTAAGTTTTGCTTTTCTCATAAAATTCAATGTTGTGAGTAATTCCACAAAAAAATGCCCATCTTTCATTTATTTCCATTATGCAGTTTAATTGAACTGTCAGAGATCATCTTTCATTTTGTCCTTCAGTTATCTTTAATTATTCAGTATGTGCATTTGTTGCATGGCCTTGTATGTTGTTGATTGTGTTGAATTTGAAAATAATTTTTGTCAAATCAAAGTATATACGACAAAGCTTAGCTTAATGTCTCAAAGCTAGAAAAGTATACTCAATAGTATACATACTTTTTCTTTAAAACAAATTGTATTCCCCAAAATTATTAAAACCATTAAATGAATTAATGATTATAAAGACCTTGCTTAAAAATACTTTGTTAGAAGCTTATCATTTCATTCAAGCTGTTATTAGAAACTTTATATGTAGAGTCTAACCATTATGCATTAATTTTTACTTGTAGAATTTCCAATACAATCACATTTATAACTCAAATTTCTGTTAGGAAAACCTTTTAGGGAAAATGTGACAATAATTAATTATGGTAAGAGTGACCTCAATCTTAAAGCTCAAAGAGCGTTTCATTATCATTCTTTGAGTTGCTTTGTTTTGTTATTAGCATCAATTTCACTTCTGATTTGAAAACTTTAATCATCTTTAATATTTGAATTTGAACACTTGTTTAAAATTTAATTTTTTAAGGAATGAATATGAGTGGATAAGCATGAATATTTCTCACCCAATAACTTAATTATTTGAAATTTGAGTTTTCATAAAAAATAATTCATGGAGTTAATTTTTTTATATTTACAATAACTACCAATATCTTATTTCAGCCTTTCCAGCCTTTCCTTTTTTTCAATCACATTTTCAGTTATAGGAATTCACATATTTTTAATATTAGTTTTAGTTTTTTATGTAAGAAGTGAAACTTGCTGCTTTGGAGCATAGCTTTGATAAATTTTAATTTAAAAAAAAAGAAAAAAAAAGCAATGCTGTTATGAGTTATAATCTTTCTATTTGCTAAGTGCTATGATTTTTTTAAAAAATGCATGTATGTTGCCATTAGTCTGTGTGTGCTAGTAATGAGCATGTATCTTGCTTGTTTTGTTTCCTTTTCTGCAAACAAAGGTGCCATTGCCAAATCTGCCAGAGGGGTTGGATTTGCACCACTCCATGCTGAGCACTACGCTGGAAAAACTGCGCCATTGCTGAAAGGTATTGATCTTGTTTTGTCGTATCTGTTCAAAGCTGTCCCACTAAGAGGGCTGGATAATGATAGCTAAACATGAATTCAGCTTTATATATACAGTAGTGAAAGCTCCTATTGCTGCTACTGATGTGCTTCTTAATGTTGTAAACATATAGTGTAGTCATAAAATTGTTGTCAGTAAGTTGTCACTTGTACTGCGGTTATGTTTTTTAGAAGCAGCTATTTCAAGCATTATAAATAAAACCTTATGCAATTTAAATTTAATCCAATGTTTTTTTTCCTCTTCACTCTAATATCTCATTTAAATAAGGGAACATTTTCTGTAGCCACCTCTGAGCCCTTGGTCAAAAGTTTCTTACCACTTGTCAGAACTGAGGTCTTCTGGTTTTACGTCTAAAAGCATTTTTATTTATTAAGCAATTAATTGATTCCTGCTTTACAAGTTTGTTTTTTATTAAGAGCTATTTGAGCTGCCTGTTTTATGGCATAGTTCTTGACATTTTGCTTTAATGAATCCTGTTAAAAAGCCGGTTTTAATTATAAATGAATTTCTTAAATTAAACTATTTTACTCATTTAGTGTTTCAAGTTTTGAGGCATTATGTGTTATTTCATATCTTCAACCCCCTGAAACCGTGACTTAATGTTTCTGACATACTTGTCTAGCTGAAATTTCTTGATTCTTAGAAATAACCTCTTATCTTGTAGAAATTTACTCAATTAGTACAGGAATAGGTGCCTAGATATACTTGCGTGGTATTAGTGGTACATGTATATACCCTTTGAACTTTCAACAAGTTCATTTCAATTCCAGTATGTTTCACAGATGGCTGTTTGGCAGGCACTCAGACACAGCAGTTTCCTGAGGGAGTGTTGTCTTTCTAACAAATAATATCCTGTCTCTCTCAGCTTGCATTATTGACTCCCAACCGGCATGTGAAAATTGTGTGTTGGATTGGATATAAAAATAATAATTCTCAGTGTTATGTTCATGCAAACAATATAATTTTAATTTTATTACATAAATGACTTTTGTTTGTGTCATTATTTCCCTTTTAATGAGATAACCTTTCAAGATAAATGAAACCAAAATCTGGTGATAAATAGTTTTGTAAATAATGTGGGTGACAAAGGAGATTTGATTTACAGCTGAACTAAGATACAGTTTAAACCACTGGCCTTTAAAAAAAATTGACTTTGCTCTTAAATCCATCTTCAGATTCAGTGGAAAACTACATGTACTTATTTAAATATTCATCACTTTAAGAACACTTTTTTGGTTTCGTCGTTTTCTAAAAGGAATATACAACACACAAAAACACAATGAAAATTTTTTTTTCCTTTCCTAAAATATCAGTTAAACATCAGCCATCTTCAGCATGGTTTTCTGGATCATAGTCAGTGTTCTGGCTAACTTCAACCAACACACATTTATTATGTCAATCACAAATCAGGGAAATGATTTTTCCCCTTTTATGGAGCTAGATAGTTTTTACTACCAATTCCTAAATCTGTTTTACATTTTTTGTTCTTTTAAAAAAAATTTTGAGTTTATTTTTACTGAGTTAAAAATTTCGTTCACTTCAAATTTGCAACATGCCACCTTACAATCCAGCTTAATGGCAAACTATCTCTAAACATTAGGTTTTAAATTGTAAGTGAAGCTTATGTTTCTTATCTGAATTAACTTTTGTTTCACTACTTCGCAGCATGTTGCTACCTGTTTCATGCTCTTTGTGTGTGTTCAGTTTTAAGCATGGAAACCTTAAACATATCTTTTAGTGTCACTTGATTTAAATACCTTTTTATTCATGTTTGATGCGAGGGGGCTAGATATAGTACACACATTTTACATTACCTGTTTAATAGGCAAAAATACCAGGAACAGCCTTTAAACAGAGTATTTTCCCTTCAAAACCATTGTGGCACATTTAAACTAACAAGTCAACATGAGTTGTAGTAGTTGCACCCACAATACACTCTCTTCTTGAAGTTTCTTCTAGTTCTTATCTTGCTGAGTATTTTGGAATTCTGCCAGAGACTTCATTGATTTTGTCTGTTTCCTCATTCACTTCTCCTTACTCTAACTTATTAGGAGTATCTGTATAAGAATGAGCTGAATCCATTCTGAATATAAACTAAAGCAGATACATTCTCAAAAACTTTGAAATAACTTTTAAAAAAACAACAACTCTAACATTGATTGAAATCGTCCTTGATAAATCCACTGTTTTTTTTAAAAAAATAGTATTGTTTTATTCAGTTCTCATTCTCATAACATTTGATTTTTTTTTCTCAAGAAAATGGTGATGGAGGAAATTAGGCTGATTAAAGATAGAAAAAAAAATTTAACATAAAAAATAAACATCTGAGAAAAGCTATTTCATGATTGAAGAATTAAAAAATATAATTTCTTTGATTCAATTAGGCTCATATCAACTGGTTCCCTACTTTTGAAACAGTTTAAATGAATTAATCAATGCATAGCAAATACCTGCTAATCTTTTTATTTATATAATGCACTTATTATGTATGCAGTGACTATTAGTTAGGAAGTCACAAATAAGAAAATAACACAAATGTGAAATTATCTAAACTATTACTACATTTAAGCAACTTAACATTTATGTATGGTTTTAATGTAATGGTTAAATTAAATACATCTACCTACTTGAGTTTTTACCCATCCCAAAAGCCCTTTGGCTTTTTATGCTCAGTTCTTGGGTCAATAGAGTGTTTTTCTTCACCTCTGTATCAAGGCCATTTTGACCACTGTTAAATAGTTTGACAGCTCTCAGTGCTGGCACTCATCCAGTCAGGATATTGATTTACACACAGGACAAGCCTTGATCTGGTCAGGGAGATCCACATCTACTACATAGTTGGAGTCCAACTGAGTGATGATCACCACGATGATCCCATTCAAACTGGCCATTAATGGAATAAGGCATTACGAGCATGCTGGCTTATTCCCTGATAAATAATATTGTATTTGACATCACATTGTAACATTATTCAGGTCACAGTTTTTTTAAAAGATGATCATATATTGTAATAAATTCTGCCCTTATAAATATGGTTCAAGGGGGGAAAAAAAAAGAAGGAAAAAAAGTGTGGGTATACAACACAACTCAACAAACACTTTGGGAAGGAGATTTTGGGAACAGAAAGTTTCAAATTATGTCGGTTATGAATAACGGAGTAGTCAAAAAATAAAATTATTGAAACAGCAAACATTAAATTAAAAATAATTTCTAGTAGCATAAATAGTTAATGAACTAAAGTGCAGAAAGTGTAAAGATCAGGAATAAAAAACAAATGTGGATTTTGTTTCTGTGTTAATTGAAGTGAGAGTAGTTCTCTTTAGTAACCTGAAATGAATTTGGTTCTCGGTAGAGTGGGCAATGTATTGATGTTTTATGTTATTTCATCGTACACTTGTAATTGTTTTTTTTTACATTTTGATGGCCATACTTTAGTGTCATCACTTATAAATGAAGGCTCCTAACAGTTTCTTTCATGTTAAGTGAATCAACATTTTTATTTTGCTCAGGCCCAGAACCACCTTCCGAAGATGTCATCAACACAGACGATTTCAAAATTGGTGACAGGATATGGGTCAGTGGAACGAAGCCAGGGGTCATTGCCTTTATTGGTGAGGCTCAGTTTGCCCCTGGAGAATGGGCCGGTGTTGTGCTAGATGAGCCCATCGGCAAAAATGATGGAAGTGTCATGGGTATCAGGTACTTCCAGGTAAGAGGGAACAAACATTAAGTTGAGCCTAAAAATTTAAGACTGCTCTATGAGCAATGGAAATATTAGTTTAAAATGCCTCAGTTACATCTGTCAGTCTTTATCTTAAAGAAGTGTGATTAGTTTTCATTATAAATTAGCTGAGAAAAGTTTGTCAAAAGTCCACAGTGAATGTCAAGTAGATCTACACAAATGCTAGGATATTTCTTATATTGTTTACATGTAAACAAAAAGTTACATGTTTAAAAAAAAATACCAATTCTTTTTTTCTCAGTGTGAAGCCAAAAGAGGTGTATTTTCCCGTTTGAGCAAACTGTCCCATACGCCACAATCTCCATCACGGCCACCTTCACAAGGTCACGATAGTGTTTCCAGTGACACGAAACCAACCGTTGCCCCCCGACTGAGCCTTGGGGATACAAACCTGGCTGGGGCTGTGCCCACAACCAATGGAACATCTTCCAGCATTCCATCCCGGCCCTCTGTTAGTTGCTAGCGTGTATTTTTATTAGACCTTAGTTGTTGGGACTTTGCAGGTTTACAGTGGCTCATCCATAAAAGTATAAAAAGGGGGGGGGATGCAACATTTTTGAAAGAAGGTGAATGAGTTGTTGAGATTAAGTATAGTGTGTTTAAAGGTTTTAAACATGTTCTTATATTGCAACATGTTTTTAAAAAAAAGGACTACAATGTAAAGTGAGTGGAGGATAGTTAAAAATAAAAATTTAAAGACATTAGTTGATAGTATTTTGTTTGATTTTAAAACACAATTTTAAAATATTGTTCATTGTTTATTGTTGGGTAGTTAATTTAAATCCATAATGATGTGACCTAGAAATCAGGAAAATTTAGTTTAAATAAAATATATCTTCTCAGTTCCATAAAATAGTCCAATATTTCTTCAATATATGTCCATCTGTCTCCAGTCACGGCTTGGGATGAGTGCCAGTAAAAACTTATCTACCTCCTCATCAAGCCTCCACAAAGTCTCCTCTACGGGGACAACACCCACAGGAACTTCTGGAACAATGACCATGAGGTTACCCGGCACAATGCCTGGTGGGGTCAAAGTTGGGGATAAGGTGAGGAGCTATGAGACAAAATAGAATAAAATCCAACAATCACTCATAAAATGAGAACAAATGATGGCTAATTGTGCTTGAAATATACTTTAAATCAAAAATTGTTTTATTATTTTTTTTAAACATTGAAAATTATGTATTAACTTTCTTTAAGTGCTTGTTAATATATTTTTTCATTGATAGTTATTAAATGCATGCATTCATACCTATCTATTTAAATAAGATGCACTCTAAGAAACATAATTTTGTTGAGTGTATGTACTATGATCACTCATTTTACTAATGAAAGAATCTTATCTAACTGTAATTAGTTTTTGTTACCAGCATTCAAATTTAAAACTCACTGAATCAAGAAATATAGATTTTCTTCTTGGTTTTTTTGGTCCCCATCTTAAAGCCACAGCTGAATTTGTTTTCATTTTCCTAAGGAAAGGATAAGTTATAATTGAGCAAAGAACCAATGTATCTCCCTCCATCTAGGTGTTTGTCAGTGGTTCCAAACCAGGTACTCTGCGATATATAGGTGAGACAGACTTTGCAAAGGGTGTTTGGGCAGGTGTGGAGTTGGATGAGCCCCTAGGCAAGAATGATGGAGCTGTTGCTGGGAAAAGGTGAGTGTTGTCTGGAGGAAAAACAAAAATGACGTAAAGTTAATCAGGTTGGGGGTGGAGTGGGTGTGTGTGTGTTTAGGACTGCCTGTCAAGGTCACAGAAAAGGATTGTGCTTACAAACAAGGGAGTATAAGTATTCTCAGAAAAACAACAACATTTGAATTAATCTTCAAGCACTGCATTTGGTTAAGGTTTTAGATGATTACACAATGCAGTTAAATCATTAAAAAAAATAGTTCTAATCCTTATAAATGATTAAATAATTATTAAATTGGGTTAAGACTGTTTCTCAAATAGGGGCGCGAGGCTCCGTAAAGGGGGGCTTGTTTGACCGTTATGCAGAGGTGTACTTATAACAATTTTAAAGACAAATGATACTATTTACAGTCGCACGGGGGGTGCGAAAAATGTTTTCTTTCTTCCTAGGGGGGCATGACAGAAAATAATTGAGAAACACTGGGTTAAGAGGATAAATGATATCTAATTGAGCTCAGCACTTAGTTTCCTTCCTCGACATCAACTAAAAAAAGGATTCAATAAAAACTGTATATTTTCTTGCAGATACTTTGACTGTAAACCATTACATGGACTGTTTGCTCCAGTCCACAAAATATCCCGTGCAGGCTCAGCCACATCCACACCATCTCCACATTCACGACCACTCATGTCCACAAGTCTCAGGAGCTCGCGAGAACGTAGCGGGAGCCAGGAAAGCGTGTCATCTCTTTCGTCAACCGCATCGAGTGTATCGAGATCGCGGGTAAGGTTGGGCGTCACATCACTGGCCAACCAGGTACATGCAGCATTTTTGAAAATTATCTCATTAAATAATTTGATTGCCTCAAATCCCTCTGGATGGGATAAGTTCTGTCTTTTTCTTTCTGTTCTTAGATACGTAATCATATTTGGTGAAGAACTAGGAATATAAATTGCTTGTCAGGCTGTCTACAGCTTCTGGAAACTCTTGGGTTGTAGCTAAGTTTGGCCTAAATAAAAACACAAAATCTCTTAATTCTTATTAATCTTTCTGAATCAATCCATCATGACCTTGAATCTGTGAGGTCATCCAATAAATGAAAATCTCATTGATGCAACACCGTCATGTATAATGTATATTGATCATGTGCTCTTGGATCAACAATAGGAAATACTGAAAAGAAAAAGAAAAAAGCACCAATAATTTCACTTTGTATACATTTACAAAAATATATAGACATTTATCTTAATTATTTAAGAAGTTTAAAAAAAAATGTTTGCACACAATTCCATAATCATTGATCTTAAGGGATATACTTTCAAACAGCATTAAAGGGAACTTTTCTTTCTAACAAAATGTCACTCAACCCCCCACCACCCCCAGGTTATTATACAATTAATAACAACAGAATAGTCAGCACCAATATCACATACATCAAAATCAGCCTCAGGTTTACTGTTTACAATTATTGAAACAAACATATGGTCAAAGTTGCATTTTAAAAAGAATGTAAGGTATATTGATCAGAAGTGAATGCCTTTATAAAATAGTGTAAACTTGAAGGGAGTTAGTTATACAGAGCCAACACAAATTGTTTTCTGTGTAATATTTTTCAAATTTTTCATTACATTCAGATTTTTTAGCCTCTCTTTTAACGCAAATAACTTTTCTTTCCTTTTTAACCAACTGGCCAGCTGAAGGATAGTTTGCTTATTTCATTTCATTTTTATCCATAACCCAAAGTTGCTTTTTTAATTGGATTAGGTTTTACCATGGGGGCTGAACTTTGGTTTCTTATTATGCGTGAACAAAATTAGTCATTATATAGGTTTTTTTTTCTCTCTCTCTTTAATTTTTGTTGAGCTTATTTGTTTCATATTTAATAAGTAAACTTTAACGTCAACTTGGTTCTTTGGATACTGCTATTTCACATGTGAATATTTTCCTGATAGTTTAATTTCTTTTGGAAATCTTTCATTCTTTCCTATTAAAGTTTTAGCTTTCATTATGGCCAATAAAATTTTACAATTGAAAATTGGTCACTAAGAAGACCAACTAATTGAATGTATAAATTTCAGTATGCCTTAGGCATTTTAATAAATCATTTTTAGCAGCTTTTTCTAATAACTTCATTAAAGTGTTTCTTAAACTGATTTAATAATTGACATAATAAATCACCAAAACATTTAAAGCAATGCCTTTAAGTAAGACAAGTATATAATTAAAATCCAGCCCTTTCCAAATATTTTTATTTCAAAAAGAGCAAGTTAATGACATTTCTAAGATAAATATTGTTCTAACTTATTAACAGACCAACATTTTGAGCAGCTCTTTTATGACCAAGTTTTCCAGCTATTTGTCTGTTGTATTTGCATGATAGTCATTTGCCTTTTGTTTGTGGCATGATGGTGATGAGCCCTCCCTCACCCCCACCCCACTACTTTTCTTAGGTGTCATGAGTTATTTCAAATGATCACAAAAGTTCAGGAATATTTAAAAAAAAACATGAATTTTGTGACCTCTACAAAACTGTTGAATTGTGCATCATCCATGTGATATTAAACTTATATTTTGTTGTTTTATAATCCTAATCTGTTTCCTTGACTTGCCCTGTGCTTTGTAAACAAACAAATCCAGATGCTAGGAAGTTTGAGGGTGATTGCTCTATTATTGTATCTCTTTTTATTAGTTTTAGTGATTTTTTAATTTTTATGTAAAACTACACCCATTTTTTTTTAAAAACTTTTTTTTTCATGGCTATGCAATCTAAATTTTATTTCAGTTTACTCCTAGAGCTGTCTTTCATACACAAGTATTTTTCTTTATCACAATTTTAGTATAATTTTCATTTTTTTTTCCTTGCTAATATTTCTTGTAACCCCACCTGTTGAAAAAGAAAAACACCTCAAGAACTCACTTTTTAAAATTTTGTCAAACGTGGTCACCACTTCTTGCAATTTTACTATAGATTGTTTCTTCTTATATTGAGATTTATGTTAAGCATAAACATAAATGATAATTTCTGAGTCAATAATATAGTGAATACACACAAACTAAATCTTTTCGGATTATTTTGTAAGTAGCCGTCCAATGTCTCTTTTAAAATTCTTTTATTCGTCATAGTTTTTCATTTTGTTCTTATAATTTATGTTTATGCTTGAAATAAATCTCTTAATATTTAAAAAATAAACACAAATCCATTCAGATTTGAATATAGAATACAATTTGTGTTAAAGAAGGCATATCATTAAAAAGCTCAGTAAGTTTATTTGTAGTTACTAAGCTCTGCCCTTTAGGTGCACATGTACACAGCTACTAAAGTTTTATTGCAATCTTACCCCATCCATCAACTCAAATTCAAATTAGTTTGCTAGATAAAAATGAAAGGATTAAATTAAATGTAAAAACATGACATTTAATTTCAACCTTTATATTGTAACAACTTTAAATCACGCACAGAAACAAATTAAATAGGTATGCGTTAACACACAGGGAATTCAGCTCACGGTTTCATAACTCTTTGGTTACTTTCATCTCATCTCTTTTCTAGATCTACCCTACATTTTGGTGGTAGTTGAACAACTTGTCTACTTACCACTCAGTTTCTGATGGGAAATGGATCTAACTGAAGTTCATTAGGGATACATTGGCTGGGTCAACACATTAAACATTCACTGCTATATATGTTTCCTCTCACAGAATTCCCCATTTAAACTGTGTTGTCTATTTCCTGTCAGAATTGCTTTATTTAAAACTGCTTCTGGTTTGCTGCATGTACTTGGATGTCTTTGTTTATTGTGCTGACATGAGAATAGATTTGACATGACTCGTCATAATATTGGTCCCATTATATTGGTCACTGCATTGTTTAGATCATTTCATGACATAATGCCACATCCATTTACTTGGTTTGTTTAATGGGAGGAGATGGAAGCCACATTCATTTTATCTCAACCAGACACAATTTAAGTATGTACTGTATCATTGTCATGCATACCATTCGTTATAAAGCTATAAGTTAAAGAAATTCTGTAAGGGCAACTCATAATGTATTTTTAAAGTTTCATTTAAAAATATGTTCACAACAGGTAATATTTTTTCAGACTTGAAGCTTAAATTAATTCACATTTCATAACAATATGCTATCAACATACTTAACATAGCAGAGTTTTAGCTTTTAGCATTAAATACTACATAGTTAGCTTGTTGAATGTTATTTGTGCAAGGCTTCACCTAGTCCTTGATAAGGGTAGTGGATATGTTGTCAATAAAATTATTAATAACTTATAGCTTTAGTTGAATTAAAAATAAATAAACACATTTTAATAAAAATTTAAAATAATAAAAATTAAGCCCACAAAATGTATTACAATGTATTAGATTTATTTACCTGCTGTGCATGGCCTATTTGTAACAAGTGTCCCACCTATTCAAATTAAAATACTATATTTTTTCCCAATATTACAAAGCATGTTAAAATTAGCTACTCTGTAACCTCCACTTGTTAAATCTTCTGATGCTTCTAAAATGACATAAGCTAACAGCAGTTGTCCTCCACATGATTGACGTACACAAAATCATCTTCTGTCAGTATATCTCTTATTTTGAAGGTTTATGGTTGAGCTATGTTTATATTTTTTGCTTTCACCATTATTACTAATGTCATATTCAACAATACTTAATCCTGGTTTTAGAAATTCTTGTGTAACCTTTTTGTCCTTTACAAGGGCCAGTGTGATAGCAGTTACCCATATTTAGTTTTATAGAATTAGTATACTTTATTCTAATAGGAGAATAGAGAACTTTATGAAATAAAGATATGTATGTAACTTCTTAAAATCTCATTCATTTTGAGCTATACATTAAAATGGAAGCAAAATAATTTTAAAAAAAAAGTAATTTCTTAGAGGCATCTTGATATTTTGATTTAATATTTTAAAAATGAAAAACTGAAAACATCAAATTGCCTTACTATGTTAAATCTGGAAAAGACATCATTTATTCCTGGTCCACATTATTGCAAGAAAATCTTTATAAATTAGAACTTAAAATAAAGTAGGTCTTTATAAATATGGTTAAAGTTAAAAAACAAAATAAGAACAATTTGTTTAAAAACCCAGCTAAAACTTGGACAGAGATTTTGAGGACAGAAAGGTATAAACTATGTCTACTGTACATAGTTGTGTAAACATGTAACAAGCACTATTAATTTTTTTAAACTACAAAAACCAGATTAAAAAACAATATATTTCAATATTACCATAACTATTACCATTAGAAAGCTAACAATTGTTTGATTAACACCGCCTACCCCTTAATGTGCAGGCATCAAAAACTGGACAAAGGCCTAGCACTCTAAATCTGTCAGCCACAACTGCTGCACTGCAGGTGAGTAGTCTGCCTTGATGGACATTCTTAATAAGTCATTTGGTTTAAGAAATAAAATAGATTTAAGATTTTGGCTTCTATATTAAATACATATTGTTTCAAAACTATGCATTGAAGTATGACAATTTCTGGCACAATCGAACTAGGTAATAAATAAAGAGAATGGAATGTTTAGGGCTATAATTCTGACTCATTTTACCCCAATATTCTGTATGTACATCAAATCACTATTTGTATGTTAATACTTTTTATATAATTATTGCAAGTTTAAAGCTTTACTTTGGGTATACTCCAGTTGCAGTTGGGTGGTTCTATCCAGAAATGAGCTGAATCTAAGAGCTTGAGTGGGGAGCATGTTTATCAAATAAAAACAATTAAAATTTACTTAGAGATGTTTTGTATTTTAGACTGGCACATCAGACTTTAAAGCAATAACAATGTAACACTGTGGGTTTTGGGAGAGAAGCTCAGGAATATTCTTTCAAAAGTAGAAAGGGTGCCAAAAAAACTTGCCCCCCCCCCTTCCCTGTTTGGTCCCAAAAATTTTACAAGATAAAATCTAAATTTGTTTGAAACATGCTGTTTTTCTGCTGTACATTACTGCTAACATTTTGGATAAACAAAAATAATTAACAAAAAGCTTTAATAACTTTCTTTCTTCATGTTCACTGAAACCATCAGTCATTTTTTTTCTTTCCTAATTTTTATTCTACATAACAGATTTTTAAATTATTTTGTAATATAACCCAGCTTCTCACACCAATATCTTTAGGTAGTCTCAAGATTTAGCCTGACAGAAATCAGATTTATTCTTTAAGTTTTTTATTGATTAATTTTTTTCTTTCAGTATTGTGTGAGTTACCTAAGCTTTGCCTTATCGGGCTGTCTGTGTACTCTGTTCATTTGCTTTCAATATTCAAGCCAAGAACACACTCTTTTGTTTTTGGATTAAATTTAATGCCCATTTAAGAATGTGTTAAGAAAGAATTTAAAAAAAAAGCTTTTGTTTTTTAAATAATCAATATTGATTGTATTTTTTGTTGAATGTATGTTGCATGATATACTCCCTCCCTGCGCTTAAACACCTTAAAACATGAAAATATTAAAGAACTGACACAAGCTTTCAACATTATCATTCAAATGTGTGTAAAATATTGAGCTATTTAAATGTTTATTTATATCTTACAGAAAGCCCTGAAAGAGAAGGAAGAGCATATAGAACAGTTGCTACGAGAGAGAGATTTAGAAAGGTCTGAGGTGGCAAGAGCAGCAGCACACGTTGATGAAGTAATTGACCATTCTTGTACAATTTTTTGTTGTAAATACCTTTAAATGCATTTTTAAAAAATATAAAGTTAAGCACTTTTAAGGGAGATAAAATGCAAAATTAACCATTTTGTAGTAAATAAATATTAAAATCTACAAATTTAATCTGTTTATTAGGCTGAGGGTCAACTTAGTTCCATCAAGGCAGAACAAGACAAGCTGCGACTAGATGCGGAAGAGCAGATAACCAAATATAGAGCTCTAGCGGCAGAATTAGAAAATGAAAAGCAAGAGTTGCTGGCCTTCTTAGAAGAAGAGAAGCGGTAAAAAAAAATTTATTTCCATCATATCTCACCAAATTAGATAGAAAAGATTTACTTACTAGTTTTTGTAGAATTAAGAAGTCGCAAAACATATCTGTAAATATGATTTTTAAATTTAAAAATCTTGTCCCAATTTATTAGGTTGCATTGGATAAATTTATCTTGATAATATAAATTTGAGCTTAGCTGAGAAGTTAAATATATCATAGGCTTTGAAAGAGACCCTATTGCTACATCTCTTTGATTTGATTGTAGATTTTGTGAAAGCTAAAAATAGTTGTATCGATGTGGCAAATACCATAGTAAGTATAAATATAAGTAATGGGAGATTGAAATAAAATAATCTACCTTATTGCACTGTACATAAAACAGACAACTAGCTTGGAATTTAAAAAGTATAGATTTTGTTTCTTGTTTTCTAAGGTACATTTTTTAATAATCTGACCACCCATGACAAGGTCTGTATTTGTTACATTATTGATTTCAGAAAAGTTGAAGATTTACAGTTCCAGTTAGAGGAAGAAGCTCTGAAGGATGAAGGCGATGTAAGTCTGTTATTTCAGGGCAATTACACTACTACACAAATTATTTGTACTGAGGGTCTTTGGGATAACACCACCATTGAAAGTATGGGTTTTGGAAGTTAACACCAGAGCCCTACAATATAATGTATAGTAGGTCATGTGTCAGTTTGTTTAATGTATAGTAGGTCATGTGTCAGAGTTTGTGTAATGTAAAGTAGTTCATGTGTCAGAGTTTGTTTAATGTATAGTAGGTCATGTGACAGAGTTTGTTTAATAGTAGGTCATGTGTCAGAGTTTGTTTAATATATAGTAGGTCATGTGACTGAGTTTGTTTAATGTATAGTTTGTAATGTAGCAGTGTTAGTTTAATGTATAGTAGGCATGTATCAGTGCTAGTGAAATGTATTGTTGGTCACGTAGCTCAGTAAATTAAACTACAGTGGGACCCGCTTAAGTCGACGGCCTCGGGGTATGAAAAAATGGCGCCGAGATAAACGATCATCGAGTTAAACGAAAACCAATATGGCGGCAAAATATTAACATGCGCTTGAATATTCTTTATATACATCTTCTTCTTCTTCGTTCTCAATTTGAGTTTTGCGTGCCGACGAGTTTTGCGCCAATTGGCCCGTGGTCTCCGACTTCAGCCTGCTGTTTTATCTGGATGTGCTTCCATAGCCTTTGGTCAGCCAAGACCATCTGCAAGGCAGCAGTTGATTTCGGCAAGTGATGCAGCGTTCACAGGCCACGGCTATAAGGGTTCCACGCATTACCCAGCCGCCTTTTATTTTCCCTAACTATGCGTTAGGTACCCACTCGAAGCTGGGTGGACTCGGGGACGCCCTAGGCCCCAGGAATAAATCCATGGCGTCCCATGGATTCGAACCCGTGACCATCGGTACGCCAGTCGAGAGCGCTGCCACTCGACCACCGTATCCCCTTTATATACATGATGTGCGTTAATTAGTGATGGGCCGATTAATCGGAATCGTATCGGAATATCGGGACCCTAATATTTCTTCACTCTTTCCTAAGGTTAAGACCGTTCGTTTTTAAGGACCGTTTAAATATAACCCAGGGTTCCCACTCAGTTGGGAAAACGTGAAAAAGTCGGGAATTCTTAAAATAATTTTCCTGGTCTTGAAAGTTGGGAAATAGTCGGGAAAAGTTATGACTAGTTGGGAATTTTTATATATATATAAATATTTGCCGAAGTAAATGAATTTGATTACGTCTCTGTGGTCATGTTTCGATTCCATTTGATAAAAAAAAAGTTACCAGTTTATAATTGTTTGCGCATGCGTTAAAACTAAGGTCAAATTTTTCGCCTCGCCTCGTCCCATGGCGCTTGTGGCGTGGCATGTCACCGCCGCTCGCATTTGCAATGCCCGTCGAATCGGCGAATTTAAAAAAAAATAAACATATCAATATGGTAATTTTAAGTTTAATGCTTTCGACGTGTAGGATATCTGTCACTATGAGACCGCACTCGAATTTCCTCCGTCAATCAAATGATACGTGTAACTTGTAATATAAATAGTTAAGAAAATGATTTGATTTCACCGTCACGCGCGTGTTAATCACAGTCACGTATCTTACTGGTAACAAAGCAACAACAAACTATTAAAAGAATAATAATTTTTTATTTAATTATATAAAAACCACCGTTGATTCTCGATACATACCTTTATTTTCTTTTCTAAAGATATTCGTTTATTTTAAAAAATAAAATGATTGATTCATCAGAAAATGAATTAAGTTTAATAATAAAATAACATGCACTGCGAAATAACGACGATTAAAGACCGCTAACGCGATTTTTGAGTACCTCTGGTGAATACATACTCGATAGAGACGTGTCATTACCGTGTCAAACTAATTCACACACGGATCAAAAGTGAAACAGGATAAAAAACATCCGGTAATCCTTATTGAAATCTCGTAAAATCACACAATAGCTGGAAGTCTCAAGGAAAGCGAGATTTTGATGCTTTTTTAACTAAAAATTTGAGAGTGCGTCGCTAGGCGAACAGACGGGGATCAAGCCAACCAACGTTAAGTTGCAAATTGGGCACTCTTTTGTGCTCGAAATATTAGGGCTCGGCAACTTAAAAAAATCGAATTAACCGATGAAAAAATGCAAAGACAAAGAGAGAATTTGGCTGTTCCAATAAAAAACGTCGACTTAATAGAGCTGACGAGTTAACTGGGCTCGAGTTAAGTGGGTCCCACTGTATATAGTACCATGGACCTGACTATTTTGACATGATGATATAACATGTCAGTAATGACCTGAACTGTGTAGGGGAAATTCTGACCAACTTGATATTCTTTCTGTTTCTTTCAGGCCAAATCAGCTGGCCCCACAGAGGAGCTTCAGGTGAAAGAATTAGAGAGGCAGCTGAAGAAAGAGAGAGATAGGGCCGACAAGCTGGAGGCTGACCTAAAACATATCAAAGTAAGGATGGTGTATATTGAAAGCCATAGTTGGTAGAATAGAGATAACATTATCTTCAACATATCAAAGTAGGGATGGTGTATATTGAAAGCCATATTAGTTGGTAGAATAGCGATAACATGATCTTCAACATATCAAAGTAGGGATGGTGTATAATGAAAGCCATATTAGTTGGTAGGATAGTGATTGAATGATAAAATGGCTCATCAAGAAAATTAACCAGGCAGCACATTAATATATCTAAAAAAAACTAATCAAACTAGACCTTATGTCAAAAATATAAATCAATAAACAATTACCTAAACAATTTATATACAAAATTTAAACATGTTTTAACCAACAAACCCACAAATGTCTCAGGAATATTAACCAATCAACTCATTAATGCTGTCAATAAAGTTTGAGATAAATGATGTATTTAACAAACTGAAGCTGGTTTAACATAAAATCAAGTGACTATTAACTTAGGAATCTTTATTTAAATATATCTTCTAAAACCTGCATATTACTTTAAAATAAATAAATATGACATTTAAATATTCTACTTGAAAAATTCCTCTTATACTCAATTATAATTTTATAGATTAAGTTATTTCTAAGCATATTAACATTGAGCCTACTTGAAAAGATCTCATGTGTCACCAGCAAAAACTGGATGACCAACATAAGGCAGCCCTTGAGGCTGAGGATGCTCAGGCCTCTTACCTGGACCAAATAGAAGAACTCACCTACAAACTGACCCAATCTGAGATTAAGCTCAAGACCTTTGAGTCCTCTCGTTTGGAAGATGGAGCAAAGGTACTTATATTTTAATCATGGAAAATTTATTTGCCTTAATCAAGTAGCACTTCCATACTTACATACCGAATGTATTAATTTCTCAAGAATTTTTGCTGGTTACCAAAGAAAAAAAAAGTGATTTCCTAGAATTTATAGATACAATTTTTTGTTGACATAAATGAGAAAATAATAACACTGAAAAACATCATTTATCCTCTTCATGTCTTCAAGTTTTGACCTTAAAGTCATTTAAATTCAGGTTAATGTTTGGATTAAAGTGTATTTTCATAAAGACACAAGAACTTGGGGCTCATAATACATTAGAATACATTGGTCTCCTCAGACAAGTCAGGTGAGCATAGAGCTTGCAGAGAAAGCCAACCGTGTGAAAGTCTTAGAGGAACAACTTGCACTTCAGCGGCGGGAATTGTCCTCAATGTCTCAACAAATGAATGACGTTGTAAGTGTTCACCTTGGATTATTTATTCTCTCTTAGCCTTGACAAATAATTTCTCTTGTGCTGGCATGGTACCTCTTAGAAAATAATGCAGTATTTTGACGAATTCTTTGTTATTTTTATAAACACACTGAAACATACGAGTAAGTAGAAAATATATGTGGCTTTGTAAGGGAATATTTTTAAATTCATCTCAGCCAGCTATTGGCATCACATGTTGTGAGGTGGACATTGTACTTTCTGACATAGAAAGGCGTTAGGAAATAGTTTGATAAGTCACATTCTCTGTCTCAATAAGGATTCTTATCCTGCAAAGAATAAGGATTTCACATTACAGTGGGATAGAGGAGATACAGGTTGTGTGTAGATAAAGTAAAGATTTCACATTTGATTGGTTTAGAAGAAATAGAGGTTGTATGTAACTGTGGTTAAAGTAAAGATTTCACATTTGATTGGTTTAGGAAATAGAGTTGTATGTAACTGGTTAAAGTAAAGATTTCACATTTGATTGGTTAGAGGAAATAGAGGTTGTATGTAACTGTGGTTAAAGTAAAGATTTCACATTTGATTGGTTTAGAGGAAATAGAGGTTGTATGTAACTGTGGTTAAAATAAAGATTTCACATTTGATTGGTTTAGAGGAAATAGAGGTTGTATGTAACTGTGGTTAAAATAAAGATTTCACATTTGATTGGTTTAGAGGAAATAGAGGTTGTATGTAACTGTGGTTAAAGTAAAGATTTCACATTTGATTGGTTTAGAGGAAATAGAGGTTGTATGTAACTGTGGTTAAAGTAAAGATTTCACATTTGATTGGTTTAGAGGAAATAGAGGTTGTATGTAACTGTGTGGTTAAAGTAAAGATTTCACATTTGATTGGTTTAGAGGAAATAGAGGTTGTATGTAACTGTGTGGTTAAAGTAAAGATTCAACACTATGATGTGTACAGTAAAGGTTCCAGATACAATGTGTATAGAAAGTAAAACATTCTCAAAATAGTAGATGGAGGCTGTTTGGTAACTAGCTGGAGTTCACTTGATGTGTATATAAAAAATGACAGTTTGAAGCTGTGATCTTTTTATATCTTGTGTTGAAATTGTGGCCTTTGTTTTGCTGTTATTTTTATGACAAGTAATGTCCATTAAAACTAAACAATGGATTTATCGAACATCATTGTCATTGACGATCTCAGACTTAAATCTGGAGGATCATACATTTGAAGCTATGTTATTTCAATGTTTAATTCTTGGGAAGCTGTTACAAAATTTCAACAACTTATTTTAACACTGAAATTTAAAGACAACCTTCAGTTCACTCAATTCAATGTCATGTTTATGTCATATTGTAGCGGCTGACTAGTAACTGTCAATCACCACTTCTTTCTTGTATGCCAATAATTCATCCCTTTGTTTTTACTTGTATAGCACATCCAATTACAAAGTCAAGTAAGACTTCACACCCCCCTCATTTGCAAACTGTTACTGCATGTCACACAACTCTGATCACTGACTTACTGACCAGCGCATCACTGACCCCATCCTGTTAATGTTGAATTGTTTCTTTAGTTTCTAACTTCATATGTACCCATGTTCTGTTAGATTATTTTAGCTGGACATTGGCATTGCATTCTTGCCCAACACATGTTCTAGACTCGCATTTCAGCATCAAAATATCTATGACATACTTACATAGTTATTTCGGGAAAAATTTGAGACTCTCAAACATGTCTTCAAAGAAATGTTTGTTCAAAAAGTGGTAGCGATTTGTTTGATGCTGGAATGCTTGCAGTAATACAAATGAAAGTTTCAACAGTAGATCAGGAATTATTTGAAATAATTTACCTACTCCAACTATCATGTCTGCCAACCGATAAGTTGGGTTTGTCTTCTTCTGCACTGTTTTGTTCATGAAGCAGTATGAAGAGGTTTTAAATGACATTAAAAGTTTCTGTTTAAAGAAGACTGGAAGAAAACAAGAAAATTTAATTTGGATAATTTTCCTGTCCTACATAGGGAATAATTTATAACTACAGAACAGACCTTCCATAAATTATTAATTTATGGAGACAACCAATGTAATAATTAAGTTATGCACATTAGTTACAAGGACAATGAATTTGTGAATGCCCCAGAAATGATTCCAATAAACTACATAAAAGTTTACATTATTTGGGGGTTGGACTGAAATTCAGTTCGTAATATATCATTTAACTGACCACATTTTACCATCTCACCATATAATCATCTCCATGTACAAGGTTGGTAACCACCTGTACTTAGTGTCTTCAAAAGCTTTACAAAGACTTTGGTTTGATGTCTGAACTGAAGGCAGATTTTAACTGCCTTTGAAATTCAGAAAACTTAGTTTTGCCGATTAGGGGGCATTGTAATTGAAAAAGAAATCCCATAGAGTTGGCAGGCATGTGAGACAACACTCTCGATATTTGTAATAAAAATTTCATTTGTATTCCTCAATGTTCATACTAATGCTAACACTATAACTAATCTTTTGCATTGAGTTGATCTTGTATATTTCCGTCTTCTTCCCACCTCATCCCACCACCAAAAATCCCATGCCCTCCTTGATGTCTTTGAACAAATTGACACAATCTCTGCAATGCGAAATGAATAATTTAAAAACCTGACACCTCCAATGATCTTTAAAGACCCAAGCATTATATGAACTTCAAAAAGTTTTAGCTGGAATAACTTGAAAATAACAGTCAGCATTGTCCACCATAGCCTCCAGCCCCCTACTGACCCTGCCCCCCTCCTGCCCCTTACTGACCCCCCACCCCCCTACTGACCCCCACCCCCCTCCTGCCCCTACTGATCACCCTCCACCACATAATTCAGGATAATGAGTTCCCATAACATGTCCACCCCCCTCTCTCTCTTGCCCTTTCCCTTTCTCTCTCAGGAATGAAAGAGGAATGAAACTGGAATTATTTGTTAAAAAAAGAGCAAAGGTAAGGGTCAGACCACACATTTTTTTGTTTTGTTTTGTTTTGATCAATTTTTTAAACAAGTAAAAAGGTGATTACTTTAATTATTGAAGCCATCTCATTTTTACCCTCATATCAAATACATTGTACTGAAATCTATTTGCTGTGCCTTGTCACACACTCTGTAGCCCACATAACTACCCAGCATTGCCCAGTTAGGTGCTTGATCATTAAACTCAATGTCAGTTATAAGAGAGTTTTTCCTTAAACCCTCCTTCCATCAACTATTGATCTTATTAAAATCTTATTCTATGCTCATGCTTAACCGTTGTCCTACAATCCATAACTGAAAGGAAGAGATGAATCTTAAAATCGTCTATTTTACCCAAAGCTATTTAAAAGAACATTATTTTTTAAACAACCCCATTTTTGCTTTTGAATATTCTATCAGGCATGATCAGATTCACTTCATTTACACTCTTAACACAAGCATGTGATAAAGCTTGATTTGTTGATCTAAATCAAAGTATAAACTTTTTAGCTATTAAGATTTTAACAACAATTTTGAAGGCTGACTAGTAAAATTTGTACTGAAATGTTAAATAATATGTAATTCTTTTTAATTTAATAATAAATCAATTTATAAAGGTTAAACGCTTTGGGAAATTAATCAATCTAATGGAGATTTCAAAGAGAAGTTAGTTATGATTTAATTGGGGCAATAAATAAAAATGTTGTAGATTAAAACAAAGCAAGTAGCAATCATCAATACCTTCTGTAAGCAAGTGATGTGTAGCAAATGATGAGAATTAAAGCTTAGGGTACTGCCGAGTTGATAACTGCACTAAAGCAAACACTTTTCATCCAGTGACATCATCCTTTAACCTGCTTTTCTTCATAGATAACAATAGCTCTAATCTAAGTTGCTTCCATAACAATGAATTAAAAAAAATGTAATGTGTTGTATGAGAGTCCCATTTTAGCTTCTTTTAACCAAATATGTGAAGCACCGTGTTACCTATTGACTCACATGCATGCACAATTTTCGGGTTTTATTTCAGAAGCATTTAAGAAACCTTATACTTAAATTTAAATGCATGTAAATACACATAAGAAAATATTATTAAAATAAGTAATGCATGTAATGATTGCCTGGGATTTATTATTTTGTTTTCATTCAAAGATATGAGTTCTAGAAAATTTGCAGGTGGTGGTATAGGAAATGTTTTAGTCAACTATATTTTAGTAGATTAATTCAAATAAATGAACAATGTTTGATAGCTTCAAAGACTTAGGTTGGTATTGCTCACCCAACATGTTTGATAGCTGCATACTCATTCAAAGGAAGTTCCATACTGCTAGATGGGGTAGGCCATTTTCACTTGACTCAAAGCAAAAAGTTTCATTACCTTAAAACAATAAACCCCAGACACTGTTCAATGATCATGTATATTTACATGTAAACACGACTGTGTTTGTTGGATCGATGTAAGCATAAATAAGAAACCATTGACACTTCCTTAAATTTGCATACCCCACAATGGCTGCACTGTTTGAGCTATTGAGTTTACCTTAAAACAATCCTGGCATCATTTAGTCGCATTCTTGCAGTTATAACCCTTTGTGCTCATGTTAGTCAGTCAAAGTAAATATTACTGATCAAAGATATTATCTAGCATTTAGTTTTATTTTCTGCAATTAAGAAGAGGAACTTCATTTACTTCCATATTTATCAAATAAAACTGTTAATGCTCTAAAAAATGTAAACATCATTTTTAAAAGCATTTTGTTTTATAAAGTTCAATTAAAAAATTTAACACGTCTTAAGTTTTAAATATTACTTGATAGTTTACAATTAAATATTTGACAGCCATATTGCAAGTTATGTTTAGCAAACTAACTTTTTTTCACATTATTTTTAGCAATTTTAAAAACTGGCTTATTCTTTTTAGAATTACATGTACTATTGTTTTTCACTGATTTTGTTTCAAACAAGTTAAGGATGTGTGGTCTTTCCCTACCTGTCACTCAAAATTTGGGAGAGAAGTTGTTGTCTGCACCTTACCCAAACTACTTCTATAGTTCACCTCCACTTTTAGCTTTAACCTTGCTTAATAATTTGAAATAATAATTTGAACTGTTAAAATTATTTTATTTAAATAAAAATTAATACATTCCATGTTTCAATTTCAAATCTTTTTAAAAAAAACAACAAATAAAATATTTAGTGATTGGAAAATGCAAGCTATAAAATGTAAGGAGTCTATTATTTAAATAGAATATTATGAATCCATATATTTGAGCAAATTGAACATATTACCTTTTCTTTCAAATAATAATTTTGTTTCTTTGTGAAAAATGACAGCCATATTATTTATTTTGCTGTACTGGATATTTATGGGGAAAACTCAAGCAACAAGAATTAACAAATATTAATTAATTTTTTAAAATTAATAAGACAAAAAAAAAGCAACAAAAACACAGAAATTATAGAAACAATTATGGAAACGAGATGAGAATTCATATAACTTCAGCCTTTAAGGTGTCTAATAAATAATCTATGTAAATGAATATTTTAATTATGTTCTGAGCTTACCATGAGTAAAGATGTCATTATTATTTTCATCAGAGAGATGAGCTAGATGCAAGAGATGACAAATTAAAGAAACAAGAAGAGCACATCCAAGGTGGGAACTTGTTGATCTGTCTTTATACTTTACAGAAGCCAAATTTACAACTTCTGATATTTCATGAAATGAGCCTGGGTACAAAACATATAATTGTTTTGTAAATACCCATGACCATTTGAAAGTTTGTGTGTGTGGACAGCTCTCGGTTCATCAAGTTATTGGTCTGATTTCATGCTCTTTTCTTCTTTTCAGAACTGACCAACAAACTTAAACACGTTGAAGATGAACACAAAATTATCATGGATGAGCTCAGAAACGCCAATTCAAACTCTGCAGGTATCTCTCTAAATGTAGGCTGGCTACAGACCTCCTCCTCTCTAACTGTGGCAGACATCATTATAGTCATTCTCAATGCTTTTTGCTGCTCTACTACAACAAATATAAATAAGATGTCAATACTTAGATGCAACATTATCTTAGCCCATGAAAATTGGAAAAAGAGACAGCAATATAATCGAGAAATAAGGCAACCATATCGACTATAGTGGATAATTTGTCTTTATGCAAAGTCTTTTCATGGACTGTGCATTGTTTTGGAATATAAACAAATGACACTTGCTTAAACGAGCATCAATGCTTATCAAGCTTTTAAAGCCCTGATAAGTATCTTGGCAACCTTTCTATCTGTTGGGCAGTGCCATTGAGTATTTCCTGAGTATAGGACTCTCCTGCCACCATGGCTACACAGTGTCAACAGCTGCACCACTCATTCAGGGGCCTGGCTGCACTGGCAGCAGCTCGAGCCCCCGGCCCCTGTTGTGGTCTAGTCTTTAAAGTAAGAGTTGGTTCAGCAGTGTCCTGCCCTCAACTGAGTCACCAAGCTCTTGTCATGTTCTGATCTGCTTGGGTGCTGCATGTTTATGTGGACACTTTTGGCAGTCATGTAGTTTGCACATACCTTGTACAGTGGGGCCCACTTAACTCGAGCCCAGTTAACTCGTCAGCTCTATTAAGTCGACGTTTTTTATTGGAACAGCCAAATTCTCTCTTTATCCTTGCATTTTTTCATTGGTTAATTCGATTTTTTAAAGTCGCCAAACCCTAATATTTCGAGCCTAAAAGAGTGCCAAATTTGCAACTTAAAACGTCGGTTAGCTCGATCCCCGTCTGTTCGCCTAGCAATGCACTTTGGCATTTTTAGTTCAAAACAGTGTTGACATCTCACTTTCTTCGAGACTTCCGGCTATTGTGTGATTCTACGAGATTTCAATAAAAATTACCGGATGTTTTTACTTTCAATATGATTCCGTTTGAGTATGTAATCACCAGAGGTACTCGAAAATCGCGTTAGTGGTCTTTAATTCGTCATTATTTCGCTGTGCATGTTATTATTATTAAACTTAATTCATTTTCTGATGCATTAATCATTTTATTTTTTTAGATAAACGAATATCTTTTAGATAAGAAAATAAAGGTTTGTATCGAGAATCGACGGTGATTTTTATATAATTAAATAAAAAAATATTATTATTCTTTTAAAAGTTTGTTGTTGCTTTTTTACCAGTAAGATACGTGACTGTGACTAACACGCGTGTGACGGTGAAATCAAATCATTTTCTTAATATTCTAGTATATATATAATATACACGTCATCACTGTTGTAGGTCGAATTCTGATAAGGTCAAGGCCGCATTTGTTACTATTTATATTACAAGTTACACATATCATTTGATTGACGGAGGAAATTCGAGTGTGGTCTCATAGTGACAGATATCCTGCACGTCAAAAGCATTAAACTTAAAATTACCATATTGATATGTTTATTTTTTTTTAAATCCGCCGATTCGACGGGCATTGCAAACACGCGCCATGAGGCGAGGCGAAAAATTTGACCTTTAACGCATGCGCAGACAATTATAAACTGGTAACTTTTAAAAAAATTAAATTGAATCGAAACATGACCACAGAGAGGTAATCAAAGTCATTTACTTCGGCAAAAAAAATATATATATATATAAATTCCCGACTAGTCATAACTTTTTCCGACTATTTCCCGACTTTCAAGACCGGGAAAATTATTTTAAGAATTCCCGACTGAGTGGGAACCCTGGGTTATATTTAAATTATTTAAATTGATTGCAGTCTCACCCTGCACGGTCTTAACAACCTTAGGAAAGAGTGAAGAAATATTAGGGTCTCGATATTCTGATACGATTCCGATTAATCGTCCCATCACTAATTAACGCACATCATGTATATAATTAAAAAGAACTTTCAAGGCATTTTAATATTTTGCCGCCATATTGGTTTTCGTTTAACTCGGTGAATCGGTTATCTCGGCGCCATTTTTCATACCCCGAGGCCGTCGACTTAAGCGGGTCCCACTGTCCTACGTTATTTTTTAAGTGGTCATTCAAACAGTTTCTGACCCAGATGTAGGTGATTACGGTTGGGCAGTCCCACTTTTTCATTGACTGTTTAAACACTGCACTCTCACCTTGTCTTTCTATAAACTACCGTATATACTCAAGTATACATCAATCTCGAGTATAGTATAAGTCGACCTCTTGATGATTTGTCACTGTCAAATGGAATTTTACATTTCTTCAATAATTGCTATGATAAACTCATGCGTGTTAGCAGTGTGTATCTAACTGAATTTGCTACACGCACTATGGTTTCATAGTAACATATAATCAGTTATATAGTATAATATTAACATATTCCGATATAAATAAACTGTTCTACCTTGCCGTACGGTATTTAAATAAAGAAAATATATTTTTTGCTCTTTCTATTTGAATGTTTGCAGTTTTCCGCCATTTCCAGCAAAATCGATTACTACTAAATAGCGCATAAATTATTTTTATTATACAACTATCTGTAACAGGTAGGTAGGTGATTGAAACCATTGAAGCGTATTTGAACGAAAATATAGCATTTATCATTTTGATAAAAAATTTATTGAAGGAATTCAGTGTGTATAAACTCGATCTCTTGATTTTGGCCTTGAAATTTTGAAAAAAATCTTGACTTGTACCTGAGTATTTATGGCAAATGTTTACTTTTGAAAAAAATATGACATTTTTATTGGCCAGATCTTCAAAGGCAACTTGTGGCTAGCCAGGCGAAAGCTGAAGAACTAGCTTCTGATAGAACCAAACTGGTATGCTTTCAAATTTATATTTAGAGCTTTATTTCTTTTTTAAAAAAATATATATATATTTGAACATGTATATAAAATAGCTATTAAACTTTGCTGGACCTGTAAGGTAACATTCTAATACTATTTTATAAACATTTATTTGACAGAAATGAATTTTAAAAACAAGTAATGATTTTAAAAAAGATAACTAACTTTCATGACTTAAGGTTGTGTTAACTATAAATGATTAGTCATAATTTTATAATTAATTCTAACACTTACAGGTCTACTTTTCAATTCCTTTCCCCTTTAATGCCTTATAGTATTTGATTTTTATGGGCCACACAAATTTTGTTTAACTTCTTTCTACTTCAGAGTTTAGTCTCTGTCTAAATGAATATAGACCTTATCTACACAGCACTTAGAGAAACTAAAATTAGGAAAAATCTAATTTGATAGATGGGCTCTAATTAACCTCACTTTCTAACAATATTTCACTATAGATTAAGTAAGGGAATTTTAATAGTAATAAATTAACAAGGTTTTAAAAAGTGCAATACAGTTCTCAAAATCTTTAAAATTTTGAAAAATATGATTTTTTTCTATTCCTATTATCCAAACTCTAATTGAATCAGCAAGTATTAATCAACTAAAATTACACATTATCTTTTTAAATCAGAATCCATTCATTCATTAGCCCTTTTTATCTTACTCAAATTTTCATATTTTTCTTCATTCCAACTATTATAACTTTCCCCATTTACCATTTGCACTCAAGTCATTTATTGTGTCTTTAAAAAATTGAAAGCCCACCTCATTTTGAGATCAGATGAATTTTCACCAGGCTGTTTTTTTTTGAATGGATGTCCATCCTGTGTTTGCCAGCAATGTTTCTCTGCAAACATCATGCTAAATATGAATTTAGTTACTCATGGCTCACAAATCATGAATCATTCATACATTTCAGCAAAACTAAAGACATTAATTCTGTTATTAATGTACTAATTCATAAGAAATATAATATCCATTTCATTTGAAAACACTCACATTTACTAAATAATACACTATAAATATTTTACAACTTTAACAGTGATTTTCTAAAGTTTTAATAATCTCCAAAGTGTTATTCATTATCACCCAAAAAAAGTTTTTGGATTTGTTTAAAGAATTTTATTTGTTTGTAATAATTTGATAACATTTTTGTTTCCATTATTTATGACTTACACCATTTTCAATTATGTTGGTCTCCATGCATCATCGCATCGTCATCAATCAGTAATAACTGTCATAGGCAGCTCTGCATTGCTTAGTCTGAGTCAGTTGTTGCTTCAGTGATATCCCCATAATTCTGCATGACGGAACATTTTTTGCTATCGAGAAAGTGGGGTTTCACAAAACTTTCATTTAAAAAAAAGTCAGGTCTTTAAAGTGGGCCTCTTACTGTTAGAGGGCATTCAAATAAAAAAAAAGTCATTAAATTTAGACCCCAACAGTTAAAGGAAAGAAACTGATTAAAATGTGTAATCATTTCATTAGAGATTCAGTAACTTTTCAAAAGTTCATTGAACAGTAATTATTGATTGTTAATTAAAAAAAACAACACAAAAAAGCTAGTATTAAAACATGGGTTAAAAATATGTTTCAGAATTGTAGACATTAACTTATTTGAAATAGAAATCCTTGATAGTTGTTATTGATAGAAACAAATGTATTACAGACACTTGTTAATAACTTAAATTTAATCAAATTATAATTAGATTGACTTTGAGTTTAAAAGGCATCATTAGAGATATGTCAATTGATTTGAAATATTAGACATACATGAATTGAGTTGAAATTTATTTGTTATAAATAAAGGAAATCAAACGTAGGCTTCTTTATTGGAAAACGAATAAATTTAGGCTTATCTGCTCCTTGAAAAGCATAGGAAAAATCTCTTTAATTATGTTTCAATAAATTTTTTTTTACTCAAATGAGAATGTTAGCTTTAGAGACCACCCTTTGTCGAAGCCTTGTCCGTCATGACATCTTGTATAGCTGTATGGCATACCTTACATATATTTATACATTCCCAAATGTCATTCATTTTGTTGTTAAACTGCTCTGCTTGAGTCACACATTTTCGTTATACTGACTGCTTTAGATGTCATTATTTCATTCTCAGTCTCCCAGTGTTCACCATTAATCAAACATCTAACGGATTAATTTCATGTAAATTCAGGCTCAACTTAAAAGCCTCTGTCAGACTTCACTGTATGGACTGAACACATTTTATCCATGTCTTCTATCCTAAATAAATTAGAGCTTCGAAAATTTAACCAAAAATGATTTATTACATTATTTATCCACATTCAAAGCATTTCTAAAAATGATCACATTTCTATATTATCAAATTGTAAACCTTGAGGCTAGAATTATAACTTTCCATAAATTAAAAAAATAAATAAGTATGTTTAAACGTATTAGCCAAAGGAAACCAAAATCTTTAATTTGATATAAAAAGCATTGTATGAAATCACAAGATATTTCATCACAGATGATTTTAAAAAGTCACTTTTTTCTTTATACTCCTTTCTATGTCTTCATTGTTCAACCTAAGTGTTCTTTTTAAAGCTTTGATATTTCTATATGCCTTAATGAAAACAATGATCTGATTATATGACCTAGTTTAAATGAAAATTATCCTTGCTTCGGAAAACACAAAGTTTTTTTAAAAGTTTACTTGTACATCTCCCGAAACTCATCATATAAATCCATAATCTTGATTTTAAAGAAAGAGACTTAACAGCGCTAGAGCCGGTCTCAAATGAATTAGAGAAAAAATCATTTATGCTTCCCTGTTGTGAAATCATCGGGATGGGAATGGAAAGATCAGTCCTACCTACTTCCTTCTCTCCGCACTGTTACCGCCATTCTCATCGTCCCCCATCATATTCATATCTCATCAACCTATGTGGTCGTTTTAATGATAAACAGGAGGAGCAGTTATCGGAACTGATGAAAAATTCAGGGGACAGCTCAAGTCAGCTGGCAGCTATCAATGAACAGCTGATGGACAAGAATAGGTTAGTCTGCCGCCACTAATATTCCCTGTCTCTCACAACTTAAGACTCCTGGCATCTAAGGTAGTACAGAGGATGGCTTGGCTAGTCTTTATTAATTATATTTAATACAACATTTTTAAGAGTAAAACGGGAGTTCAATCGAGTTTTAAGGTGAAAATAAAAAATTTATCACAATCTAAAACAACAAATTTATAGTTACGTTTCATTCCATGTCAGAGTATTGCAAAGGACTGCATGAATACAGTATTCATTTTCATTATTTTATGAGTAATTTAATTTCTCCCGTAAAATAATGTTACCTAAAATAAAGTTGTAAAGCAAAGACTAAATTGTTTTTGCATCTGGAATAAAGAGCCATCAATGTATATCTTAGATACTGAGAGTGATAAAGCCCTGACCACCCCCACCTCTGCAGGAGATTGTATATCCTTAACTTACAGTGGTGAAACCCTTCTATGAGTTTAAAACACATTAATAGAGCAAAGTGACTAAAAAAACTGACAAGACTTCAAAGAATAACATTATATAGTCGGTCCGCATGAGGACAAAAATTATTCCTTAAAAAATATTTAAATATTATTTTAAAAAGTCAAATATAAATAAAGAAATTTTTTATGTGAATCAAAATAATGGATGTAAATGATTTATAATTTTAGTGCGTTTTTTAAAAAGTTGCAACATTGTAATTATTCTTTGCTGCATTTTTGGGGCATGTAACTTTTCATAAAAATTATGTTTAGTGTTATACAATTCTTTTGCCTTTACAATGTTAGATACAAATTTAGGACAATGCGTTGTCTAAGATCTAACAATGACATGTTTATTTTTATTTAAAGGGTTTCATCACTGAAAAGACTATTGTATCCCTTGAGTGTCAAATGTATGGCTCACAAATCTTTCAGCCAGTGTTTAGAAATAAATGTCAGTGGCCTCGTTTAAACAGAGTATTAAGTTGATATGGCTTCAGTACTGCTACTTGCCAATATACAACTTTCTCTTTTCTTCATATCCGAAAAAAAGGCATGAGAATATCAGTGTGAGCTTACTGATCTCTCATTGAAAAGATGATTCCAAATTGTGGCTGACTGACTTGAGAGTTGTACTGAGTGATACCATGTAGGAAAAAATTCTCTCCACACAATATTAGAAGATGCTTAGCTTGTAGATCAATCTGCCTTACAGCACGTCAACCTATATATAACCCCTTTAACATTTCTATAATTTGAGCATTTTATTTTATTAAATTATATTACTGCCCTTATTTGTTTACAACAAAAAAAAACAACCTAACATTTTGTTTGTTTTTAAAAATATTTTTTGAAATGAGATGAAATTTAAAAAAAAACCCAATCAACACAAAACAAATTAACATAACACACTTGATTCTGGATTTGGAAGCCTGTTTGAACATGGTTAATAAATACATGTATTTGAAATTTTCAGAATAAAAAAAACAACAACAAAAAAACATTGTTGTGTGACTCAACAATTTTTCAGTTCAAATTTGTGGATGTAATTTTTATGTTGTCTCTTGTATCTTATGTATTTAATACTCTCTGTGCACATAACAGTTTCTCAGGACATTTTTTTTTGCTGAGATATTTCAACTTTGTGATGCAAGAAATTAACACACTTCCTATTTATCAGCTACCAATTTGCCAGCCAGATATGATGTCACAAGCAATGTGTATCCAGTTTTACTATAGTATGCTTTTCTTTTGTAGCTGTGTTGTAAATCTTACTTTATGAATTAGCGTTGGTCTCAGAAATAGAATGTTGGTCTCAAATGGGATTTTCTCTAATGTAAACTCCCATCTCTGGTCTAAACTTGTACATAGACAATAAGTAAAAAAATTACCTCATAATTCTTTTGGCAGGATGGTTTCCCATCGCTACATTTATTGGGCCAACACTGTTGATTTTATTGTGGTTTACTTGCCCTTCTCTCCCCTTGGAACTGGAGGAAAGTACTTCATCCTTCAGCACCATTTGAGGAAACTTAGAAGCCCCAAACAAGGAAACTCCATAATTCATTTACACATGATATAATATTCTGTAATACAATACCCTAAACTGTTATTGGGGAAAATTTCCATCACCTGTGAACCACTGCCTCACACTGCACTTTTTTGTATTCCTTCCTGGCAGGTAAACAGAAGAAAATAATTCAAAACAACTCCACACAGCGGGTAATATTTTGCTCGCAGAATGGAGACCTTGTTTTAAAACCCAATTTGTATATCTTTTTTACTAGACACCCTATATTATCCTTAGGCTAAAGTATGCAAACTTGTGCATAGCTGATGGTAGAAAATTAATAGATAAGGAAATATGACACCAAATATTTAGGCTGGAATTGTAAATACAGTTTACTTTAAGTGCCAATTTTCTCTCAAATAGTATGGTTAATTACTTGTAAATTGATCAGAGAATCAATATCTTTAAATTAAATTTTAACCCTTCCCATCTTTTTGGTGAGAGACTTATCCAAATATCTTTACACTAACAAATGATTGTTTAGTAACAGCATACAAAAGAGAAGTACAATGTATTTGAGTTTTTAAAAAATTTCAAATCAAGTTTTTTTTGTTGTTTTATTTTAAACTAGCTGGGGTACCCGGCGTTGCACAATTTAAAAAATAGTAAACAGATTCACACACAAAAAAAGAATAGAATTCCACACCGTTCAATATGAAAAATATCTTAAACATATACGAAAAAAGATATTTGAGGTCCCCAGCCCCGAAGAAATTGACATTAGAAGTTCAGTGCCCTATAGTATTTTAATATGGGCTACCAAGTTTTTGTACACAAAGTTTGGTGAAGATCTATTCATTTACTCAGTAGCTAACACATAAACTAATTTTTATATAGCTCGTATAAGCAAAAAAGGACATTAAGGGCCCCAGGGCCCATTCAGGCCAAGATAAAGTTCAAAACACCTGTTCATTTCAATATGGATAATAATGAATACATTTACCATTATTTGTCAAGATCTTTAATAATTGAATTGGGGAATAAAATCTTAAACGTTTAAGAAAAAAATGTATTTAGGGCCCCCTAGCCTTGAAGATGTGGCCATTAGGAGTTAAGTGCCCTATAGTAATTTAATAAGGGCTACAAATTTTTTGTATACAAAGTTTCGTTAAGATCTATTCATTTACTCAGTAGCTAACGCATAATCTAATTTTTATATAGCTCATATAAACAAAAAATGACATAATGGGCCCCCTTACCCTAGGGGTGGTCACCTGGGGTTGAAACATAGCCTATGACCTGTCCCGGGTCAAATGAGGGTCCCATGCAAAATTTCAGCAACCTAGGTCCAACGGTGTGGAATTCCATAGGTAACAAACAAACACACAAACACACAAACTTTCATCTTTATATATTAGATTTTATAATCCATTTAATCCCTTTAAAAATGATACACCAGTCTGTTACTTATCCCTAATGCATGTGAAAGTTAATATATATGATTGATAAAATTAGTCCGAATGACCTACCAGGAGAGAAAGCATACTATATTATTATTAAACATACATTGCATGTTATTGCATCTGAGCTTGCTCAGACCATATTTGCTTAAACACTTTTTATAACCTAGGGAGTATGGAGCATATACAACAAAAACCATAATATGATGTATTCACTTGAAATAGACCTGCTCTCTTCTGTATAATGCAGGCATGTTGTTTGAAATGATGAGTTATCTAACATGCATGGTAACTATTTTTAGGTAGCAGATACAGTATCCCTGACTGAAGATTGCAACCAGCTTTTGTTGACCTTTTGTAATATAACGTGAAGATTGCAACCAGCTTTTGTTGACCTTTTGTAATATAATGTTGGTTAGATCCCCTCCCACGTTTATTTTACCCCATTAAATGGCTCTTACTGTGAGGTTGGTCAAATTTAAAAAAAACAAAACACTTAGTGTTTTTAAATTTCTCAAATTCATTATAATTTATAGGGCAAAGAACATTTTGGAAGTTTTCATGGACAACGGATGTTTATATTGAAATTAGGATGTTTCTTTATTTTTTACAATCTCTTATCAGAGAAAGGAAATAACTGCTATCAATATTTTATTTTGAAACAAAAACCCAAACTCAGTTTATTTTCGTTGTGTGTTATGTTTGCTGGATGTATATGGCAGAGGCTTGACACTTTTCCTTAATGATAAGTTGAATCATTTCAAATTATAATATTTTAGCTTCCATAATCTGGCAACACTTACCTATAAATGGACTTAATAATTTTATAGATACAAAACTTATCATTAATTTATTGTTATATATTAAAGCTTGGGCAAGCTTCACAAAAAAAAGAAGAAAGAAAAAAACTAATTAAAAATGTCGTATGCATTGGTAGAAAATAGGATAGCTTTTATCAGGTGAATGAGCAATTTGGTTGTGGTGAAACATGCTTTCAACTGTTTCATTTCTCTTGGTGTCTGCTGTTTTTGTGCCTTTTGATGCTTTATAGTTCACTAGGCACAAAGCTAAACAGATTAATGCTAAACTTAATTTTTTGATTGATTGATAAAATTCACTTTAGTCATTTCAAGTAATACTCATTTAGTTTATTTAGTTGAATGTTTTTTTTAGCTTCTGGTCACATTCCCTTTTTATTACACTCACTTACAAACAAGCCCCCCCCCCTCTTTCCCCCCACCCATTCTAATTTTTTGTTACAAAAGGTTAACATAGCAAATAAAAAAAAATGTTTGGATATGTTCCATTCAGTCAACCCTGTTGTTTCATTGAGTCTCAAAATTTGGGTAAAAGTAGTAAAACAATCAGTACATACTTGAATCTAGAATTGCTGAAATCATTTGATAACATTGATTCAGTCTCAGGATTAAAGTTTGGTACATGTTGTCTCTAGTGCTTGCTGTAAGCTAACCTGAAATAAACAAAAAATCATTTCAAGAGTAACTGACATTGAAACAAAATAATGGAAAGACTTATAACTGATTACTCAGAAAGCTTAAAAAAATGAGGAGAACCATTGAATGAAAAAATAAGTAAAAAATTGATTGAGGTTTTATTTGAAACTTTTGCTACGTGACCATCTTACCTCTGTTGTTTGCTTCTGTGTGTTTGAAAAAAATATTTCTTCGGTTGAGCTCATGTTGTTAGTAGTTCAGGTGCTGCAATGATTTTTATTTAAGACCTAACACATTTGCTTTATTTGTTGTTTTGACATGATGCGACACTAACCAGCATATTGATTGTTCCTGGAGATTTGTTTTTGTTTCCATATTTTGTAACGTTTAAGACCATAAGTCCCAGGTTTCATGTCAAATATTCTGACCTTTTTGAGTTTGAACAATTTCCTTTGGTTACTAACAGCAGCACACTCAACCCAAGTCAGTTGTAGTCGGCTTACACAACATGTCCCACAGTAGCTCGGCCCATAACCAAACTTCTCGTTGTTGTCATCTCTTCTAGAAAAATAGGGGATCTACAAAAAGACTTGTCGAATTATTCTCAAAGTCTAGCTAAGGCCCAGGAGGGCATTGAGGCACTACGGCAGGAGAAAGATAGGGAACTTCAGGAGGCTACACAAAACTATGAGGGCAGACTAGCCCAACTGCAGGACCAAGTTAGGGATTTAGTAAGTTGGACCGCTCTCACACGTCTGCATGCTATGATCCTGGACTACATGATCCTCATATTAGCTCATTTCTTTCAGTATGAAAAATATAATTAGTGTTTTTCTTTACTACTGCTTCTTCTTTATAGAAAAAAACAATAAATAAATATAAAGCCATTTAATATGACATACAGAAAAGTTTTAATTGGTCTATGACTGAATAAATTTTAACTCTTGTCCCCATTAGAACGCAACAGTAGAAAAATCTAAATTTAAAGCAATCCAGATAGTAGAGAACCTAGAAATAGAGAAAAGAGAATCATTAGAGCGAAAGGAGGTAGAGATCAAGGACCTTCAGAAACAACTTTCACAAGTCACAGAGGATCTAGGCAAACAGCAGGATATAACTACAGCACATAAACAACTACTGGACAAGGTCACAGCTGAGAAAGAAGCTGCACATGTGAGTAAAGATGTATTAATGTATTTTCTTAGCTTGAAAGTCAGAGTTCCTGTCACAACTTCAATTTATGAACAAATTGAATCTAAATAACTGCATCTATTTGATGCATTTCAAAATTCATTCTTCCTAAAATATTTTAATTTAGCATTATTGCTGAACATGTTTTTTTAGGTTTCTATTACTCAAAATTGGCATAAGTTTTTAAATAGGTAGTTGCCTGTGTCGATCAGATAAAAACATAATAACTTTACTACCAAATTTTAGAGAAGTGTTCTGTCATTATTCATTGAACAATCCTGATTAAAGTGTCCACTATTATGTTTAGTATGAGAAGCAGCAAGCTGAAAAACACCTAAAGAGGGTGGACTCAGAGAAAGCAGCACTGAGCACAGAACTGATCCAGGCCAAGGTGGAGGTGGCCAATGTACAGGAGGCTTCCAAACAATTCAGTGGGGCCAGTCGGGGACTGGAGGACAAGGTGGAGAAACTGACACTTGAACTAGAGTACATCACCAAGGCCAAACTTGAGGTGGGTATCCTACCTGTTATTTACATGTATGTTACTGACCCATCAGACTAGTTTGGACAAAGTGTTGGTCAGTACAGGACCCCTCCTCCCTGCTATTCGTGGTTTCAAGGTACTGAGACAGATCAAAGCTAAATGTGATGAAAATGACAGCAACATTAACACATAATATAATAAAATGGTATATATTTATTTGCTAAAATAAAAAGTTCTTTTGCAGTCCTTCTGTAGCTCTAACGTTAGTGTAGGACATCTTTAACTATATGCAGGTGTCTTCTGTGTTAGTGTAACCACTTGACCAAACTCTTCTACAATGAAAGTCTCTAATCCTTGAGTGATCCTGGCATCACTCAATCTATGAACCTAACTCAACCCTCTCTCTCCCATATCCATTTCATTTGAAAATTCCATCAGTAAGCCATATATTTGTATACATTGAAATGAAAGCTCAAACCATAATATTACATGTATTATCCATTCTAAAGATGTGTAAATCTCCAGCACTTCTGTACCAATATTATGATTCTTCTCTGTTCATCTATTAGTTACCGCAAAAAAAAACCTCATTTTTTTATACCAATTATTAAATTTGAAAGCACTAAATTTTTGCCAAAAACTTAGCTTACTAATGGCTAAGTCATGCCCATGAATGACGAAAACTTAATTTAATTATGGCTAAGTCATCCTAATGAGACAAAAACTTACTTTGCTTATGGCTAAATCATAACCATGATTTACAAAAACTAAATTTTGTTTGTTGCAAGGGATATGTCAGCCTTGGAACAGTTCGACACCAGCAAATTGTCATATTCACTCCCTTGACTGTCCTAAGAACAAGAGAGCTGCTATTAATATTAGCTAGGTAACAATGTTAAACTGTCTTACTCATGTCTCCCACTTGACCAGGCTGAAAAGTCATGTGACGAGGTCAAATCACAGAAACAGCAAGTCATAGAGGACAGGGACAAGCTGAAGGAAGAAATGGTGCGATTGAAAGGGGAGGCACAGATAAAAGACATGCAGCTGGCTGAAATGAAGAAAGAGGTCAGTTGTCTCCCCCAAAGCCTACTAGAGACATGTTATGTTATGATGTGCTATCTTATTGCCACTTTCATGTTTGACCTCAAAGCTTACAAGTTATTTATTTACTAGTTCTGTCATTTACAAGTTATTTACTCACTAGTTCTGTCATTTACAAGTTATTTATTTACTAGTTCTGTCATTTACAAGTTATTTACTCACTAGTTCTGTCATTTACAAGTTATTTATTTCACTAGTTCTGTCATTTACAAGTTATTTACTTACTAGTTCTGTCATTTACAAGTTATTTACTCACTAGTTCTGTCATTTACAAGTTATTTACTCACTAGTTCTGTCATTTACAAGTTATTTATTTCACTAGTTCTGTCATTTACAAGTTATTTATCTACTAGTTCTGTCATTTACAAGTTATTTACTCACTAGTTCTGTCATTTACAAGTTATTTACTTACTAGTTCTGTCATTTACAAGTTATTTATTTACTAGTTCTGTCATTTACAAGTTATTTACTTACTAGTTCTGACATTTACAAGTTATTTACTCACTAGTTCTGTCATTTACAAGTTATTTACTTACTAGTTCTGACATTTACAAGTTATTTACTTACTAGTTCTGTCATTTACAAGTTATTTACTCACTAGTTCTGTCATTGTCAACAAATAATTTCTGAAACTTTTACTTTGATTTATTTAGACTAATTTTTATACCAGCGCATTCGTTAAAGCAACAAACACTTTTCACAGAGAAAATAAAAAGTAAAACTGGAACTGTGAACCAATGTTAAAAAACTGTCTTTTATTCTCAAGCTGGAAAAACACCAAGTAGAGTCGACCAAAAAGGCAGAGGAGTTGATGCAGAAGTCGATGACAGAAACAGAGTCGTTGACACATGAGTTGTAAGTGAATAGTTATTGCATTGTTTTACATTGTCACTTTGCGAGTTATTGCTATTGAAATTCAAGTTTCTTCATACTGTAGGCTTTAGATAACATTGTTTACAAATGGATTACAGTAAATCTCCCCTTCAACCTTTGCCAACTAAAACTCCTACACACATGAGCCTCAGAAACACATGAAACCAACCTTCAAAGAAGACAGTTTACTAGTATTGAAGTAATCTTTACGTTATTTGACTCTTATATAGATAAATATGATATGATTAGTGGGGAATCCAAGGGAGGGATGCCTATGGGGAGTAGAATCCAAGGGAGGGATGCCTATAGGGGAGTAGAAGCCAAATTGAGGGATGCCTCTAGGTGAGTAGAACTCAAGGGAGCTAATGACTCTTGAGCTAAAGGAAGGAAGGAGGCTGGGGAGGTAACCTTTGCTTTTCTGTGGATTTTCATGAGATTTTTCAGAGGTTATTTTTAAAATTATTTAAAACAAAAAAAATATTACAGATGCTCCTTCTATGCAGAAGATTGTAGCTTCCTACGTTCTTTAAATTAGACAGCACGGACTGTGCTGGCCTGTTTGGCATGGCAGCGGCATTCACAAGCGACAGATTGTGTTCCACAATGCCCAGCTGCTGTTATTCCTAATACATTGTAAACAAATAAATATCACATATGTTTTAATGAAAGCTTTATTCAACTTAGTTTTTTTTTCCAATAATATCAGTACAGATATGTTAAGAAATCTTTATCTATTTCTCTTTCCCCTTAGGGAATTGCTGAAAACAGCCTTGACGCATACCAAGACAGAAGCTGAGTCAAAAGATTTTCAGATAGCAGAACTTCAGGCAGAGATAGATCACTTGAAAACTGTTTCACAAGAAAGAGATTTGGTAGGACATAAACATTTGTTTAAAAACTAGACATTCCTTTCTGGGTTGCCATGGGAACCTCTAGCTATTTATTTTTTTGAGTATAGTATAACAAGAATCCTAGTCTTGTATTTAAATTTATATTTGTTGGCAAGAAATTGAATTCTTAAGCAAAAAATTTAACATGTAAAAAGTTGTTAACCTTGCCTTATCAGAAATTTTCAATTTAGTGAAATCACTTTGTATTACTAGCACTCTGAGATAATACATGTTCATATTGCTTTGGAAGTCCTTTCATAAACTCTTAATTGTGATTGTTTGAACAGAATGCTTTTAATAATGCTAGCCATTAATTATATTTTGCACACATTTTCACTGAATCACTTTGCTGGGTTAAATTTAAGGGTGTACCAGATTTCAGCTCCGGCAAATCTAGATTCGGCAATTTTTACAAATGTGGCTCCATCTCTGCCAGGATTTCACTTCATAAATCTGGCAAAATCCGGCTCCTGCGAGATTTCAAAAATTTGAATCCGGTACACCCCTAGTTAAATTAGAACTTTCTTAAATTTAGAAGCATCTTACAAAAATTTTGGGTTACAATGCAAACTTGTGGTTTGCTTTCACTGAGCACCAAAATAACAATTCTTAATATACCTTGTTATATCTTCAGCTGGCTAAAGAGATGAAAGATCTACAGCAGGAAAAAGAAGCTGTCGGTGAAAAGTAAGTTATTCATGTTTTATGTCTAGACTAATAAGGTATAAAAGTGAAGAATATAGGTGGTGGGAGGGGGGACCGGAACTTGAACAATTAAAAAGTTTTTAAATCTTAAAACGAAAAATTCCCTGAAAGATCTGTCTCACAAACTCTTTCTAAACGATATGAGTTAAATTATGACATCATTTGGATTTATTACCAATGCTAAACAATTTTTTTGATTTTTAATGTCAGCTGCACAAATATTGCAACAAGTAATTTATTGTCAGTGTGAGATAAAAGGAATAAAAGACCTACCTATGAACTAAAGAGTCTATTCTCTCAGTACAGTACTTTTCTGTTTTAATTTTTCAAATGCTTTCATTAAGGATGACTAAACATTAAGTTTGGTCTTAAATCTTATCAGGTGCATTTTGGAAAGAAGACATATGTTTTTTTCACAAGGAATTTTAGCTTTTAACATTTTAAAAGATTTGAATTTTTTACTTGCTGTGGTGTGTTTCTTTGAAATCACATTGTTTTTTTTTGGATTGTTCTTTCATGTATAAAAATGTCCAAGATGTAACTGAATTGGATTAAGGTATTGCATCCTAAGTAAAAATCTGAATAAATTTTTATTAAAACCCATTGAAATATACATATAGGATATTATAAATCAAATTTTTTACTATTATAAATAGGTAATTTTTCCATCATTTTTTGTTTCTTTGTTTTTTCTCTTCTATACAGCATAGGCTTACACATCACTCACACCCAACAAAGCAAACAAGTTTTATAAAATTCATAAAACATGTCTTTATCTTAAACACAGCAAGACATGAAGATGACATTTAAATTACTATAATTTTAAAATAAAATATGACAAAATAATTATGCTTTTATATAAATATATGTAGGCTTAATTAAAATGTAGACATTATCATTCTAAATCAGAAATAAATTTTATTTAATAATAAATGAAATTCCACAAGTAAATGAATGTAAGATATAATTTGTGTATACAAAATTGACACTAAAATCATTAAATGTGAATACACAATTTTCAATTATCCCAATGTTAACAAAGATGAAGTGTTTAATTGATACAATAATATTGACATGGTAAGTTACCATTCATGTATTATAGGCAAATTGGATTTTATTTAAATATAACAAATGTTTCTCAGTTTAAAAAAAAACCATCCATTAAGTGCAGATATTAAAGTTCTTGTGACTAAACAATTAAACATAAATTCTTTTTTGTACAGTTAGAGGGAATTTTATTATGTGGGCCAATGAAGACACAGTGTTGAAATGGTGTCAAAACATCTGCTACTCTTATAGAGTGGTTAAATACTGTACTATAAGAAGGGGTTTCTATAGGATGAAATCAGAAAAAGAACCACTGCTCTATTTTGTCTCAATTTTTCAATTTGCTCATTTGTTAATTATTGGATCTTCTTATTGAAAGTAATCTTACATTTTTTTATTATGCTGTAACTCAAATTTAGTTACATGTGATTTCAACTCATAATTATAAGACTAACCTGTGTGTTTTCTTCCAGTTTACTCGTGTATATTCTTCCTGTATCTTTCCTTGAGCCTTATAAATAATCTCTTGTTAATTCCTTTATACCAAAAACGTATCAAATGAGTGGCTAGGAGCCTGGCCACGCAAGCTAACGTCATGTGTATTTCTGGTAAGATTCATAGAGGATTGTACCAGTATTTCTTATATAAGAGTAGTTTAGTTTTGTTTATATGGTCAATAGTTACTGTGAGCCTTCACATTGGAAATTGACAAGATCTGAAGCTCAAAGTAAAGTAATAAAAGGGTCATGTCTTATAAATAAAATAATTTCTATTATTTAAAAAAAGGGCAAGAAAATCTGACTTTTCTTATAAGTTTTTGTTAATATTCCATGGGATTTAGAGATCTATGAACTATTTATGAGCTTAGAGATACTGCTCCGAGTAATAAATGTATGAACACACCTGTGTGAAGGTTCATAGTAAAGCATGGGCTTGCTAGCTATTATTGATCTCAGTTAGACAAAGAAAGACTTGATTATTTGCTTTTGAACAGTGGCTTGCTATTTTATCTTTGTTTTGTGTAGGAGCTTAAAAATTTTTACAGCTTTCTTTAAAAGTCGAATAATAAAATGTGATTTATTAAAGTTTGAAATTCGAGTTATTGTTAATTGAGATGAGATGCAGGACTGTCCATTAAAAAAGCTAATTAAAAGAAATGTTCAGCTTTGGGGTTCAGGAACATTTTAAAATAAAGTTAATTATGGTGCAGGTCTGTCTTGTGTATGGTTTTAACACACTAATTAACACCTGTTATTGTTTTATTTAAATGTAATTATAAAGTGAAATAGAACAAAATTGAAATAACAAAATTGAAAACACTGAATATTCCCCAAAATCAATAGTCATTAAAAATGTAATAAATCAATGAGGCCAACTTGAATTTAAGAAAAAAAATGATTTTGTTACAATTTGTTTGTTTTGGTGTCTTTTCATGGCTTGATATAAATGTTGCACATTTTTATTATTGTTTTTAAAATTTAAAAATTAATTTCTAAATGTATTGTTTTTTTTAACGTAAAGTGTATTTTTTTGTCATTAGATTATTTTGCACTCTTCCACCACACATAAAGCATAATACTTTGTTGGGAAAATATCTTTGACAGTTTTTTTTGTCATTGGGTGCTGCCTCTTTAACTTGTCTTGGTCTTCAATGTTTGCTTTTAATCTTTACCAAAAAGATTTTCATTTCACATTTGGAACCTTTTTAACATTTTTTTTCTACAATTACATGTACGTGTATGCTTTTATGCACAGTGATATTAGAAGACAGCAAATCTTATTTAATTACCTGTAGTTCTAATTAGCTGTAGTTTTTTTTTATCTCTCCTGCCATTCTTCTAGTGATCTCAAATTAACAAGATAATGTTTTTATCAATGCCATCCTTTTACTGTCCTTGAAAGTCTTGTGTTATAATTTGTACAAGTATAAAACATCAACACAAAGTTACCCGCATTGTAAAAAGTTAACAGAGGCTGCTCCAGCAGCAAGCTTTTGGGAAATGCCTCATTGTAAAATCTATGCTGTGCCCGGATTTGTTGTTTTTATGCTTTTAGATAAATTAAATTTAATTTGATATTTAAATTTTTTTTTAACAAGCCAGTTAATTGAAACTAATTTTAGTTCAATGAACTTTTAAAACAAAAGAAACACGTAAATGTTTAGCTCTGTATTAACCCTATGTTGTTCTGGACCATTTGATAACAATACAATGACTTGAACACATTTCTTGACAGCTTGTGATTTCTCTACTCTCCATATCACTTAAAAGAAAGACTTTCAGTAGATTGAATTACAGAAACCACCTTGTTATATATGTATATTTTAAATGGAGCTCTTTAGATGGCCATTGTCAGGATGAAAAAATTCCTTAGTTTTCTGATGGAATCTTTTTCTCAAATATTTAATTGATTTGTCTTAAAAGCACCCTGTATCTAATAGTTGATAGGCTTAAACACTATAGTTAGCTTTGAAAGTCAACTTTTCAATGAAATACACTCTGAAATAAAAATGAAATGATTTTTGGATAAAGTGTCTAAAGCCAACTGAACTTAAATCGCATCCACTCTTCACATTTACCTGTATAAGAATGACACACATTAGTTCTCATAAAGTTATCAATTTAAAAAACAAACAACAAAGAAGTAAATAAATATTCATCATCACCCTCAATATTAAAATAGCTGTTCAGGCAGCGTTTATGTTTCAATTTGTCCTTCATGTTTGAGTGCCCTGGTGTGATTCTATTTCTTGACTTTGTTCACAGGTGTAGGGAGTTGGCTAACAAAGTGGAGCAGCATTCAAAGCAGGTTGTTATATATTCATTTACACATGCCAGCCACAGTTAAGGTTTTTAGTTTATTTACCAGTTTTATTGCAGTGATAGCATTTTGATGAAACCATTGGAAATTAGAACCCAAGCTCTAGAGGGCAACAGGGCAGTGTTTAATTAGGGGACAACAGAGTAGTGTATAATGAGTGGGCAACAGAGCAGTGTTTAATTAGGGGACAACAGAGTAGTGTATAATGAGTGGGCAACAGAGCAGTGTTTAATTAGAGGGCAATGGAGTAGTGTATAATGAGGGGCAACAGAACAGTGTTTAATTAGAGGGCAATGGAGTAGTGTATAATGAGGGGGCAACTGAGCAGTGTTTAATTAGAGGACAATGGAGTAGTGAATAATGAGGGGGCAACTGAGCAGTGTTTAATTAGAGGCCAATGGAGTAGTGTATAATGAGTGGGCAACTGAGCAGTGTTTAATTAGAGGGCAATGGAGTAGTGAATAATGAGGGGGCAACTGAGCAGTGCTTAATTAGAGGGCAATGGAGTAGTGTATAATGAGTGGGCAACAGAACAGTGCTTAATTAGAGGACAATGGAGCAGTGTATAATGAGGTGGCAACAGAACAGTGTTTAATTAGAGGGCAATGGAGTAGTGTATAATGAGGGGCAACAGAACAGTGTTTAATTAGAGGGCAATGGAGTAGTTTATAATGAGTGGGCAACAGAACAGTGTTTAATTAGAGGGCAATGGAGTAGTGTATAATGAGGGGCAACAGAACAGTGTTTAATTAGAGGGCAATGGAGTAGTGTATAATGAGGGGGCAACAGAAAAGTGCTTAATTAGAGGGCAACAGAGTAGTTTATATTAAGGGGGCAACAGAGCAGTGCTTAATTAGAGGGCAACAGAGTAGTTTATATTAAGGGGGCAACAGAGCAGTGCTTAATTTACAAAATTGCTCTCTTTGAGCCAGCAGTTTTTTCAAATGTATACATCACATGCAAGAGGGGAAATGATTAGGTTACTAAGACCTCTGAAGTTTGGAAAGAGCGTTATATATACTGCAGTAATTAGATACTTCATAATTAGTGTATAATAAAAACAAACCCCTAAAAACAAAGTTTTTGACTATAAATCCCTAATATATGAGACATAACTAAAAGTATTGATTATGTTCAAATGCGACAAATATTTACAGACTGAATCTGTCTTAACTCCCCTTTGCTTTTAACCTGGGGGGGGGGTGGGAGAGGGGAAAGGTCTTGTCACCAATCGCTGGACCGAGCTCAGCGTGACACGCAAAATGTAAACAAAAGCACGCCGGTACACCTGGTTAAAACTAGGGCATAACCGGAAATTGCCTCGGACATTCGCCTCGGCAGAATATTACGATTTTCGGTAATATCCGGAAGTATTCGCCTCGGCAAATATTACACACGCAAATAGCTATAAAATTATGAAAATGGAATTCAATAAACACTGAACAGCTGGCAAAGAAGACACGATAATTTCAGTAGCATTCCGCAGGTGGCGTAACCAGTTGTTACTGGGTCACGCATAGTCTAACTTTCTTTCAAAAGATGGCCATTATACTATGTAATATACTTCCGTCCGACTGCAATGGTTGTAGAGATATATGCCACTTACTGGCGGAAAACATTAACTTTATCAGCATTCCACAGGTGGCGTAACGTTTGTGTTTCCGGCAAATATTTGAAAATATAGACGCCATAGTATAAATAGAATTTAGATTATATGAAAACATCGAACAGTTTTGGCTTTGCACTTATGATGATGAAAGAAATGGTACTCTCCTAAGTCGCAGCTACTACTCGGTTCGTATCCGGATCCGGCAAATAGTACATCCAAATACTCGGACTCGGTGGAAATTGTCTACTCGGTTATGCCCTAGTTAAAACACGAGATGTGTTCACCTGTGGCTGGGGTGAAGTCAAGTGACCCATAAAATGTAAACGATAGCGACCGCTACATATAGTTTATATAGATAAACTAAAAATGCATTAATTTAATAACTGTACGTTCAATCGATCTGAAATTTTGATACGATGCATTGTTAGGTGACACGGGTCCGAGTGCCAAATTTCAGCTCGATGCCTTCACGGGAAGTGGGTCATTTTTTACTTCTGTTTTTCCGCGGTGCCCAAGACAGAGAGACAGAGACGGTGGTGAAGTTAATATAAGGTATTTAAAAAAATATTTGCATATCCCACATTTTTTTTAGCTCAAGCCAAATTTATTTAAAAGATGACTAACCTTGTTTATTATTGTGTCCAGGCTGATGAACTGAACTCAGAAGTAACCACATTAAAGACATCTGAAATTCAGCTGAGACAGGAGAAAACCAGTTTGCAAGGGAAGATAACCCAGCTACAAGGTGAACTCCAAAAGGCCAAGAAAGATGTGGCTGAGGCACAGAGCAAAGTTGTTGCCACATCAGCCAGTATGTCAGGTAGGATGAAGTGTAATTATGTTAGAATCTAATTGCATTACATTCTAGGTGGCATGTTTTTCAGCTCCACATTTGAACAGGTTTTTATTTTGGACTTGAAAGGGTTGAAAGTAACCTTGCAGTCCTGCAAACAATTGTTCAAATACAAGGGGCAATGACATCATAGTTTTTTTTATATTTTAACAATCATGCTGGCAATTCCAATATGAATTGTCCGTGTTTTTTGTATGATTTATTTACGGAAAATATGTTTTATTAGGTGCAATCATTGAATGAAAGAATTTATCTTTGACCAACCAATGCTTTTGGTTTGAGTTTAAATCTCTCAAATTAATTTTTAAAGAAATGTTCTTGAACGTTTTCTAGGAGTACCCCCAAACTATTTGACCTGCCTATTGTAACTGCATGTTTGTCCAATCTGACAGATGATGCCGTGTACCAACAGCTGAAGGAGGATGCAGAGGCCGCCAAGGGGCAGGTGGATTTCCTCAACTCTGTCATTGTAGAGCTTCAGAATAAGAACCTGGTCTTGCAGCACAGGCTCTCAGTCATGGAAGATTCTGGGATACATACCAATGGGGAGTTTACTGAAGCTGCTCAGTAAGTTATCTATTGTATAGGTCAGGGGTCAATTATAGGTCAATTACCCCATTGGTGGTAAAAAGGGAACTCTTGTGGGTAATGTAGACTCTTTGGGGTCAACATAGAATTTAATACTTTGGTGTATCAGGCAAACAGGTTTGTTAACCCATGGTGTAGGTGGTAATATCTAAACAAAGAAAGCTTTTCAATTATTGTTTAAAAATATGTCTGAAGAGAACTATGAATATATCTTCATTTAAAAAGGGAATATTTTTGTTTTTGTAAAGATAATTTTTCATAGTCAAAGTATGGTAAAAATGTTTATACCTCAAAACCCTGAATTTCCAACTAAAGTTGACAATCATTAGCTTCATGAATATAAATGTAAATCTGTGCAAACATGCTATGAAACATCCCAGGGAAAGTTCTATATTCTCTCATTCTCAAATGTCCCATTTATCAGATATCATTGATCCCTATGTCAGTAACTGATGATTATAATCAACTTAATGGATCAGCTTCTTCTAATAGATTACTAAACAGACTTTTTTCCTTCACCATAGAACACCCCCTAGAAGTCGAGCGCCGCCCCGCCTGTTCTGTGACATCTGTGATGTGTTTGACCTCCATGACACTGACGACTGCCCCAAACAAGCCATGTCTGACAGTCCTGAACCCACGCGTCACCATGGTGATCCCAAGTCTCCGCGGCCATACTGTGACATATGTGAAGGTTTGTAGACTTTCAGTAGTCTTTTAAGTTTTCTTCTGATGTCCTTGTCTCTATCATCATCTTATCTCCCTTTGTCTCTATCAGCATCTTTTGGAGCAACTCTTTGATTGTGACACACATTCAAATAGTAGTACATTAGGTACCGTATATATTCGTTCTATAGCCTGTTCGTTCATAAGCCAACCCCCCTCTTGTGGAAGAGAATGGTATAAAAACTGTGTAACCCGCTCGTAAGCCGACCCCAAAAAATAATAGGACAGCTTAAACAAAATGGTACACATTTTTTTAAAACTACAAGCTAAATCGGTCATTATGATTGTTTACTTTTGTTTAGATTGAAGAACAAAGAGATTTGAATAGCAGAAGATGGATGTAATTTTTTTATAGCATTTGATAGAGGGCTGTTTATTGTATTAAAACGAAAAGAAAATGTTTTTTATATTTCATTTTAATAAAGTCAGTAAATAGAGATGTTTCATCAATATAGCTCATAAAATTAAAAAATACCAGAGAAATTTATTTTGTTATAAATTATTCTATAAAAATTAAAATCCTTCAAAGTCCAACTCATCTGATTCTCCAAACAGTTGTTACACTCTTCCTCTGTTATGGCTTCATTAGGCAAGAGTTAGCATAATTTTTTTTCTCAGGTAAAAACAGTGGCGAAAGCGCGTACATTAAAATTCGTTGTTGAAAACAAAATTTGTAAAACAATTTATTGAAAAATAAATAAAATGAATAAATAAGATAAGTGCAGATGTTTAATACTATTTTAGAGCTTCTGGTAGTGCAGTCGAATCTTGTGGAATGTAGACAAGGACCTTGATGACCTACAATAACAACACTGATATTCAATGTACATGCAGAAATAACCTATGACCCGCTCATAAGCCGACCTCCCAACCTTTTCCCCTAGATTTTGTCCAAAAAAGTCGGGTTTAGAGCGAGTATATACGGTACCTAGCTAAGAAAGAACAAAAATCACACATGCATTTAGAAAAATCTTGCCAGCAGTACAAAACTAATTTGGTTAATAGAGATTTTAGCATATTTGCAATGTAGCCAAATTTTGAAACTGCCAGATGTTTAGTATTATCAAGAACAAGAATACTTGTTAAACTTCCAAATGAATGACATCTAGTAATACCATTATCTGTGTGGAGAAACATCAATTAACTTGTTTCAAACTTCATGCTGTTCATTCATATGATTTATTCATTACTAAGTCAGTCTGAAAGGAAATCACTAGGTTAGTGTTGCTACCTCAGCTAATGAAATTTTAAAAAAAAATTCATGTTCACCATTTGAGTTCTGATAGTCTAAAAAAATTAAATTTTCCAAATAAAATATGACTTAATATTTTAGCTCTGACCCTCTTCTCATCTTTGTTTGGTTTTCTAAGTCTTTCCTTTGTTGTTATCATGATATTTGTACAGCTTACTTCATTTGACAAGTCACTGTAACATCCATTTCTGGAAAGAGACACACAAATTATAAGTGTTAATTTTTATTATGTTTTAGCTAATGATCTATTCATGTGCATGGTGTTTTATTATTTTGTTCAAGCACATTTTGTTTTCATAGTCCCCCATACTAAATCCCATTTCTTTTAACCATCCCATAACTCCACTCATTTCTCTGTCATGAAAGCATTTCAGCTGAATGATGAAATTTGCCATTTGTTTTTCTCTTACTTTTGTTTCAGCGTTTGGGCATTGGACTGACCAGTGTGATGATGAGCAAATGTTTTAACTCACTCAGAGAACTTCTTCCAATCTGACACCCCCTGCATCCCTCCCTCCCACAAAGTGTTGTGCCAGCTCTCACTCTTTTGTCACCAGCTATTGACTGTGTTTGCTAACATCTGCTCCTGGGTTCTGCCAGCATTGTATGGCACATTAAACTCATCATCAGCTGCTTGGTGTGTAGGAAAGTTGAGAAAAGCTGAAATGATGCTGGGTCTTGAGTTTAGCAAGTGTTTACATGACATCAGTTCTTTGATTTCTGAGGCTTACATCTGAAAGCATCATCACACGTAGCAGACTCTGTTGAACATTTTTTGTAATAAAAATTAAAATGGAATCCTACGGTAAGACTTTGGTGACAGACTTAAAATTGAGATCAACTCCTCTTTCCTGTGCTCTAACCTTCCACAATCAGCAACTCCAAGTCAACCTGAGTATCACGATGATCACAAGATAATGATGTTACAGGCGCCACCTTCAGATTGTACTTATTTTATTTCATCAACTGCCACTTGTTAAATAGTGTTGTGGACCTCAAGATGACAGAATCTAAAACTAGTGTGGACAACATTTATATGACATAACTGTCAACGATTTCGTGCATCACAAGATGACGGAATCTAAAACTAGTGTGAACTACATATAAAATGGTGTAACTGTTAACGATCAACAAGGTCTTGAGACATGACTTGTTCAAATTAAACTCAGTGATTCGTTCCTCATTATGCTACGTCCTTGTATCTTGACATCAGTGGCTCTTTCAGCATAAAAAGACCAAGGTGATTGTTTTTTTTAACGTTGATGAGATGAATTCTGTAAGCTCTTATCAAAACGGAGGCATTATTGCTGATGTGATATTCTACTTGCTATAAACTGTGGCCACACCCAACAACACTGTCAGCATGACCTTGCCAACTTTAGAGCAGCTCTACTTTGACCTATGACCTCTAGTAGTAGCTCAATATTGAATTTATGAATACCTTCATAATTTGGGCAGTGAACTCTTTATGGTTCACACAGTCCTTTCAATCAATTATCATAAATTTAAAAAGGTTACCAACCAAGGTGGTGATCTAACATTGATTGGTCCAGTAATCCACTGACCTACAAGTCAAGTGATCTAACATTTATTGGTCAAGTGATCTTTTCACAGTTGAGCTGGTTGCTTTGCTATTTATTTGTTTCTACTTTTGTTGAGATCATGTTATAAAGCGTCAATATTTGTTCCCATCGCTCTAATACATTTCCATTGAATGAATTGTTCCATTAAGTACAGGGGCTTTCTCCTAGCTGTATAACCTGTGATGGTAGTCTTAGTGATGGTAGTCTTAGTGAAGGTAGGCTTCCAGTCATTTAGTTAGTGACAATGGAGGGCTTTGATATAGCTCAAAAAAGCCAATGTTGCACTTTTTAAGTTTTGTTTAAAAAAGAAAGCTTTGATACATGAAAATATGTGTCCATTGAACATGAATCTATTGGTCCATACTGCAAATATGGGGCTTTTTAATTTCACATCCAATAGATACCTGTATCCACAAGTTATTACAAATAATATTTACAAGATATAGCTAAGACAGGGAAATATGCTTGTAGACATCTATACATAAAACTGTTTACACTTATCACATTTGTTGCTATTGAATACAACTATGATAATTACTATTGTATATATATATATATATATATATATTTAATGAATCAGCTATGTAAAGTACTTGTGTAGCCTCCTGAATATGCACGTCTGGTGTGGGCCAAACAGAGATTTTCATGTTACACCACAGATGCACAATTGTAACACATGCATCCACAATGTTTTATACAATTTGTGACTAATAATTTTAATTTATTACCCATGATTGTGCCAGTTATAAATCAAGTTAAGATTTGATAAAAGGCCTTGAAACATATTTTCTGTTTAAATGAATGTGGTAGTATAAAACACCATACAGGGTACATATTTACCTACATTAAGGTGTTTTGTTTTAGTCTTGGTTCAAGTGCATGTTCAACTTGATATACCAGGTTTTTAATTAATGCTAAATTAATTAATTAATGACACCTAAACAAAAAAATTCATTTCTGTGTGGTGACATAAGGAATTAGTGTTTACCTCTAAAAATTGTTGAGTACCATTGATCTGTACTGACATTCTTGAGATGGGATATCTGTAAGCTTCTCCTGCCAAACTTTGATTTGAATGCACAGTTGAACTTTGATCTGTTGATCAGAGTAGGTGCTGGATTGATTCAAGGATTATTGTTATTGAAATAGTTGTAAGCTCCTTGCACTAACCTAACAATATCTATTTGTATATTTACTCTGTATTTAATAAGTCTGCCATCTGTACATTATTTTCTTTCTTTATTAACATGCCCGTCTTGTAAAATGTGCAAATATTTGGTTGTTGGTCCAGTCTATGAACTAATACAAAGTTTGCTATTTGTACTTTTGTTCATGTTTATTGTACATCTTAAAGTTAAGACAGGATTATTTCCTTATTTTCTGGGGACAAGACTTTATGGCAGTTGTATGATATGCTAAGTGATCTCCCCTCCCCCTCCAAATATTGTGATGGTAGTTAGTCTCTGCTTATAGGAAAACTTGTGGCTGTGTGGGGTTTTCACCTGTGTATTTATTGTGACAGCTTACTGCAAGCACACATGGCTTCAGGAGATGTCATTGCAAGGTCAGCTCAGGTCTACACAGTAAGACATTTTTTCCCTTCACTTTAGCATGGCTTTTTAACCACAGGAGCTGAAAGCAAAATCAATACAAAATAAATATACTAACAGGATGTCCACATGAGTGGCTCTGATGGGATATGAATGGTTGGCATTGGATGTATGTGAAATTTAATTTAACTTGTAAACATATTTATTTTTTGCTTTCAGTAAATTTCATAATGGTGATAGAATTATATTAACTTCATGTCATTAAACAAGATTCTGCTACATTAATTATAAAGTAAACTAATCTCTCCACAATAGTGTTGTGCTGTGACAGCATTTTGAAATGGAGCAATTTTTAATTATGATTGTGAGAGCCAATAAAAGAATAACTTTGGCAAGATGAATGTTTGCTGGATAAACCATGTTTTTTTTGGTTAGTTTTTAAAACTGTTCAAAAATATTACTTCTGAATGTCTGATTATTTATGATTAGTCAGCCTTGACCAGTTTTAACATCTCTGTTACCATCTTTGAGAAATAGAACAGCTGATACACTGACAATATATGTCACAGTCAGACCACCCCTCAACTTGTTTACCCAACATTGATAGCCATGGGGGAAATCACTGAATTTTAAACATTCATTCTCCTTATCAGATGAAGAATAGTTTGGTTTTTGGGTTAGTCATATTTTAAGCAAAAATGTCAATATTTATTTCTCAATTTGTAAATATACGAAGACTTTTTCTTTGCTGTTGGTGTTGATTTGATGACATGAATGGCCTGACAATAAAAGTGGAATTATTTGCTAAACAATCTCGAGTTGATTTTAATGATTTTCTTTAATAATGATTGATGAGAGTAGTATTTTGACTAGTTTTTACTCTAAGGATGGCCAAAATATCACTGGAACCCACTGGCTGATTGCTCTTATTCAGTCTAAATGATGGCCAGTGCCCATGGATAAATCTCAAACTGATGCCAGATAATGTTTGCTACCTAACTTAATATTCCCAGCACAAAATGCCTTAAAACTTGTGCTGTCTCATTTTCTTTACCTTTCTTTAAAAAAAAATGGAGAAAATAAAAATTTACTTGTAGAATTTACAACTCATTTTTTTTTCAAGAGGTTATATCCCTTGTTAAAGTTTTGACTCCATAGTGTTAAAATTATTTTTCTCCAGCCATTTACCTCATCTAGTTGCTTAAACTACATAATTATGTTATTTTTGCCCCATGTTTTTGAGATTCAAGCAATTAAATCTCTATTTTTTGTTTTATCTAAACCTTTCACATCACTTGTGTTAACCATCTTTTGAACATTCATTTTCCAATAAAATATTGAAAGGACATCTTTTTTTTCACCAGATGTGACATTTACAAAACACAAGTATTGGTAAATTTTTTTAAATTTTTGATAGTTCATATAATAATTAAAGGTTTGATATTTACTGGAAATAAAATGGTCAAGATTGATACATTTTTTAAACAAAGTGATTGTGCTGAGGTATTAACATAATTTAATTTGCTCATATTTTTGGGTTGGTCAATTTCCCTTACCTCAGAATTTTTAACATAATAAAAAATTTCAATACATTATTTTTAATATTTTAAAAGGTAGTTAACTTGGTAAATGATAATGAGATTTTAAACTGAATTTCTTCACAAAATTTTTTTTTCTTCTTTGCTAAAAGAAAACTGATCGTCATTATCAAACATAATTCACATTCTGACAATGCCTAAAATATTCTCGGCTGAAAGGAAAGAATTGACTTGTCTCAAAAATATTACTGGATCTCACGGAAGCCATAAAAATCCACTTTCTGTTATATGCTTTCATTGGATTATTGCCAAAAGCTGCATTTCTCCTTTGATACTTTATGTCTTCCGAACTTAAATTAAGTGAAACTTATTGAAATTAAATATGGACTGCTCTGTTTAAAATATAGATTGAATGGGACAAGGAAATTAAATTTGATTAATTGATAGACATTTAGTTTTGAAATCTCACTGGTCTTCTTTTCTTTAACAATAACACTTTGGATCATGTCATTGGTGGTGAAATAGAGCAAAAGTGAGAGATCCTTTGCTTTAATTAAAATTACAATATAATCAAGATGACTACTTGGCTTATATATTCCAGAAATATTTATTTTAACACAAAAATATTTGCCAGATTATAGCTGCAAAGTGTATATAGTTTCCATACCTTTCAAAATTTCCCCTGAAGAAATGATAAGTTGTTTATCACATCAATTTAAGTATCATATAATAATAATAATAATTACTTGAGAACTTTTATAGCGCACTACCCCAGCAAGAAGCTAGGCTTAAAGCGCTTCACATAAAAATATTAGCACATACACTTACAAATGCATTAAATTTAAAACTTTCATAACCTAATCAAACAAAAACATATAATGACATGAGGGTGCACATAAGCTACGTTTATCAGTCAGAGAAATGTTAGATTGTTAATTTGGAAAGTAAAGTTGTTTCACAAACAGGTTTATAAAACTTAAGTTACTTATAATGTAACATTTTAAACACTTATAATCCAGCATTTCTAACTGAGAATACACACAACTAGGTTAACACAAGACAAATGTTATGGAGTTAGCGTTCCTCATGTTATTATTATAATTATTTCAGGACCTGCCTAACCATTATTTCAATTGTTATACCCCTGAAGAGAGTTACAATAATTGGTTTTTCTCTATACTGAGATGAATTTACTTTATTTAAAATATGTAAAACCATTATACCAATCTTTCTAACATGAATAATTCATTTCTTCTACTGTTCATATTTGGACCAATTATACGGACTCACACCATATCCTTTCTTTATATCAGCTGGCGTGGCATCGGTTATCTTATCTTATCAATACAGACGCTCCTTCTATGCAGAAGATAATTGCGTCTACAGACCATGACAGATGATCTGTTGGCAAGTGATGCAGCGTTCACAGGCCACGGCTTTGTGGGTTCCACGCATTACCCAGCCGCCTAACTAATGTTAGGTACCCATTCGGAGCTTGATGACTCAGGGATGCCCTAGGCCCCAGGAATAAATCCTTGCCTTGACATGGATTCGAACCCGTGACCATGGGTACGCCAGTCGAGCGCGCTGCCACTCGACCACTGCGTCCCGGTTTGAGGAATCTGACTTGTGATACATGGCACTCAGACAGGAACCTATAGAAGAGAATTAAAAAATATTGAGGTCAACAATGCAGGAATTCTTTAGAAATATAATGCAGTTCTCTAAAGCTGTAAAATCTTGGCAACCCTTCAAGTAATGCAGTTAGTTTCAAGTACCTAATCTTCTCATGCACAAATGTTTATAATCATCTGTTCTGTGTTATCTGCACAAGAATGTGCTTTGTGGCTGTTTAACAGGCCTGTTGTGCTGTTGTTTCCTCCAACTAATGTATGGTGTAACGTGCATGTGTTAAAGACATGATTTAGTTAAAACAGATGATGATTGTATTTTGTTGTGTCCATTAGAATGGTAATTCTGAACATATAAACTAGGACGCACTGATTTACACATTTTAGATTTAATTATACTGGCCATTCTTTAAAAATTGACACACAGGGACAGAATAACGTATTTTAATTTTTGTAAAAGTAAGAATTTTATAAAATCCTCCCAACATATAACTCAACCCTTTCAGGTGTGTACGTCTGTGGATGTAAAACTTCCATGAAATCATTTCTCTCCTGGGAGCCGCAAATTGAGATGCCTCTCGATGATAAAATAGACATGTCATCCACCAGCCATCACAGCTGTGACTTAAATCTACCACAAGATGCACACAGCTGGCCTTCATTTGACAAGAATCTACAGTCAGATTATAACTTAATAAACAATCATCTTGAAATAGAAACTGATGGACTGGACCTTGGACTTCGTCCAGATGACTGGTTCAATCCTCACACATTGAACTTGTCCAATGGAATGATGGCAAATATCCAATGCAAGCCTGATGCTGTTGTTCAGTCTTCTGAGCCAGATTTGGCAAAGACTAGATCAGAAGCAGTAGTGGATTATTTAGATGCAACAGTATTAAGGGAAAGAAAAGTAGACCAGCTAGAAGATGTGGGAGTAAAGAATCCTGAACAACTGACTGTAGTGAATCTATGTGGAGGTAGAGTCATGCCTCAGACAAATTTAGAAGATGAAAATCACTTAAATTCAAGTACGGTTCCATTGGCGTCAGCCTTAAAAGATGAAGATTATGAAAATAATGACCTTGAACTTACAGAAGTTCCAGAGTTTGTGATGGCCGACTACTGCATGGAGTATCTGAAAGTTAAAGACAGAAACGAAACATTTCAAAGAAGTGGATGCTGTGAGATTGACTGGGGCATTCAAAATGGCACTGGGCTTGTGGTGAGTGAAAATGGTGGTATTGGAGATGTTTGTGAAGAAACTTTAGATTCTCTAATAGTTGCGGATGTGAGAAACAATGATCATGATTTTAAAATAAATCTATTGCGTGACGATGCTGGTGTGCAATCCTTTGCAAAGGTTGTTCCAGATGTCTATGTTAAGCAAGATTTGAAAGAAAGGTTGGTTAAGTGTAAAGAATTGAAATTGAAGTGTGGGAATGATCCGGAAGATTGTGTAAGAAAGGATGATTTTATGAGTGGTCAAAATTTGTCTACACTGTCCAGTGTGGATGGTTGTGAAGTAGCTAGAAAGGAAATTAATGGCATCAGTTGGATAAACATTGAGAAGGGTGAAGTTGACAATAAAGATGAAAGCAGAACAGAGGTCAATGTTAAAAAAAACTATCCAATCTGCCAACTAATTGGTGTCACCTGCAATGAAATTTATACCAAAACTCCTTTTGATGATTTTGGGGAAGAAAAGGAAACTGAGAAATTTACTGCTTTAGTTCAAGGTGCAGAGAAGCAAAATACTGACAACAGAAATATTATTGATACCCTGGCAATGGCAAGCAGTGAAATTATTGTACCAGCATCTGATGATGTAATGAATGATAACACAGACGATAACACAGATGAAGAATTGTATAGCGAGATTTATGGCGGTCAAGAATCAGACAGTGATGAGGTTTACGGTGGCCAAGAATCAGACAGTGATGAGGTTTTGAGTGACGATGAATTAACCAGCACATCTGCTATGAATGTACGTCCTGCTGTTGTTGCAGGGATCTTCCAGAAAAGTTACAATGTTCTGCATAGAAACGGTGCCAGAGAATTATTACGCACAGTAAATGTGTTCCATAGTTACAGCGATGGCACTGAAGTTTAAAGTTTTGATTGGTCCAATTAAATATCTAAAATCTTATCTTATCTTATCTGTTTACAGACGCTCCTTCTATACAGAAGATTATTGCGTCCTACGCTTATCTATTGTTTGTGTTTAGTCCTGCATTTTTATTAGAGATTTAAATGTTGATAAAGTGTTGGTTTTCCTGGATTCTTCAGGCAACCCATTCCACGCCCAAATTCCGGACGGGAAGAAGGAAAACTTGTATGTGTTTGTTCTTGCATACGGAATAAGAAAGGTGTTTTTATCCTTATGTCTATCTGAGGGTTGTATTAAGTTATCTTTGTATTGTATTTCTAAATTAGAATTAATTGCTTTATGTATGATTACTACTTTGCTCTTGGTTCTTCTATCCTCTAGTGATACAAGATGTAACTTAACTTTTCATTCAACATGTCATTTCATGCCTGGGCCATTAATTTACAGTGATTTTCATTGGCACGTGTTGGACCAAAATAATAATTATGAATACTAGAAGGTGCATCTTAAATGGTAGAATTAAAAGTCAGCAGGCATTGCTGACTGAATTACCTACCATAACTTGTCACAGTGTATTAAATAGTATTCTTTATTTTTATAATGTCAATAGTCTCAAATATGTTTTTAGATTTTAGTGGCAAAAAATTGAACGTATTTAACTGAAGTACAGGCAATTACAAGATATTGCAATATCACAGGAGGTGATTGCAATTTATGGTTATATAATGTGGATACTAATTAAAGTTCTTTAGACTCAATGTCATAAGTTCCAAGCTTTTTAAAAAAAAAGTGTGCCTTATCACAAATATTAAATCCTACGTACAAAGTCTAATTTATATTACATGTATTTTTATTTATAATTTTGTCTTATCAGACACTTATAATTATATATTTAGTTCCATCTTTTTTCATTCATTACAATTAGATGTATTTTTGTTTTTACATTTTAAAAAAAAACGATTTCCATGACTGTTAAAAAAAATTAATTCTTAATGTTTTATTTGCATGTTTTCTAGGCTCACAAATTTTATATAATAGCTATTATCTAGATGTGTCTTCCAGAATGTTCAATAAAACAGCAGTGTGCACAGAAAAAAATTATTTGGACTTCAGTGGATTTTTTTAGTCATACAAGTTCTTCATTTTATTTTGTAGCTTGACATTATGAGACATATCTGGGAAGTATGCACATCACTCAGTGATTTAAATATGAACATAACAAGGTGCTTACATTTATTTACATCTAATTATAATTCTTAAGTCATGTAGTACATTCACAAATCTACTGAGCCAGTAAAAAATGGAGATAAAACTCATTTTAAGACAGAGTTTTATTCTAAAAGTTTATATTCAAGTTGAATAGGGTCCAACAGATCTATGATACAGTGTTATTCAGCTACACACAAATTTTAACATAAGTGTGTTAGTTACAGAAAATCAACAAATAACATGAGCCCCAAGGATTTTACAACTTCAGATTTACAAACTGCATTGCAAAGTAATTTGTTAAACTAGTTGGTTGAATTATTCTTATTGCTTACAAATGAGGACACACATGAACTTAACTTTTTGTGCACCTCAGAAATAATCTTGAAAAGAGATAACCTTAAAAGGGTTACATTAATTTTTAAACAAATACATTTGATATAACACTTGATCACCAAAAGCTAAAGAAACGCTGAATGAGCTATGTTTCATTAACTGTACTGTAAACATGAAATATTCTGTGAGTTATATCCAATGAGTTTTGATGTACATGTACTAATACAACTAAACATAATTATGTATCATTTAGCATCCATCATGCACGTATAAACATTCAACCTTACAATGGATAATTCCTCAAATTAACAATACATGTAATTAAAAAACACACGTATAATAATTTCACCTGTACAATCCACAAAACTCTAACTCTAATGAATATAATATTTAAATCAATATAAAAAATAAAATTCAATAATTTTTTAAAAATATTTAATGTGATCATTTGAAGCAGAAAATTTCCTGATAATCTTCTTCCAGTACACAAAAAGTTATGGTCGAGCTCATGGTATCCGGTGCACATTTTTATTGGAAAAAATAATGTTTTCAGGACACATCTAGCAATGAACATTCCCTGCTAAATACATTCTAAGGACTGAATGATGTACAAAGTGTCCACTGGAAGATCAAATGTGAAGAGTAGCAAAACTTATTTCCTTACATTGCATATCAGATAAATTACTTCACTAAAAGTTTAAAAATAAATACATTAAAATATTTGGTGGGCATATGCAAAAGTAAGAAAACTCTGATCTTTTTAGTTAGATTGCTGCCCTAATTACTGTTGTGTGTTGAAATGGAACAGATAAGAATTGTAAGAGGCAAACAGTTGAATCAATAAATGTAATTTTGATTCAATTTGTATCAAATAACATGAATAATATGTGGGAAAAACCTCAACAATGTAGGGATGCTAACTATATGAACAAAAAATTGATGCCACTGAGTTCATCCACGATAGGGGTTTAAGGGACACATATACGTTGAATATAAATTTCAGCTTTCAGATTTATAAAAAAAAACCACAGAGATCTTGCCCTATATACCAGCTTTGTATGCTATTATTGAAATACAAAATACACAAACAAATAAAAGCTTTATCGCAGTCCCATTCTATATAATATGCTATAATTGATACATTTAATTTACTGAAGTAAGTAATATTTTAAGTTAGTTATTGCAGCTGATCACCACATCTATTCATGGCTATATACAAATACAATTCACATTAACATCAGTTACAGAGGTAGCCACAGAATATATCAATTAAAATAATTTAATATCAATATGTGTATAGATCCAAAAGGAAAGCCAATCGCAGTATTTTTTATTCCTACTTTAGTTAAAAGTGACTTAAGTATAAACTTGGAGAAATGGTGACTTTGGAACAGTTATTTGATTCAGTTAAGAAAAGAAGTTGCAACTATTTCAATAAAAACAAAATAAGATATGAAGAAACAGTTTTGTAATGTCAAATGTTTGTTAGTACTTGAGCTTTAACCATTGCACTTTCTTATCAATGAAAGCAATGGTTCTGCCAGATGTATATGTTACATTTGAGTCTACAATAGAATTCCTATTAAGATTAAAACTGTTTTATTATGAGCCAGAGTCTGTTCAAGACAAAGAAAGGCTGCAATTAATGAATTAATGCCCACACATTTTGATAAGTCGAAAAATGAAAGTTCTAGGTTGTGAAAATGTTAATAATGAAAAATTCCAGATATTGTTCACATTGTATAACAAAGGATGCATGTCATCTAGTTTTAAAGAAGTGGAAATAAATACTAATTATCAATTTTTCTTCATTTAAAAATAGAATATCCAGATTGACACATCATATTTCTCTGAAGAGCCAGGGAGGAAGTCAAATACATCACCATTAAACCTAACACAACACCATTATTAGCTTGACATTTTCAGAAAATTGTTTTAATTAATTTACCTGACTAGTAAAATATTCAGTGCATCAGCCTGTGAGTTATTTTATTTTGTAGGGTAACTTTAAGCTAAATGCTGACAATAGAAGCATTATGTTAGCATATAAATTTGAGAAATCTGAAGACTATGAAAAATATAGTTAGAGATGATCCTCACTAATGGCTAAAGACTAAAGATAACTTACTTTGTCTAACACAAAACAAAAGATCTGAATTACGTTATGGTATAACTTACTTGGCCTGACTAACACAAAACAAAAGATCTGAAATATGTTATGGTATAACTTACTTGGCCTGACTAACACAAAACAAAAGATCTGAAATATGTTATGGTATAACTTACTTGGCCTGACTAACACAAAACAAAAGATCTGAAATATGTTATGGTATAACTTACTTGGCCTGACTAACACAAAACAAAAGATCTGAAATATGTTATGGTATAACTTACTTGGCCTGACTAACACAAAACAAAAGATCTGAATTACGTTATGGTACATACATCTCGGGTGATGGAGGATGATATTCATTCATGAAATCATCATTGACACAAAATTTGATCTACAGTTATAATTAGTAATTACATGAACAAAATATAAATTGAAAAAACTATTCAGTCACAAATTACAGCAGAATACTAAAACAAAGCTAAAAAATATTTTAAAAAATTAAATTAGCTTGGAGTTAGTACAAAGGTAGCCAACAGAAGATTCAACAAGTAAAATTTTCGTTAAATTTGAAAACAAAATTGAAGTTTAAAGAAGTTTTATCCGATCATGTTACAATTCAATACGCAATAAAAAAATGGTCAAACAAAACTGTAAATCTATAGCTTTAGCAAATAAAACCCTTTTTTAAAGTATAAAAAAAAATAAAAATCACTGATTTCATATCGATGAAAAAAAATTGTTTTTTTTTCCAGATTTTTGTTTAGTCACCTAATTTTTATCATATCGTACTAACTTCAGTAGTAAGCATTACTTATAAGTTGTAGAAATGTATAGGTCTTCATAACTAAAAAAAAATTTAAAACAAAACTGACACCAATAAATCGAGATCTCTGAATTAAACACAGTAAATAAAACAAACAAAAAAACACCAACACTAAACAGAAATTGTTAATGCCTATCAATGATTTTATTCAGCATATGAGTATTATTATATTAGTATTATTATGTATGAAAACAACCCAAGCAAGTCACCTGCTAGCGTCAGAATACAGATGGTGGACTTTAGTCAAAGTCACAAGGTCAACTTTTAAAATCTTTTAGCCCATAGAAATAGAATGAATTTTGGGAAGTGCAACTCTTTCTGATTGTGGCAAAGTCAGATAACATGTGAAGAATAAAAAATCAGTAGTGAATTTGATCCATTAAGATCATATCTAAATTCAACATTGATGAAACATGCTATACTATAACATATTTTTGAAATATTGGTGGAAAGTAGAATAATTTTAAAAAGTAAAACCCTATTGAATTTATCATTGAAAGAGTGCCAATATTTTCTTTAGTAAGGGAAACATGTCATATATGTTTTATTACATAATAAGAAATAAAGTGTTATCACCGGGATTAAAGTCAATACTGTTGATAAATTATATGAGATTATAATCATCATTTACATGCAATGAATACAGGGCGACACTCCTGCAACAGCTGGAGGTAATTGTGTTCTGTTGAAAAGTCAGTCCAACTGGAAGAGGTCAGTCCAACTGGAAGCATGTGATGCTGCTAACCAACGTTCTTCAAGGGCTGTGGCACAACCACACAAATGATTGGATGTATAGGAAAATCGTTTAACATGAAACAGAGGGGACTGAAGTTTTTTTTTCGTGTTATAAGAATTTCATATTAAAGGGTATTAGAAAATACATACTAATTTTTCATCAGGACAGTATTATTATTTTGTGTTAACCGATTTTTCTTCTTGAACGTTTTGTGTTACACGCAATTCACTGGATATTATGACACCCAGGTGATCAAGTCACATGAGAACATCCATGGATAACTGCCATCATTTACAGCATGTTACTTTATCAAGTCAATGTAACTTTCCTCAAACTGTCTTTTTTATTGTAACAATGTTTATCAGCCAACAATATTTGACCAAAACTCAATGTCATATGTTCTTCTTGTTGAGCAGTTTAAAAAAACAACAGATGTGCTTTCTTTTTTTTTCTTCTTACCATTACTTCTATCTCTTTGGTATTTTTTCTACAACATATATAATCAATTTACAAGTGTAGAAATAAAATCAATTTCTCTACTTAGCAGAATTCACAAGCTATAACTTGGTTTACACAAATAATTCTGAGGTCGTTGAGTTTCAATAAACAACATATCCACTTATCATGTACCAAAAAACTTGGTCTAAAATAAATCACTCCACCACATGCACAACATCAAATTAATGATTGTTAATAAAACCAACAAAGATCTTAAAATTTAATAAAACTTTTATAATAAAAAATGTTTTAAATTCTATTTCCATTCAATTTAACATCCTAGTTTGTTTGTTTTTTTACAGTTGCTAGGAATAAATAAAGTGGTTAATAATTTAAATGTAAAAAATGTAAATACCAATGATTCATTTATAAATGATCCATTGCATCTAGATTTTTCCAGCATTCTCCATTTATTCTTCATAATATTTAGCAATTAAATCCAGTAATTTGCATTGAATTTATTAATAAAAATATTTCTTAAATTCAGTTAAACATGTTTTTTTTCTTCTCCAAGCTAATTTTCCAAGTACAAGGCATTTGTTTCTGTAGGGTTAAATTTAAACTATATGTTAAACAGAAGCACTTTCATTAGTAATTAATTGTTGATGATACATGCGCTGGTTGTTCTATAAAGAACCACTGGTAAGAACTGAACACAAGCTATTAGAGAAGTACATGTGGAAATCCCAGTCGACATCTGTACGCTATAGCTGGGCACAATCAAACAACTCTCACGGCTGCCACTTTCCTGGACAATGCCATTGGCCCTGAGTTGACACACAGAGGGGGTGTGCCACAGGTAGTTTTGCTACCTTCATTGCCATTGGGATCCCAGCTGGTTCTGTCATGGGGATTCTTTTTGCTGAAGTCACCGCTATCGCCCCCACCTCTGTTATTGTCAGAGAAATCACAGTTTTTGATAACCTTGGCACGTTTCCTCTTTTCCCTGCGCAGGGCCCGTTTGTACTTGAGCCTGCTCCACACAGCTTTACACATGTTTTCTAGCATCCAGTCTCGACACTGAATTCCCTGGCTGAACTTCCAAGTATTTCTGATTTTAAAAAGGACAACAATGAAGACAAATTATAAAAGGCAGAAGGTTTATCAGCCCATAAAATTATAGCTAGAGTTTTAAACAATCCATATAACATAACAAGGATCCTTTTCTACATAACAAATATAGAGACTAATACCAGATTAATGAAAATCATTGGGATAATTTTTCATCCTAATTCTTATCTTTTTTGTGTGCTAAGGCCAGACATTTAACCAAAGCAAGACATAGAGATACACAAAAGGCTTACAGAACACAGGCTTTGCATCTTCTCAACTCTCCTTTCTGCAGCAAGCTCCATGACCAAAACAAATAGCAACGAGCAATTAAACTCTCATTTCCAAGTTCCATGGCCAGTCTTAGTTGCTTGGCAGAGATTTCTCCTGCTTTCTCTGCCTAGAGATACAATTTTAAACCAAAGGTCAACATTTTCAGCATCAAATCTTTTTCAACCATAAAAAAATCTTAAAATCCTCAAAAGTTGACATTAAATCCTATGATAAATTTCAAAATGTAAAATTCTATGTTTATCTTCAGAAAAAAAAATCCAACCTGATAATAGAATCTACTTTTGTTTATTGCTGACTCAATCCCAAGTAAGGTACATAATTGAAACCATTATATTTCCCCTAGTTTTACATGTTTATGGAGTAACAATGCAATGCTAAAAAAAACCACCATCTTGAATCACTTACATGGTATCTGAATGTTTCACCTAGAGAAGAATGAGCCCCACCAAGAGTTGACAGCCAGGCGAATCCCTCGGCCAACACAATATGCTTGTTCAACAATGTAAGGATTCGATTGTTCCTAAATGATCACAGCGAGACAATAACACATACATCTGTCATCATTCCATGTCAAAACATTATTTTCATTGTATGAAATCAACAACTGTAGTTAGCATAATTTTAAATAATAATTTGTCTTTCAACCTTTAGATGAAAATAAACATTTTTACAATTATATGGCAGTTCTTTTTATAATAATTATTTTTAAAAGTCCTTTTATATTTCATATTGCTACAATTACACATGTATCGTTTTTAACTAAGTGTAAATCAGATGATAGCAAAATGTAGTGTATAACTATGAAAAGTGGAAGAAGAGCTCAAACACAATTTTTGCTATCATCTATAGTTATTAAAATTTTGTACATGCATATTTAAATATCTATCTTACCAGGCATAGTCAATTTTCTGTTTTGGCCAGACAGCTACAACGTCAATCATAAATGGCACTGTTAAATACATATCCCAAGCATCCCTTTCTTCTTGTGTCCATGCCTCATAATCTGGTATGCAATTCCTAAAGCCTTTCTGATTTTTCAGAAAATGCCAGAAATGCCTTCGGAAAACTCTACTTCGGGAGTATTCAGAGCTAATACATGAGGCTAAATGAGCATCCAGAAGAACCGTACATCTATACATTGGCAGCACAAAATATATGACATCTGTGCATCCTTCACAATTAAATGGAGATGGTACATCCAGTTCTAAACTAGGCACAGAAAATCTTCTAAGTCGATTTCTATTTCCATTGACTGGAGCCACCACGTCATGATCCTTTACACGATGTGTCACTATTTTCGGAAAGAAGCTTCTGTGTGGTAAACAATAAAATGATATTGAGTCACGTGAGAAGTCACTATATTTTGCTAAGAAATTTGAATGCTGCAATGCAAATTCATGTCCATCTGGGTCCGCAACAATCAGGTCCACCATAAACATCAGCTTAATAGGTCCTTTAGACATGTCCATTTCAAAAGGAGCAAGTTCTCGTGTGTAAGTTTTGCATGACCATATCCTGTCAAAGGTCCGAAAGACAACAAAGAGACGCATCTTGAAGTTTATGGTTCCCAAGCCCAAGGCTTTGATTCTATGTTAGATTACCACAGTATATGGAACATAGAATGTGTATATTGTTTTTTTTGAGAATTTAGACCTTCAGTAGAAACTTATCATTCCCACTAATTAGACATTCTACAACCTGAAAAATTAAGGTGTTGTAAAGTTAAATTTTCAAATATGTAGAATGCTTTGGTAGCATAAGCTACAACAATATTAAACTTTCTAGCTTTCTAATGATCATAATGAAATCACATGTTTGATGTTTTGAAATTTGTGATGTTATGATCAGAAAGATGCTGATAAGCAAGGAGGTAATTTTCATGTGCAATAATATTTAAGTTTTAAATTAAAAATTAATAAGCTGGTGCTTATAAATTGAGCTAATGCATATTACTAAAGTAGCGGCCATCCATAAAGATGTCAGTCTATGGAAGGGGGAAAAATGTGTGATAAAAATAAAAGTGACCAATTTACGTTTGACTATGGCAGTGTGATATTCAACGGTGTGCCCTGGCACAATATAGTGCGACAAGCCCGTCAAGTATGCGGCAGCACAAAAATTATCATAAAAGATAATTGATAAAGATAAATAAAATTATTAAACTAATATATTATGCTTAAAAATTTGGTAATTAACAAAAAAGTTTTGTTTAGTGGTTTGTGTTTCTACTTTAATTTTACAAGTCTACTAATACTATTAAAGGTACATCCATATTGTTAGACAACAGTAAAGAAAAATAATGATTGAGTGAGAAACTCATCAGTTCACACATTACAGTATTTACAGGCAAGACAAAAATAATAACTCTAAAAGAGAAAGAGGAACTTGCTGAATTGAGATCTGATAGAAAATTACACCAAAGTACAGTATGCTGAAATATTCTTGGATGCCTTCTGGAAAATGACTAAAACATTTGAATTTAAAAAAAAAGTTAAATGTTCAAAATCAAAAGCTGTTAATCTGCTGACAAATTTTTAAAAATCAGGTTTTTTTCACTGATGTGCTTTCTGGTTTTCCTAACACCTCTAATGTGCCTTAGTGTCTAAAAGGTTGAGAACAACTGGACAATGAGGAGGTGACAATTCATTTAAAGAAATTTTAATGTAGCCTATTTTTTGGTACTTTAATAGGTAAATATAATAGCTAGCCTAGTAAATTATAATAAACTAGCGTATCACCCGTAAAAAATGACGGAAGTTTTCAGCTGAAATCTATTTATTTTATAAAAATGCAATTTTTTTAGGGCGCCTATGGCGCCGACCTTTTTTAAAAGCCCAACTAACTTGTCCTTTGATGAATACGAAATATGAAACTTTCTGAAATGTACACAAAGTATTTTATAATAGAGGTTGTAGGGCGCCTACATTTAACCACCATCAAATCCTCTTTTTACATTGATACCTTTTCCAAAATTAAAATATGAGTGAAAACAATGACATCATATAAAATTTTGTTACAGCGCATCTTTAATTTGCACACATTTTGATGCATTGGTGCAGTAATTTGGTTTTCCCTGCTTTCTAAAATTAGTAGTGTCAGGACTGACACACACCACTTGAGTGACAAATTATATAGTTTAATAATTAATACCCAAGCATGAAGGCTTGAAATGTGTCTGTAATGATAACTAAAAATTTTGGAACACTTTTACTTAAAATTTATGTGAATAAAGTCAAGATGGAATAACTTTATTGTACTTGACTTAAAAAAAGATACCTTTTGATTTTGGTATTTGTTGTTTAAAAAATACTGAACTAAGCACATTCTGGTGATATAGGTCTATGTTTCATTTCTAATAATTTCTATACATAACACTATAAACTATTAACAAATAATTCAAAAACATGTACTGCATTTTTTTAGTGAAGTACCTGATGACTAATCTCATGTAAGTAATTATTAAATCATAATAAGTCGTAGGTAGCAATTAGAAAGAAAAGATAAAGACAATAAAGAGAAAAAACTTAGAAAATCTTTCAAAATAAATTTTAAGGCAATTAAGTTAAGGCAAGGCAATCAAATATAAAGACAAAGTGCAAAGTAAAGGCCTTTACAATTACAATGAAGTGATAGCCTTTAGTAAAGGCCCTTTACTTTAAATTATATTTCAACCAGGCTTTCTAATATAGTATCTAAAGTATGCTTACTTTAACTTTAATAAAATATCCATATAACTAAGTAAAATTACCAACAATAATCACTTTACTTTACTACACTATAGTGACTGTAGGCGCTACAAAATAAAGCATTTTTTAAATATTAAAACAACACATTAGCAATTAGCCCCAAGCCCAGTTTAAGTAGGTCTATAAAATTTAAACTTTTACTCACTCACATTTTTTATTGGCCAGCACTACGCATACCGCGGCAGAGTACCTAGCTAAACTATTGTCTTTGGTCTGCGTATAATGCTGCGGTAAACCTAGCCAAACGATGGGCTGTGGCCTAGGTTTACAGCGGCTGAAAAAAATATATTTACGGGGAGAAAACCATTAATTACTATGCGCTGCGCTTGCCTAAGTATGAAATTAAGCTCTTGAGTGTTGATTAGTAAGGGATCCTAATATATATATATAAATATATACATTACATACATGATATAGCCAATAAATATATATTATTGCCTTCTGTCTCAGTGGACAACAGGCCTAAAAGTTTTCGGGTGTTAGTGCTTTCACCACTGTCACAACTCTAGTATTGCTTGCCGATACTCAAAATTTAAAACTATTTAGATTTAAAAAGGGAATATAAAATTTCCCTTCAACGCAAATTTATTGCTCTACAAAACAACAATCTACCATCTTTGACTCTTCATATCCCCCTCCCCCTATCTGTCTTCATTCAACGGCAACTCCACTATTTCTTCTTTCAGGCATTTGTAAGTATGAGCTGTGGAAACTGACAACATTATCAACAAGTATCATTTTAAAAAATAAATTTTTTAGTTAAAATTAAATACTAGTCTACTTGTAAACATTACAACCTGGTGCGTGTAGACTATCTTACTTGTCGATCCAGTGAAAAACTGTCTCAGGGTCCATCTATAAAAGACATCACATGATTTGTGTACATTTTTCACCCCCTCGTCACAAGTCGTCATAAATACTTATACCCCCCCTCCCTTTCAATATGACTTCACAAAGCTGTTGCCCCCCCTCCCCCCATAAAAGCCGTATTTTCTATTTGAAAATGAACACATTTCAAATCACTTTGTTCGACCCTTATGTATAAGGTAAACATTTGAATATCGTGTAATTTTTAATATCTTTAAATGAATACACAAAATTAGTTTCTATTTTCTTTTGGTGTGTGTTTATGTGTTGGGGAGGGGGAATTTACCTAAATTAATATAATGGGGGAGGGGTCGGTTGGAAAACAAAATGTTCTCAAATTTGAAATACAAAACAAAAATTAGCTTGTTAATAAGACATACAGATAATCTGATGCTAATACAACCCTTTTGTTAGACATAGAGGTCATACTCATAGCAATGGTGATAGAAACACCTTTCCGTATGAAAGAACTAACTCACACCAATTCTCGTTGTCGTCTGGAATTTGTGCATGGAATGGGTCGCCTGAACTAAGTACGAAAACAAACACACAATCAACATCAACACGTAGTATAAAGCACCTTTGCAAGCACCCTCATTCTGGTCTTTAAAGTAAAATCCCTAACCGAGTTTCGAACCCGATACCACCAATGGAACCGCACTTACCATTCGGCTGGAGGTTCCCATGATAAAAATCGATTGTTTTAAAGTTATGTCTTATTATCCTTGAATGGGGACCCATCAAGTTTCTGACAGTGCTACAGTAAAAATTCATTACACATGAAATTTGCATACATACATTGATTATTTGAGGACTACTGTTTAGTATTAGCATATGAATTACACACTTTTAGCCTAAATATAGTGAAATCAGCTCTTTTTTTAGGCGCAGTGTACCTAGGCCAAAGTCGATGGTTTAGCTAGGTATACCGCGGCGGTATACGCAGGCCAAAGACAATGGTTTAGCTGGGTGTACCGCGGTCGTAGACACTTCGTTTTGGTAATCCTGCAGTTTCTACATGTATATTACTTCACAGCAAAATTTAATTTTCTCGTGAGATCGAAAATTTTTAATTTATTAAATGCATTATTATATTATATGTTGTATTTTAGCTATTACAGTGATAATTTGTAAGTCTTATTAATTTCTAAGGCTTTTTTTGGCACTTGTAGCTACATAATTGGTGTAGGATACATCCATTTTGTTTATCTAGCACATTACTTGCCGGGTTGTAAGATGCCAAATGAAATTTTCTCACTTAAAAACAAACAAAATAAGAATCAAACATCTAGTGACAAAATAAAAAATGAAATTTTCTGTAAAATATTTAATTATCTTCTAAGAACATTAAAGTAGATGAATAATACTTTTTAAAAAAAATCTTCAGTCAGTAAATTTATTTTAGCATGGGTTGTTCCAAGTAAAAAATATCTGGCAAGCAGAGTGCTAAAAAAATTAAAATGGATGTATCGTGACCAGATTATGTATCATATAGAGCCAAAAAATTGCCTTAATAAGACTTACAATTTAGCGCTGTAATAGCTAAAATAATCAGTACTATTACTATCACTCATTAGAATTAGTGACATTAGTTAGTTTCAAGTTATAAATTTAATAATAAAATTAATATTTAAAGTAAAATTATAACTCCAGTGGGCTATACCATAAGTCCCATTGATGTAAAAATTAAGGCATTCCATGAAAAGTTGTAGTAAAAATCTGTTGACAACCGAATCGTGAAAGTTAGTTAGCTAAAAAAATTACTGATATAGTTACACTATGATGTTTGTAAAGTACAGCACAAAGTTTACACTAGATTTGTGGCCAGGTACTTGGCGAATCTAGAAGTTCAAATTATAACATTTAGGCGTAAAAATAATATCTTAAGATTAAGTGTAAACAATCATTAAGTTATTAACCTAAGTTAATTAGAATTTAATTTTAAAAAATACTATGCTTTAGAATTATAGCGTTTTTAAGTATGCTGAAACACATAGCAGCTAAGCTTTTGATATTTTAACAATCTTTTTATTTATATTTTTAAATTTTCAGACACACAACTTGATAAATGCGTTTGCACGAGTAATAGTTATTAAGTAAATTTCGCAGATATTTGTATAAATTCTTTTTACAAAAAAGTTATCGATTATTATATATAATTAAGGAGAAATTCACTAAAGACATCTCTATTGAATTTTAAAACAATGTTTTAGGAAAGGCCTATATAGCCAGATGAAAAATAAATAGAAAAGTTTAGTATCCCCGGGGTCACCACCTATGCCTATAGTCACTATAGAGCAGTGGTTCCCACTAGTGGTCCGTGGAGATGTGCCTAGTCGTCCGCGACCAAAGGAACATTAAATTATTTACATTTTTTTTGGTACTGTGGTGTATTTCTCTAGGGATTGTGCGTCTTTCCATACACAAGATGGAAAAGTTTGTTACCCGTTTGGCGGCACCACGTACAAAGAACATCAATGACACATAGCGCAGAGCGGACAATCGCCTTCAATCCATCTTTCCGCCCTGTGTCGGCGCTCTTTTGTCAGCTTTCCTATCAATTATTATCATGGCGCTTTTATGTAGGCTCTCTTTTGTTGTGCGCGATTTTGATGGGTCACCCATGTTGGCAAGCTGAACTACTTTACTACTTCTATTTCCGCTTTTTTCTTATTTCGTTTTTGTGTTCCTAAATTTCATTGATATCTCATCAACGACGGGATTCGAAAGGGTTTTTGGGTAACTTTATCGCTATTAGGGGCCGTCCATAAATGACGTCACGCACCTAGGGGGGGGGAGGGGGTCACACTTTTGTGACGACGCGTGACGGGGGGTGGGGGGTGGGGTGGGGTGTTGAAGAAATGTGACGTCACATCAAAAGGGTAACTTTAAATAAAACTTCCACTGACATATTTGGTCCCTTACAATTTATTTAATGACTTATATCAGTGCTTCTTAATGTGCTGGTCGGTAGGCCATCAGACGCTGGTTGGCGTAAGCTATCAAGACACGAAAATTAAATCTAATTATAATCCTTAAGTTTGAGAATCCACAAGATAACATATGAAATTGTTACACTGCGTCGTTTGATGTTGACATCAAAGCATTTGTGATGTAAACGCAGTTCCGTTTGGTTCTCTCATGGCAGGAGTCGTCGAATTATTATGCCCGTTACCCCAAAATATGCAAGTAGTTTAATATGTGTGCGTTACCAACCCCCAGACTCAAAGTCCTGTTCACATGACTCGGGGATTTGGGTAGCGTCGTTAGCCCCAAATGCTACTGGTGAGTTTTACAAGCATGACAAGTGTCTAAAAAGGATCTGAATAGGATTATGTGTAGATTTTTTAAGTCAAAACGACACGGAATATCATTTTTCTTTAAAAGGGGAGGGGGAGGGAATCTATTTGATAGAATTAAAAACGTTTTAAGTTTGATATAATTGTTCGGTTGGTTTTTGGTCAAACGACCCTGGCCATTCTAGTCTTCTACTAGATATAATGGTAAATGAGTCCATTTGAAATTACTCAAGTATTCATTAACTTTACTGAATGCATCAAATTCTTGACATCGCAATTCGAGAGGAGCACAAAACAACTTTTCTTCTTAGCTCAGTTTTTAAGGCATTAATTTTAAATATCACAGACAGGATACATGATACAGAAAAGTCATGTGGATTAAGATTATTGTCACTTGTGTCAATATAAATGAAAGTATGGTAGATTTAGGTGTCTTCGTATAGTACGTAGCTAAGAAATCTACATAGTTGTCAAATTTTTAAAAAAGTGCATTTTCTGGAAGGAACCGGTTCAATAATGGGCATATGTTCCAAGCGTACACATGACGTATTTTAATATATCTAGTGGATTGTAGTGGATGTTATATGTCCCAAATGAGTCTGCATTACCCCCAAGAATTCACTTTTTGACCCCAGATGAGGTTATTTACCTCTGTTCGCCGACATCTTTCTTACGGGATGCCCGTCAGTCAATTGAGGGATTTTTTCAAATAGAAAATAAAGTTGTTTTTTTTGTGGTTGGGGGCTGGGGGGGGGTCAAAGATTTGTGACATATTTTTAGAGGGGGGGGGACTAAGTTTTGGTGACGACGCGTGACGAGGGGGGGGGGTAAAAAATCGGCAAAAATAGCGTGACGTAATTTATGGACGGCCCCTTATTCCAAAAATGTTACTTGTGTCAAAAACAGCTATAAAGTAAGTTTAAATTATTTAATTAATTTTTATGCTTTAAAATTTAAATCTTAAATAAATGCTTAGACTTATAGCGTCAATGAAATTCACTTGTTAAGAAAAACAATTTTTAAAAACACCATAAATGACTTCCAATAAACAGCTATTTGTTATTATACTGATACGGTTAATAGATCATTTTTATGAAGATTTAATATGTTAAAAATGTTAACTAATATATTTTCACATTTACTATTTCACCTTTATGATGTTTTATGTTCCGGGTTACAGATCGGTCACTTGAAAGCCAATATTAAACCCACTAATTAGAAAAATTAGTTCGAAACAGGCATCGCTAAAAAGTTTTCCCCCCACATCCCCAACCACCTGACACTATGCTCAGTCGCCTTATTTACGCCGTTAAACTATTAAGCTAAAAAGTTACAGTGATATCTTTACCAGGGGTCTATTAAAACTAAACAAATCCCTGTTATTTTTTCTTTTGCAAATGCACAATATAATTACGTGGCAAAGAAAAAGTTTATGCTATGTCTTTGGGTGTATCCAGAAAGAAAAAAAATGCAATGCAAATATGCAATTATCACTTATTTACTCCCGCCCCTTTCCACCATGTCTCACCTCCAACGCAGTACATCTCGCAGAGGCGTCACTAGTGTTGGGGTCAGCCCCTCACGACTTAAACCCCGTAGATCTCATCCGAGTCTGTCGGTGCCAAATAACGGGAACATACAGAATTTACATTTTGGTGTCGCCCCTAGTGATGGCGTCAACCGGCGCGGTCCGCACCCCCACGCCCCTCTAGTGACGCACCTGAGATCATGCTTTCGCATATAAAATTTGGTATGAACATAGAGCGAGCATTTTTGCTTTAAATAAAATTCACTTTTAAACCTTTCAATTGATGGAGGTCATAACGTCTGACAAATTTCATCCAAACAACTGAAAAATAAGTATTGCTGTCAATCTCAGTTTCCCCCCTAATTTTTTATAGTGGAACAAAAAAATGTTTGACGCCACATTTATCCCGTATTACCCCCCTTCCTCCACCAGTTCCAAGCGAAACACTTCCGTTTACCCCCTCCCAATTATCGACGCATCATGCATAACTATGATAACTTACAAGAATACATTATGGTGAGATGCAAAAGCGTAACTGGGTTTTCCGGACCCTTGGCACATTTATTTTTGGCGCCCTTGACAAATGGATAAAAAAAATTCCAAAAGGTAGGAAAATACTAAATTTGAATAAATTTAGTGATTAGCCCTCGGCGCCCTTGGCAATAGCCCCGATGCCAAGTCGTTGTTACGTCTCTGGTGAGATGTAAGGCTTAGATTGAATATAACCAGGTGAGTTGTAGGGCTTAGATACTATAAATAAAACTTGAATATATCCAGTAGACCAGTAAAGCTCACATACTTCATCAACGGGTGCCAAACCACGGCCTGCGAGCCCCACGCGGCTTTTCAGTGTTCACGCTGATGCTAGAAAACAATATATGAAATTATACCTTTTTTTGAAACATAATAAATAATAATATAAAAAATAAATGAAAATTTTAAAACTATTATTGAATGAAATAAAGCGTTAAAAATAATTTGGGGTTAAACTGAATTAAGAAAATGCAAGCTTGCTGAGTTTAAGTCTGGAACATGTCAGCAACAGACATTACTCTCTGCTTTTCACTTCAACTGAGGCAACTATTGCCATCGCTTGGAATATTTCACATTTAAGTGACCTTATTCTGATGCTAAATGACCTTATTCTGACAGAACAACTACTTGCTACCAACCAGATTTAAAGAAACTTGTTAGTTCACATCTCTAATACATTTTTGACTTACTTTTAGATATTATGGTTCGCTTAATAAATTATTGTTTGTAACATCACAATTTTAAAGTTAATTTTTGCGTAACAATTTTCAAAAAGATTTTAAAGTAAGAATTAGAATTTGATAAAGATAAAACATTTTCATCTTTAAAACTGATGTTTTTTTATTCAGTTTCTATTAGTTGTATCAGTTTTGAATCAAAGACTCCAATTAGAAACAGCAAGGTAGCCTCTCACAGCCTTGACGAGCCCCATGTCCGCCATTCGTTGTTTACTTTCCAGTTAGTTGAACTAGTTGACGAAGCGCTGTCGACCTTGTCTAGCAAACTTTGTGAACAGCTGCTCCAGAGACTCCCGATAGACCGTGTAGTTCTCAATCTGCTGGTCATCCTTACCGATCTCAATGGCCTGGAAGATCTTGTACAGGGGCAGCATCGGACTGACCAGGAAATAGGCGACGTCATCGGCCACACCAATGACCTATTCGGTAGATTGAACATCGCAGAGATTATAGAAATAGATGTGAATCACGGATGTTATGTTATATATGTTAAGTTCTAGATTCAGGGGTCGGGAAACCATGGCTCGCGAGCCACACGTGGCTCTGTTGATGGCTGCATCTGGCTCTCAGACAAATGTTCGATTATAAAAAATAAAAATATAAAACCCCGTTCATTCAGACTCCTTTGTCCTTTGACCTACATGTTAATTGCAATAAAAACATCATAACAATGTTATTAAAAAAGATTCAGAGACATGATTATAGTACTGTTAGTGTTATAATTTTAAAAATGCGCACATTTACTTGAATTTTTAGTTTTAAACATAATGGATGGCTCTCACAGAATTACTTTTCAAAATATGTGGTGTTTATGGCTCTCTCAGACAAAAAGTTTCCCGACCCCTGTTCTAGATCGTCATAAAATACGTGAATTTTTTTTTCATCTTTCGATTTTACATTTCATTATTTTAATATTTTGTTTTCCTCCTTCGGAAAGTATTTATATTGAAAATTGCTAAAGCATATCATTGATAAAGACAGTGTTCATGTATATCATTTATGAAGGTGGTGCTAATCCATATCATTTAATATATCTTGAACCTAAAATAGACAAAGAATATTTTTAGCCTTTTTTAAAACATGTATCCAACAGTTTTCATTAAATTCATTTTTAAATTAGTGTTTTACTAACGGTGTTGTTTCCATTGCGTAGGGTGCTAGACATAAGTGGGGTGGTGCTTGACATGGGGGCCATACATAAATGACGTCACGCACCCAGGGGGGAGGGGGTCACAATTTTGTTACGATGCGTGTCGAGGGGAGGGAGGGGGTGAAGAAATGTGATGTCACATCAAAAGGGTAACTTTAAATAAAACTTCCACTGTAATATTTGGTCGCTTACAATTTCTTTATATGACTTTACCATCAGTGCTTCTCAAAGTGTCGGTCCGTAGGCCATCAGACGCCGGTTGGCGTAAGTTATCAAGCAATGAAAATTAAATCTAAAGATTATCCTTAAGTTTGAGAACCCACAAGACAACGTATACAATTGTTACCCTGCGTCGTTTGATGTTGACATCAAAGCATTTGTAATGTAACCGCAGCTCCGCTCGGTTCTCTTACGGCAGGAGTCGGCGAACGTTTTTACCCGTTACCCCAAAATATACAAGTTTATGTGGGCGTTACCCCCCCACCCCCCGACTCGAGGTCCTGCCCACATGACTCGGGCGGGGATTTGGGGGAGCGTCGTTAGCCCCCCTCCCCACATACACACCAGAAAATGCAACTGGTGAGTTTTAAAAGCATGATAAGTGTCTAAAAATTATCTGAATAGGATTATGTGTAGATATTTTAAGTCAAAACGACACGGAATATCCATTTTATTTGGGGGGGGGGAGATCTATTTCAAACAATTATAAATGTTTTAACTTTGATATAATTGTTCAATTTGTTTTTTGGTCTAACGCCCCTGGCCATTCTAGATATAATAGTATTCATTAACTTTATTGAAAGCATCAAATTCTTGACATCGCAATTCGATAGTAGCATAAAACTACTTTCATCGTGCGCTCTGTAATGACACGTACTACCAGTTATAAGAAAATGTTTCCAACATATGTCAGACAAGCTTTGAACTAAAAAAAAGTTTATTAATTAATTGAATTTTTTTTTAAATTCTAAGTCTTGCCTGTCAAACTCGAAGAACATTTATTAAATTTTTTTAAAAATCGTGTAACTTTTGAACATTTTTAAATATATTTTTTAAAACAAAGAAGTTAACCGTGGTTATTAAAAGTCAATGTTTAATTTGTATGCATTAAAATAAAATATAATCTAAGGATGTTAACACAGATCGTTTTTTGAAGGCCGGTTAAGCGTCTTTAAAAAACTGACCGGTTCAATAGAATACCTAAAAATTAAAATTATAAAAGTTTATGTTAATATTATTATTTACCCAATAGGAGCGGGTTCTAGCGAATTTATATGCCCAAAATGATTCAGCTTCATTCCCAATAGTTCCCTTTTTTACCCCAAATGAGATAATTTCCCCGGGCGGCACATACCCACACTACGCCGCTGGATAATATTGGATATTTTATTAATGTCATAGTATTTTTCAGTCTTCAACTTTCAGGAATTACTGTATTTTGTGACACACAAGATGACACCCAACTTTCCTGCACAAATGTGGGGTTCGTACAGTACTTGCCATTTTCCTCTTCCAGCGCATACCAAATAATTTTTAAAAAACATGAGGTGGTAATTTTATATCAAATGCCTTTGACGTGCCTATACTTAGCAGGAAAAATGTCACCTCTAGTGTGACATCAATTTGAGGAATCGTCCTGTATCTATATATTCTAGGTCTATCAACAATGAAATGATCCTTGTAATATCAATAGTCACATTCGCGAGCTTGAAGGTTAATCACATCAAAGAGTTTTTGACATTACCGCTGCATTGTTCGTTAGCTGTCTTGTTATGCCTTGGCAACTTAACAATTTTTTTTATAAAAAGATGTATTATATACAACAAGACGAATTCATACTTAATCTTAGAGGGCTTTAAAAAATCTAGGGGCTCATTTTGCTATCACGTCAGTACAGGGAAAATCACGTCAAAACGGGAAAAAGAATGCACCGGTACCTGGTGAAATGGAAAAATTCATTCCGGTCGTCTAATACAGTGCTTCTCAAAGTGGTGCTCCGCGGACCGGTGCCGGTCCGTTGGCCATCCGCTGCCGGTCCGCAGATGTTCTCAAGAAATGGACCGAAAAAATTGTCAGTGCAGGGAAAATAGTGCACCGGTCCCTGGTGCAATGGAAAAAATTCCTGCAGGTCCGCCATACTAAAAGGTTTGAGAAGCACTGGTCTAATACGAAAAAGTTTGAGAAGCACTGGCTTACAATTTATTTAATGAGCTTCACATGTGTTACGATATTACAATGCAGACCTACACTAAATAAATACTTAAATGAAAAAAAGTGATTTGAAACATACTTATTTTCAAATGAAAAATATGGTGTTTTTTTGTTGCTTTACAAATTTTTATTTTTTTTATAATTTTTAATTTTTTTAAATATTAAACATTTTTTTTTGGGGGGGGGGTCAAAGATTTGTGAGTATTTTTGGAGGGGGGTCTAACTTTTTGTGACGACGCGTGACGAGGGAGTGAACAATCGGCCAAAAATCGCGTGACTTCATTTATGGACGGCTCATGGGTGGGGTGCTTGACACCATTTGAGGTGGCTGAAGGTCGCATTTCTGAGTTTGGGATGTGTGCTGAGATTGTAGTGAGTGCTAGGGAAATTTTCTACGATATGTAGAGTAAATGACCGACCATTCGAGGACTGTCAAGCACAAACACTGGAATGGGGCCAATAGTAAAGCAAACCTGTGTACAAGATTGTATCACATCTTAATGACCTTATCCCGTTCTCCTTAAATGCCACCTCGCACAACCTGGTGGGTGGTCAGTGGTCAGCCAGCCAAGTTAGGTAACTCTAACTCTAAACTAAGACACATGTTCCTCTCCTGTCAACATCATACACAACCCACCTCTGAACCCTCAAAGTTCTCTCCCATAAACCGCACCACCGCCTCCCGTTGTTTGACGTCACATCCGGGCTTGAAGAGGATGGACACGGTGTTTCCGGTGTTGTACAACTCCCTCAGATTGAGCGGGGTACCCAGGCACACCAGCTGACCTCGAACAATGATTCCCAAATTGGAGCAGAGGGCATCACATTCTTCATAACTGAAATCCATATAATTGGAGAGTTCTTAGGACAGGGTACAGTTTTGGTTCAATGATCTAATGCTATTGATACAAAAAATCGAAGGCATTGATTTCTGTTTTGAATAATTGAGATACACTTCTATCTTATATTTACATACATTTGTATATATAAAAGACGGCCCTTCTATACAGAAGACAATTACCTCATACGCTTATCCATGGCTTTTGTCTAAAATTGAATTTTTATTAGTGGTTTAAATGTTAATACAGTAACATTCCGATAATCCGGCACGTTCGGGACCGGCTCGGTGCCGGACTATCGAAAATTCCGGTCTATCGGGCGGTGCCGCTTCTTTTTAGTGTAGGCCTTGCCGTAAAACAAATGTACTTTGTTTTTTTTAACTACATACATACATAAATCGTAATTATAAGAACAATTAGGTTAATAATTAAACTACAAAAACAGTATTCAAATACAACAAAGTTTATTTTACATTTCATATAATGTATGTACACGTACTGTAAAACATATTTCACTTAGATTTTAAAAAGTCACGAACGTCTTTTTGTTTTCTTGACTTTTGGTGTTTAGTATAAAATGTATTTCTAATGATATGGAAATCAATAATTTCTGAAGCACTGAGACACTGTGTACTGCGATGTGAAAGGACACAAAACAACAATACACACAAAACAACAACACACACAAAACAACAACACACACAAAACAACAACACACACAAAACAACAACACACACAAAACAACAACACACACAAAACAACAACACACACAAAACAACAACACACACAAAACAACAACACACACAAAACAACAACACACACAAAACAACAACACACACAAAACAACAACACACACAAAACAACAACACACACAAAACAACAACACACACAAAACAACAACACACACAAAACAACAACACACACAAAACAACAACACACACAAAACAACAACACACACAAAACAACAACACACACAAAACAACAACACACACAAAACAACAACACACACAAAACAACAATGCACAAAAAATGGCGAGACGCTTCGTGATTGATTATCTGTGCTGCACTGCACCTGCATATGTTGTGACAGCTGAGACTAGCCGGCCGCTAATTGTTTCCGAACAATACCGAGCACTTCCCCGAACTACCCCGAAAAATTCCGAATAGCTCTCAAGCGTTTTTATTTGCTTTAAAGACACACTTTTGGAGAAAACCAAATTTTTTACAATTTTCCGGAGCGATGCCGGACTATTGGACGCCGGATTATCGGACTTTTACTGTCGTGTATTTTTGTCATGGTTTGTTCGGGCAACCCATACAGCGCCAGAATTGCAGATATGAAGAATGATATTTATTTGCAATGTTTGTGTTCTGAGTTCTGGGATATGGAATAAGAATATTTTTTTAAAAATTCTAATTTCTAGTTGACGGTTGTATTACTATTAGTGACTATTTATAGCAGAGTAGTCGCAGTTTGGATTGTTAATAATAATTTATTTTTTTTTAAATGGAAAAAAATTATTTTGAAGGTAAAAGTTAATAAAGCGCCGTTAAATCGTTAACAAGTTATATCAAAAAGATAGCGGAACAATGTATAATTTCGTGGGCCCGACCTGCTGGTAGCCACTAGCTGTGTTGGTGCCTGACCTGCTGGTAGCCACTAACAGTGTTGTGCCTAACCTACTGGTAGCCACTAGTAGTGTGGTGCCTGACCTGCTGGTAGCCACTAGTAGTGTAGTGCCTGACCTGCTGGTAGCCACTAGCAGTGTGGTGCCTGACCTGCTGGTAGCCACTAGCAGTGTGGTGCCTGACCTGATGGTAACCACTAGCAGTGTGGTGCCTGACCTGCTGGTAGCCACTAGTAGTGTGGTGCTTGACCAGCTGGTAGCACCTAGCAGTGTGGTGCCTGACCTGCTGGTAGCCACTAACAGTGTTGTGCCTAACCTACTGGTAGCTACTAGTAGTGTGGTGCCTGACCTGCTGGTAGCCACTAGTAGTGTGGTGCCTGACCTGCTGGTAGCCACTAGCAGTGTGGTGCCTAACATGCTGATAGCCACTAGCAGTGTGGTGCCTGACCTGCTGGTAGCCACTAGTAGTGTAGTGCCTGACCTGCTGGTAGCCACTAGCAGTATGGTGCCTGACCTGCTGGTAGCCACTAGTAGTGTGGTGCCTGACTGCTTGAGTAGATTCAGATAGTCCCAAACTACTTTCCTCCCTGGCTGGTTCATTCCAAAGGTCGGCTCGTCGAGAACAATGAGTTTAGGTCGGCTGATGGCTGCTACAGCAACGGCTAGTTTCCTCTTGGCATCAACACTGGGGGTTTGTATAGTTATATGTTAAACACCAGACAACACTGGGTGTTTGGATTAAGAACACATAGATTAAGGGAGAAAATAAGTCCGCCATATAATTATAATGAATGTTGAAACCTTTCCCTTCTTGAATACTTCTTCGTGGAATTCTTTAAAAAAATAATTCACTACACATTTCATCAAAACATTACAATAAGCCTTTTAAAAAAAGATTGTGAAAAAGTTTTTAAAACTAGTTTTTGGACAGAAAATAACAAAACTCACTTGTATGTCTTGGTCATATAATTCAGATGGGATTTCATCTTCAGCAGTTGGCTGATGGCATTGACCACACGCGAGATCTCCCTCTCAGCCACGCCCCTGATCCGGGCGTACATGTAGAGCGTCTCCGACCCTGTCAAAAGGCCGGGGAAGGCGTCCTCTTGTGGACAATAACCAAAGAGACGAATGGCCTGTCATGGCAGAGGACGATTGCCAGTTAATGGCCAGTTAGGACAAAGGTCAATTGTTATAGTTAATGGCCAGTTAGGACAAATGTCAATTGTTATAGTTAATAGCCAGTTAGGACAAAGGTCAATTGTTATAGTTAATGGCCAGTTAGGACACAGATCAATTGTTATAGTTAATGGTCAGTTAGGACAAAGGTCAATTGTTATAGTTAATGGCCAGTAAGGACAAAGGTCAATTGTTATAGTTAATGGTCAGTTAGGACAAAGGTCAGTTGTTATAGTTAATGACCAGTTAGGACAAAGGTCAATTGTTATAGTTAATGGCCAGTTAGGACAAAGGTTAATTGTTATAGTTAATGGCCAGTTAGGACAAAGGTTAATTGTTATAGTTAATGGCCAGTTAGGACAAAGGTCAATTGTTATAGTTAATGACCAGTTAGGACAAAGGTCAATTGTTATAGTTAATGGCCAGTTAAGACAAAGGTCAATTGTTATAGTTAATGGCCAGTTAGGACAAAGGTCAATTGTTTTGTTTATCTACATCTACTCCATGCTGGACACTATGCAAAATTAGATTTATTTAACCCTCGATCTGATAATCCATTTCGACCTTGTTTGAATTCCTTGTCATGTGGACACCACAGACCCTCTACCGTATTCAAATAAAGCCGCAGACATGACCCGCCCCGCATGATGTACCTTGTTTAGATGCCGCCTCACATTGACGCCACACACATAAACCTCCCCGGCTGTGATGGGCAGCTCCCCGGTCAGCATCTTGATGACGTAGGACTTCCCCGAAGCTCGATCCCCAAGGAGACAGAAGCACGAGCTGTTGCGCACACCCTGGCACAAGCTGCCCGCCCCTGTGGGGTACCCGTCATATGATACCTGCTGGGAACTGGGGTCAACCAAGAGAACGGCGTCTGAAAACATAGAATGTAAACCCATTGAAGTCCAGCTGTTGTAATAGAATTCTAAACACAGTAGGAGGCACAACTCTACTTTTAGAGAATTGATATAAATAAAACCACAAACTGTGCAAAAAAACACACAAAAAAAACAACAATACACCAAGAGGAACTTGTTTTAATCTGTGTCTGGCGTGACGTAAGTTGCAGTGCGAGGAGATTTCAATCCTCTTGGAAATGCGTGTTAGTGTGGTATACTTTAAATATATGATATATAAATATATATAATAATATAAATATATGATAGAAGACGCTTTTGAGGAACTGATCATTATTTCTTTAAACTTCACGTGTCAGCCTGAAAGGCAATTTGATTCTCGAAAGTATAAAAACTAATCTACAAGACTGATGAAAAACTAGAAAGCAAAAGAGCCCTTTGTGACAAAATAACAACATGATATATGGTTACAGTCCATGTTTTAATCTTTTTTGTTGTTGTTATTGTAAATACAGATTTTAAAAAAGGATACTGAGAATGTGTTGGAGTAGTCTCCACCTAGAAAGTCAAATTAACCTTTAAAACATCTCGTCTTTATCTCAGAGTTCATGACCCTTATTCCACAGGACCATCTAAATATCCTTTAATCCCGAGCAAACGCTCGAGAACCACTGGACTGGACTTACTCTCTTTCAAGAGCTGGTTCAGGGGGGTTGACTTGATGTACTTCCTTCTTCCAGAACGTCACTGTCAGGTATGATGCTCGAGTACTCTGTGCTGCCAGACGACCGTTGGTTGGTGACGGTCACTGTCAGTCGATCACTGGGGAGGGGGGGAGGGTCAGAGAGGAAACAATTCAACAAATCAAAAGTGTTGACAAAAGCTTAATACGTCATCTATCTAAGTCTAGAACTAGACGGTACAAGTCTAGGACTAGATGGTCTAATTCTAGGACTAGATGGTCCAAGTCTAGGACTAGACGGTCCAATTCTAGGACTAGACGGTCCAATTCTAGGACAAGACGGTCCAATTCTAGGACTAGACGGTCCAATTCTAGGACTAGATGGTCCAATTCTAGGACTAGACGGTACAAGTCTAGGACTAGATGGTCCAATTCTAGGACTAGACGGTCCAATTCTAGGACAAGATGGTCCAATTCTAGGACTAGACGGTCCAATTCTAGGACTAGACGGTCCAAGTCTAGGACTAGATGGTCCAAGTCTAGGACTAGATGGTCCAAGTCTAGGACTAGATGGTCCAAGTCTAGGACTAGATGGTCCAAGTCTAGGACTAGATGGTCCAAGTCTAGGACTAGATGGTCCAAGTCTAGGACTAGATGGTCCAAGTCTAGGACTAGATGGTCCAAGTCTAGGACTAGATGGTCCAAGTCTAGGACTAGATGGTCCAAGTCTAGGACTAGATGGTCCAAGTCTAGGACTAGATGGTCCAATTCTAGGACTAGATGGTCCAAGTCTAGGACTAGATGCTCCAAGTCTAGGATTAGATGGTCCAAGTCTAGGACTAGATGGTCCAAGTCTAGAACTAGACGGTCCAAGTCTAGGACTAGACGGTCCAAGTCTAGGACTAGACGGTTCAAGTCTAGGACTAGACGGTCCAAGTCTAGGACTAGATGATCCAAGTCTAGGACTAGGTGGCCCAAGTCTAGGATTAGATGGGCCAAGTCTAGGACTAGATGGTCCAAGTCTAGAACTAGACGGTCCAAGTCTAGGACTAGATGGTCCAAGTCTAGGACTAGATGGTCCAAGTCTAGGACTAGATGGTCCAAGTCTAGGACTAGATGGTCCAAGTCTAGGACTAGATGGTCCAAGTCTAGGACTAGATGGTCCAAGTCTAGGACTAGATGGTCCAAGTCTAGGACTAGACGGTCCAAGTCTAGGACTAGATGGTCCAAGTCTAGGACTAGATGGTCCAAGTCTAGAACTAGACGGTCCAAGTCTAGGACTAGATGGTCCAAGTCTAGGACTAGATGGTTCAAGTCTAGGACTAGACGGTCCAAGTCTAGGACTAGATGATCCAAGTCTAGGACTAGGTGGCCCAAGTCTAGGATTAGATGGGCCAAGTCTAGGACTAGATGGTCCAAGTCTAGAACTAGACGGTCCAAGTCTAGGAATAGATGGTCCAAGTCTAGGACTAGATGGTTCAAGTCTAGGACTAGACGGTCCAAGTCTAGGACTAGACGGTCCAAGTCTAGGACTAGATGGTCCAAGTCTAGGACTAGGTGGCCCAAGTCTAGGATTAGATGGTCCAAGTCTAGGACTAGATGGTCCAGTCTAGAACTAGACGGTCCAAGTCTAGGACTAGATGGTCCAAGTCTAGGACTAGATGTTCCAAGTCTAGGACTAGATGGTCCAAGTCTAGGACTAGATGGTCCAAGTCTAGGACTAGATGGTCCAAGTCTAGGACTAGATGGTCCAAGTCTAGGATTAGATGGTCCAAGTCTAGGACTAGATGGTCCAAGTCTAGGACTAGATGGTCCAAGTCTAGGACTAGATGGTCCGAGTCTAGAACTAGATTGTCCAAGTCTAGAACTAGATGGTTCAAGTCTAGAACTACAGTAGATGGTCCAAGTGTATTTCCATGGCACTGGAAACACTTGGGATACCACGTGAGGTAACGCCATCAAAAACTATCAAGAGTTCACGTTCAAAGACCCATCTTTAATGTTACGTTGACATGTAGTGGTTATTCGATAAATACAACATTCAGTAAAACATGCGGCAAAAAACTTAACAAATCTTTGAAAACATAAAGGCATGTTGTAACCCACATACCAAATATTTTGCTGGGGTCGTTTTTCAAGTTGTAAAAGTAGTGCCCACCATATTATCGTCTCTAGTAGAAATATCACTGCGCTGATGTAAACATAGGCGTCAGCGTTAACGCTTAGGATTGTTTCTGGCGGAAATGTTGAACATTTTGACACAGGTGAAACTTTTTTTATGTATAAAATGTCATCGCTGTTCTTGTAGCTACTGAAATTAATGACTAAATAACAATAATTTGGTTTTAATGTTGGTAATTTAATCAATAAATTTAAATTTATCAAGCAAAATTTTATTGACTTCTACTTTACACACATGATAAATATGCAGGACAGTTTTCGGCTTTAAACTGAAACTGTCTTTCTTGAAACTGTGTTTCTCAACTTTTGTTTCAAAAATTAAAATACATCTGGAAACCACATAAACTAGGGTAATCACCCACATATACTAGGGTAATCACTCACATATACTAGGGTAATCACTCACATATACTAGGGTAATCACTCACATATACTAGGGTAATCACTCACATATACTAGGGTAATCACTCACATATACTAGGGTAATCACTCACATATACTTGGGTAATCACTCACATATACCATGGTACTCACCAACAGAATCGCCACGCAAGGCGATGCCGAGTATATAAAACATGCAACTGGTCATTAAATAACAAGGTGACATAAAGGAAAAAATGACCATGAACAGGATGTGAGCCAACAAACCAACGTCAATGACTGAGTTCATAGCGGGCAGCAGGAGGCCTGAAAAGTAGAACGTGGAGATTGTTTTCTGTTTTGTTTCTGTTTTGTGTACAGTGCTGTAACCAAACTTGAATCAATATGAAGCATCTCTATGTTCCTGGACAACTTCTACTCCTCTAGCATCGCACTCGTTTACACTCAATTCATTTAAAAACATTAATAATTAATTAATTAAGAGAGAGATTTTCAAACACTGCATGTCAATACAAAAACACAATGTTACTGATGGAAGAGTAAACGATTCTTTTAGGAAGGCTGAGAGGAAAATTTAGAAGGTTGGACGCAGATTGCAATAAGGTTAAAACAAAGTATTAGAAAAGCCAAAGCATGATTGTTTCACTTTTAAACGAGAAGTGTTAGTAGATTAAAGGAAGATTTAAAAAGATAATATTCTAAGCAAATCAATAAATACATATGAATGGAGCTTAACGAAGCGGGGTCAGAAGGACCCTGATATCTTTAAACGTTTGCATATTCCTCTTTGTTTCCACAGACATAAAAGTCCCATCTCATTTTATCACTCTGTAAAATAGTTCATTATAAGTGCCAAAGAGTGGAACGCATTAAAGTCGTCGTTTGGCGTAAGATTCACGAATGGTGATATATTCCGGTTCAATCCCTGTCGTAAGCTCAATTTTGAGCACAGTTTACTTTTGGAAGGATATCATTTAGTTAGATTTGGTCAACACCATCCCCTGGACATCAAGGGAATTTCACACCGTATAATGTGCATAACCTCGAGAAATAAGTATGCTGTCTCTTGGACGAAAGGACTGGCAAAAGTCTAAGCAGTGTCATACAGATTAAAAAGATATCTCAGTACCGGATTGAGGCTGTTTACTGAAGAAAGAACACAGACGAATACTTACCGAAAACTAAACTGATGACCAGAGTCACAGTCTGACCAGTGGCTGGCCCAGGGAAGACATTGTGAAGGACATAGACATACGGTATAAGAGGAAACCCGTACAACACGACGGTGGTCAGCGTTAGGATCACGCGACCACCGGACAGAAGGTTGAACGGTTGGAGAGCGTAGGCCACCATCTGTGCGATGACCACAAGGACAAATATTGTCCAGTCTGCCAAAGCGGCACCGAACCAGTAGTTGAACAGACTGACTCCACTAGATGCAGCCAGATCCGGGGCTCTGTACTGAAAGAAACATTACTAGAATCAATTTATTACATTACTGATAACGGTCTATTACATTACTAGTAACAATCTGATATATTACTAGTAACAATCTAATACATTACTAATAACAATCTAGTCATCTAGTACATTACTATTAACAATTTAAGATATTGCTAGTAAGAATTTAATACATTACTAATAATAATCTAGTACATTACTAGTAACAATTTAATACATTACTAGTAACACTCTACTACATTACTATTAGCAATTTAATACATTACTAGTAACACTCATATACAATACTATTAACAATATATTACATTACAATTAAAAATATAATACATTACTAGCAACATTCCTATTAAATTAATAGAAACGATCTGATCTGATATTGATAATAAGCCACTTATAAGGAATCCAGACTGTTTACTTGATTTTATTATCAATACCCCCCTCCCCCCAAAAAAAAACAACAACAAAAAAAAACAACAAAATACAATAAACAATTATTACTTTATTACTGACGTATTTGTGACATAATTTAATCACGTATTTCTGGCAGCCAATAATCACCTCTTTGTGATTGCCATTATTCACGATATTTCTGGCAGCCAATAATCACCTCTTTGTGATTGCCATTATTCACGATATTTCTGGCAGCCAATAATCACCTCTTTGTGATTGCCATTATTCACGTATTTCTGGCAGCCAATAATCACCTCTTTGTGATTGCCATTATTCACGATATTTCTGGCAGCCAATAATCACCTCTTTGTGATTGCCATTATTCACGTATTTCTGGCAGCCAATAATCACCTCTTTGTGATTGCCATTATTCACGTATTTCTGGCAGCCAATAATCACCTCTTTGTGATTGCCATTATTCACGTATTTCTGGCAGCCAATAATCACCTCTTTGTGATTGCCATTATTCACGTATTTCTGGCAGCCAATAATCACCTCTTTGTGATTGCCATTATTCACGTATTTCTGGCAGCCAATAATCACCTCTTTGTGATTGCCATTATTCACGTATTTCTGGCAGCCAATAATCACCTCTTTGTGATTGCCATTATTCACGATATTTCTGGCAGCCAATAATCACCTCTTTGTGATTGCCATTATTCACGTATTTCTGGCAGCCAATAATCACCTCTTTGTGATTGCCATTATTCACGTATTTCTGGCAGCCAATAATCACCTCTTTGTGATTGCCATTATTCACGTATTTCTGGCAGCCAATAATCACCTCTTTGTGATTGCCATTATTCACGTATTTCTGGCAGCCAATAATCACCTCTTTGTGATTGCCATTATTCACGATATTACTGGCAGCCAATAATCACCTCTTTGTGATTGCCATTATTCACGTATTTCTGGCAGCCAATAATCACCTCTTTGTGATTGCCATTATTCACGATATTTCTGGCAGCCAATAATCACCTCTTTGTGATTGCCATTATTCACGTATTTCTGGCAGCCAATAATCACCTCTTTGTGATTGCCATTATTCACGTATTTCTGGCAGCCAATAATCACCTCTTTGTGATTGCCATTATTTACGTATTTCTGGCAGCCAATTACTTACGTAAATGTGACAGCCATGTAAATTCGTATTTGTGAGACATTAATCTCGTATTATTAACAATCATTGACTTTACGTTTGTGATAGCCATTCATCACGTTTTATATGATAGTTATTAATCTCATGCGTGTTACAGCAGTTAATCACGTATCTGCGACAGCTATTACTCACGTGTTTCTGTTTTATGTGACCATTGACAAAGATTGCTGGAAGTAAAGACATAACGAAGGCGTGTACGAACGTCTGCAGCAGGCACACGGCTTCTTTCTCTTTCAGAATAACTCCATGTGGCCCCAACTCTTTCTTGGGATACGCCCCTGCGTGTAAGGAATAGTTTGTACCCAGCTGCCACCGGACGTATGCGTTTAGTAACAACTGCAACTGAAGATAGAGAGAGAGGGAGATAGAGATGGAGATAGAGAGGGAGATAGAGCGGGAGATAGAGAGGGAGATAGAGAGGGAGATAGAGAGGGAGCTAGAGATGGAGATAGAGAGGGAGATAGAGAGGGAGATAGAGAGGGAGATAGAGAAGGAGATAGAGAGGGAGAAATAGGAGAGAAAAGGAGTTAGACAGGAAAATGAGAGAGAGAGAGAGAGAGAGAGAGAGAGAGAGAGAGAGAGAGAGAGAGAGAAAAGATAGAGAGATTGGGAGTGACTCAGAGTAAACAGAGAGATAGAGAGAGATGGTGATGGACATTGTTGGAATTAATGTCAAAGTGTAATGTAGTTAAAGTGTAATGTGATCAAAGTGTAATGTGATCAAAGTGTAATGTGATCAAAGTGTAATGTGATCAAAGTGTAATGTGATCAAAGTGTAATGTGATCAAAGTGTAATGTGATCAAAGTGTAATGTAGTCAAAGTGTAATGTGATCAAAGTGTAATGTGATCAAAGTGTAATGTGATCAAAGTGTAATGTGATCAAAGTGTAATGTGATCAAAGTGTAATGTGATCAAAGTGAAATGTGATCAAAGTGTAATGTGATCAAAGTGTAATGTGATCAAAGTGTAATGTGATCAAAGTGTAATGTGATCAAAGTGTAATGTAGTCAAGGTGTAATGTAGGATATCTGTCGCGTTTTTATTCTGGCTAACGGTTCGGAGATGTTTTACAAGATTTAAAAGCTTTATAAGATTTAGCATCTAGTGATTTTTTAAAACTGAACACTGCTAAAAAACTGAATTCCAAACATCTAAATTATAATGATGTTTAAAACGCCATACGTGTATATTATCCATAAAATTAAATCTATTAAATGCAAGGTACCACCATTTAATTTGAAATTCGTTTCTCCTTTCTGCTATTCTAATTTCTAGGCGCGCATTTAAATACAATAAGGCAATCTTCTTCTTCTTCTTCTTCGTTCTCAATTTGAGTATTGCGTGCCGACGAGTTTTGCGCCAATAGGCCCGTGGTCTCCGACTTCAGCCTGCTGTTTTTTCTGGATGTGCTTCCATAGCCTTTGGTCAGCCAAGACCATCTGCAAGGCAGCAGTTGATTTTGGCAAGTGAAGCAGCGTTCACATGCCACGGCTATAAGGGTTCCACGCATTACCCAGCCGCCTTTTATTTTCCCTAACTATGCGTTAGGTACCCACTCGAAGCTGGGTGGACTCGGGGACGTCCTAGGCCCCGGGAACAAATCCATGGCTTCCCATGGATTCGAACCCATGACCATCGGTACGCCAGTCGAGCGCGCTACCACTCGACCACCGTATCCCCAATAAGGCAATCTATATATATATAATTCACCAAAGCGAGTATGTGCAAACAATCATGACGAATGACCCTCGCTGGGGTCTATCAATCAGTTTATGATCTCGAGACCAACAATGGTTCTTGCGTTCACTTGCATTGCTCCTACACAGAATAACATGTGATTCGCAGTGTGGTTGTTATCACGCCCGCCTTACACGCGGAAGGACTTGGGTTCGAGCCCCAACGAAAGCATTATTTTTAAAAATGTGTGTTTCTGCACTTTCTCCCCTCCCCCCCTTTTTTTGGCGAACATGGTAGACCCTCTCTAGGGTCGGCCAATCACAGCTTATGGTTGGCAAGCAAATGTGGTGAAGGGTGGTGGGATAACCTTAGTGCGAATGTCTCGAGACCAACAATGCGGGGCGGTGGTTCCCCCCCACCCCCACGGACGTTCACTCGCGTTGTTCTGATTTCTTCGTGCTGTAGTTTGTGTCAGTTCTTTCCCCCCCTTTCTTTGCACTATCCATGAGCAAGTCTGCGGCGTATGCTACGCCGCGGGGCGTATCTAGTCTCTATATATAATCCACCAGAACAAGCACAAGCCGTGTGCAAATACGCATGACGAATGACCCTCGCTGGGGTCGACCAATCACAGTTAATAGTTCACAAGCTAGGGTGGTGCAGGTTGGGGGAGGGCAGGTAACAACAAGCGCAGTGTGCATGTCTCGAGACCAACAATGCGTCAGAAGTACCCCCCCCCCGACGTTCACTCGGGTTGTTTTTATTTCTTCGTGCTGCTGTTTGTGTCCGTTCCCCTCCCTCTATTTGCAATATCTAAGTACAAGCCTGCGGCGTATGTTTTGCCACGGGTCGTATCTAGTTGGTTATAACGCTCTGGAAGGAGACCAAGTGTAGTGATGTACATCAACCACCGCGACCCAGTGACCTGCCAACTTAACATAAATGAGTTTGACCTCACAGTTAACGGCTCCGAGTGCAGTCTCCTGGCCTTGTAAAGCCCAATGCTCGCCTCGGGCGGTGCCTTGAGGACTGCCCCAACGTAGACGTGTCTAGAGTAGGCCTCAAAGTTTGCCATGGCCCACTGCTTGAGATAGGTGTCCACATCCTGCGGTACAACGGACAGACTTTTATGATTTCCTCCTTTTAAGACGTCTTTGATTGACGATAATTTCAAAATAGAATTTAGAATATTATTATTATTGGTTTCAAATATTTAGAAATCAGTGTTTAATTATTTTATTTTTTTAAAAAAAGAAGGGAAGTGGGTGAACATTCAAGTATAAGATTTGTCCCGGAGACTTGTTCAACATACAAATGGAATGGGTTGCCAGAACTAATAAGGAAAACAACACACTTTTAACATTCAAAACTCTAATACAATTACAAGACTTGACTTAAAACAATGAGAGGCGTAGGACGCAGTGATCTTCTGTGTAGAAAGAACGACTATACTATATAAGATTATATTTTTTACATAAATTAGTAAAATAAATTTTAAAAAAAAATTGGATATTTAAAAAATAATTAACTTGAGAATTGAAAAAATCAAATTTCTGTGATATCTTTACCAGAGGTCTATTAAACTCAACAAGTGACAGTGACAAGTTTACCAGAGGTCTATTAAACTCAACAAGTGACAGTGACAAGTTTACCAGAGGTCTATTAAACTCAACAAGTGACAGTGACAAGTTTACCAGAGGTCTATTAAACTCAACAAGTGACAGTGACAAGTTTACCAGAGGTCTATTAAACTCAACAAGTGACAGTGACAAGTTTACCAGAGGTCTATTAAACTCAACAAGTGACAGTGACAAGTTTACCAGGGGTCTATTAAACTCAACAAGTGACAGTGACAAGTTTACCAGAGGTCTATTAAACTCAACAAGTGACAGTGACAAGTTTACCATAGGTCTATTAAACTCAACAAGTGACAGTGACAAGTTTACCAGAGGTCTATTAAACTCAACAAGTGACAGTGACAAGTTTACCAGAGGTCTATTAAACTCAACAAGTGACAGTGACAAGTTTACCAGAGGTCTATTAAACTCAACAAGTGACAGTGACAAGTTTACCAGAGGTCTATTAAACTCAACAAGTGACAGTGACAAGTTTACCAGGGGTCTATTAAACTCAACAAGTGACAGTGACAAGTTTACCAGAGGTCTTTTAAACTCAACAAGTGACAGTGACAAGTTTACCAGAGGTCTTTTAAACTCAACAAGTCGATTAGTTTTATTCAGTTCTGCAAACTGCTGCCTGTAAGCGTCCACGAACCGGATGTCCACGCCCTCACCGTACGTCACGTGACTGACCGTAGTGATCAGGTCGTTCAGTTCGAACACCAGGGGCGTGTCGCTGCTGCCGTCAGTGTCGTCGACAGGGTACGCCCAGAGGGAGGTGAGGGCGCTGACTACGAAGAGGGCGATGATCCAGACCAACATTCGCCACTTGCCTCCCATGTGAAGTCGGTATTCCTTCACGACAATAGCTGAGATTTGCTCGTAACGGAGGGCAAAACCTTTGACCTTTTTGGCCGAGTCCATTAGTTGCATCAACTCTTTAAAGGTGGGGGATAAAACATGATGTCTGTTTACTTTCAAATCAACATAAAAGTTGTTCACTACTAATGAAAGATTCAGCGCTAAGAGTTCAAGACAGATTGATCTATTTAGAACATAACATTATTAATATTTTTAAATATCACGAAACATAAAGGTGTGGGTAATAATAAGGAGCGGTCCATAATATAAGAATATGTTAAAGTAATAGAGAATTAAATTAATCTAGACAACACATGTCAGGGACGGCGTTGGGGCGTCCATAAATGACGTCACGCGATTTACGGACATCCCCTTTGGCATGTACAAACTGCACCTGAAGAGGGGCCCACCGAATCCCAGGGGCCACCAAATGCCCGGGGCCACCAAATGTCAGAGGCCACCACTCCAATACTTAAAGATAGTTTTATTTAGTGAGGATAACTTTAATTTCTTTAGTTACTTTATTTGGATGTCAACACTGGCTCACACTGAATCTCGTACTGGGTCAAAGGAAGCTTTATATAAGCCGAGATTAAAATCTTAACCCTATGGAGAGAGGGGAAAGGTGTCTATTTGTGGAGGTGTCCCATGGCGGGGTTCAGTAAGTGACGCCACTGTAAGTTATAATTGAACAATTTAATTCTCCAAAATACCAAGAATATTCGCCTTTTCAGTTTCCGGGTCAACGGCGTTATCTATAACGTCCGGGGGTAAATTGCTCTTCGGGGAATCACTGTGGAATTTAGAAGAGTAAGAGTGGAAGTATGTAGAGGAAGTGTAGGAGGGGGTAGGGTAAGTGTGGGGGTAATGAGAGTGTGTTTGGAAGTGTGTATAGTAAGTATGTGAGTGTATGTAATGATGGAAGTAATTAGTGTAAGTGTAAGAGCGCAGTGTGTGAGTGTAGTGTGGCAGTGTGTATAGTAAGTATGTGAGTGTATGTAATGATGGAAGTAATTAGTGTAAGTGTAAGAGTGCAGTGTGTGAGTGTAGTGTGGCAGTGTGTATAGTAAGCGTGGGAGTGTTTAGAGGTAGGTGTGCCGAGATTAGTGCCGGAGTAAACATCTAACAGTACAGGTCAATACAAGATGTGGCGTTGAGAGCCCTATAGGTAATGAATGACTCAGTGGACAGAACATGTCAATAAATATCTTAAACTCACTGTTCACATGGTGGGATTGGTTTGGGTTCGTATCCATCTCTCACTCTGTGGTGTCAGAGAAATTAAAGAAATAGAACAGTAACAAAGATGTATTTCCTCTTCGCAAAATAAACATTTCAACAGCTGGAGTTCGTATTCAAGGCGTTCAAGATTCTCAGTAATATCCTCTTTCATAGTGTTCATTTATTTCAAGTTCAGTTTCATTAAACACACTGCAAAGTATCTCGAAAATCGAAATGTTTCCAAGATTTATTTTTCTTCGTCAGTTTAGCAGTTTGGATTAAAATGCCTCGAGATTATCGTAAAATCCGATAATTTTTGTATCCTTTCGCCTAATTTTCATGTACTGTTAAGCCTCTTTTTCTGCTCTAGTATATCTGCTAAATATTCTTCTCTTTTCAACCGAGCTTTGTCGTTAAATCATACACTAAGGCCTTGTTTCCCTTGAACACCCAGGAACAATTTGATTTCATCTTTCAATTCAAAGAAACGATTCACAGCTTGTAAACTCAAAACACCATTAAAATAAAAATTGCATTATGGTAAATATTTTCGTAATTTATTGTAAAAGTTAGCGTTCCCCCAGAAAACCAGACGCGACCCCCTTGGGGGTCACGACCCATAGTTTGGGTATCCGTGAGTTATCAGGTCATATGCAACGTCAGTCACACTAATTACAAACGTTAAGACGGGGATAAAAGTAAGACAGGAAGACAAATAAGACAGGAAGACAATTAAGACAAGAAGACAATTAAGACAGGGAGACAAGTAAGACAGGGAGACAAGTACGACAGGAAGACAAGTAAGACAGGAAGTTACTTTACAAGACGAGTCCCCTACTTGGCCAGGACGTGTTCCAGGGGAGTGAAGCTGAGCTCAAACGATTGGATCCGGAGAGTTGTCTTTTTAATGTCCAGCAGGTGAAGCACTTGAGTGAGGCAAAATATGTTGGCTTCTGGTAGGTAGTACTGAAGTACTTTGTAGTTGATGCCCTAGAAATAAAATAGGACAACCTTTAATTAACCTTTAGGGGCCGTCCATAAAGTACGTCACGCTATTTTTGACAATTTTTACCCCCCCTCCCCCTGTCACAAACTGTCACAAATCTATGACCCCTCCCCCTAAAGTACGTCACACTTTCGTACAAAAATGTTGTTTTTTTATTAACAAAATAATTAAAATTTAATATAAAACAGCGTGACGTCACACATGGCGGGACCCCCCTCCCCCCTGTCACAAACTGTCACACTTTTTTACACTCCCTCCCCCCTCTGGAGCGTGACGTACTTTATGGACGTCCCCTTACAAGACTTTCCACCCGGATTCTTTGAACAGTCTGCTGCCATTCAGGCTGCTGTTTTGTTGTAAAATCATGGATGGCATCAAACGGATTGAAGATGAACGGTGTTAACAAAGAAGCAGTTGTGTTTTGTTTTTTGTGTGGCTCTGACGCCAACCTTCGTAAAGTAGCGTTGATAAAAGTTGGCACTTCTAACATGGATTTGTCCAACACCGTCGGCGATCTCAGCTTCAACACCGACAGTAAACTCACGTCGGAGATCTCAGCTGCTACACCGACAGTGAACTCACGTCGGAGATCTCAGCTGCTACACCGACAGTGAACTCACGTCGGAGATCTCAGCTTCTACACCGACAGTAAACTCACGTCGGAGATCTCAGCTTCAACACCGACAGTAAACTCACGTCGGAGATCTCAGCTTCAACACCGACAGTAAACTCACGTCGGAGATCTCAGCTTCAACACTGACAGTAGACTCACGTCGGAGATCTCAGCTTCTACACCGACAGTAAACTCACGTCGGAGATCTCAGCTTCAACACCGACAGTAAACTCACGTCGGAGATCTCAGCTTCAACACTGACAGTAGACTCACGTCGGAGATCTCAGCTTCTACACCGACAGTAAACTCACGTCGGAGATCTCAGCTTCAACACCGACAGTAAACTCACGTCGGAGATCTCAGCTTCAACACCGACAGTAAACTCACGTCGGAGATCTCAGCTTCAACACCGACAGTAAACTGACGTCGGAGATCTCAGCTTCAACACCGACAGCAAACTCACGATGAGCCCCTATATTAGTTCGGCTGTCAAACTTATTTCTGCCATCTCCATGCCCTGGGTCAGTTATAGATGGGAAAAGTCTGGTCAACGATCGTAGACCGAGCTCAGCGTGACACGTAAAATGTAAACAAAAGCACGCCGGTACTTCGATGGGTCGCGTCAACGCGTCAACTCAAACTCTCACGTGGGAAAAAAACAATAACAAACAGTGAATTTGAATTACATACGTTATATAAGGATAAACTAAAAATGCATTAATTTAATTACGGTACGTTTGATCGATCTGAAATTTTGACACGATGCATTGTTAGGTGAGACGGGTCCGTGTGGCAAATTTCAGCTCGATCGGATCACGGGAAGTGGGTCATTTTTTTACTTTTGTCTTTCCGCCCGCCCGCCCAAGACAGACAGAGAGAGATGACGAAAGAGACGGCGGTGAAGTTAATATAAGGGATTTAATAAGTCATGTAACATGCCTAGCGAACATTTCATTCCAAACATGAGAGAGACGCTGAGATGCACACGACGATTCGTAGTCTAAAGAAGGCAAAAAAGTAAAGTTCCCTTTTCAGTGAAGCAAGTGAAGCATCATTCACAGGTTACTATCGCCACTGCATACGAGGGGATTGTGTGGCTAGCACAATGCTCAACCGCCTCCACTTTACCACAACAAATGCCAGATTCACATTCGTAGCTGGATGGACATAGGGACGCTCTTGGCCACGGGAATGGGCCCTTGCCTTCACGGAGATTTCAACCCATGTCTTTTTGTACGACGCTCAATCACCGCTACCCCGCCCTAAAAAAAGGTAATATCTTTTTAAATCCCTTATATTAACTTCATCGCCGTCGGGCAGGCGGGCGGAAAAACAAAAGTAAAACATGACACACTTCCCGTAAAGCTATCGAGCTGAAATTTTGCACATAGATTCGTGTCGCCTTACAAAGCATTCTATCAAAATTTCAGATCGATCGAATGTACATTTATTAAAAGAATGCATTTTAAGTTTATCTCTATAAGCTATATGGAGCGGTCACTATTGTTTACATTTTACGTGTCACTTGACTTCACGCCGGCCATCGATGACCACATATCGTGTTTAACACCGGGAGTTCACTCAGTTTCAGGCTGTAAATGTTTGTCTTGTTGGGAGCATAATCAATACTTTAAGTTCTGTCTCATATATAAGGGATTTAAAGTCAAAAAACTTTGTTTTTTAAATCCCTTATATTAACTTCGAAATCTTGTCTCTCTGTCTGTCGTCATCTCGTTCGCAGGCGGAAAAACAAAAGTAAATAAAACAAACCCGTAAAAACAAAGTTTTTACTATAAATCCCTTATATATGAGACATAACTAACAGTATTGATTATTTTCAAACGCGACAAACATTTACAGACTGAATCTGTCTTAACTTAACTTTGCTTCATAACCCTGGGGGGGGTGGTGGGGTGGGGGGGGGAGGGGAAAAGTCTGGTCACCGATCGCTTGACCGAGCTCAGCGTGACACGTAAAATGTAAACAAAAGCACGCCGGTACTTCGATGGGTCGCGTCAACGCGTGACTGAATAATCCCGTGAAAAAAAAACAACAAATAGTGAGTTTGAATTACATACGTTATATAAGGATAAACTAAAAGGCATAAATTTAATTACGGTACATTCAATCGATCTGAAATTTTGATACCATGCATTGTTAGGTGAGACTGGTCCGTGTGCCAAATTTCAGCTCGATCGGATCACGGGAAGTGGGTCATTTTTTACTTTTGTTTTTTCCGCCCGTCCATGAGATGACGACAGAACGACAGAGAGAGACGGCGGGGAAGTTAATATAAGGGATTTAAAAATGACCCACTTCCCGTGATGCCATCGAGCTGAAATTTCGCACATAGACTCGTGTCACCTAACAATGCATGGTATAAAAATTTCAGATCGATCGAACGTACCGTAATTAAATTAATGCATTTTAGTTTATCTCTATACAACGTATGTAATTCAATTTCACTGTTTTTTTTTCCACGTGACAGTTCAGTTCACGCGTTGACGCCACCCGTCAACACCCACACTCCCTCTCATCCCTTCCCCCAGTTTTAAAGCCAGGGGATATCACTCGGTGTCAGTCTGTAAATGTTTGTCGCGTTTGAACATAATCAATACTTTTAATTGTCTCATATATAAGGGATTTATAGTCAAAAACTTTGTTTTTACGGGTCTTTTTTATTTTAAACATCTCTGGGTGGGCCAAGGCTGGTTTATCTTTTAAATGGGTGCCAATATTTTTTATTTCTTGGCAGAGTGTCAATGGTTAACTCTAAGCTACTTTGAAAAAATATAACTCAAATATCAAAAACGAAAAAAGCCGACAGCACAGGCCCTCCTTATCTTTAGTTAGTGTTTGGAGCGCCCCCCCCCCTCACCCCCAACTCAAAACCTCACGACTTACACATGATATTAAAACATCGCTGTTCGTCGCATGTTTGGACTCACCCAAAGTTGTACTTCCGGGTGAAGGAACGTGATGGTGTCAGTTACAAACTTGACGTCACAGTTTTCATCTCTCACGATGTCTACTTTGTATCCAGAACCTTTAAAGTGAAACCAAACCTTTAGCAACTCAATAACATAGTTGTAAAGATTGTTTGGTCAGTAGCCAATACATACATTAATGTAGTCGAACAATAAGAAAAATCCCGTATATCTGTTGAAAGAGTTGGGAAAGTGCCAAAATTTAGTTATGGATTAATTTCTGGATGTCCAGGTTAACCTGCCCAGTTACAATTTCGGAGAATTCCGTAACTATCTTGTCATGTATTTAATTTTGCATAAAACTATTCCATATCTTCAGAGTCAATGTAGTAACTGCCCAGCCTTGTGAATATGAAGGAAATAGCCTTAATTTAGTAAACTGATTTTGCTTAGTTGAATTGTGTATTTTGTAGGGCTGCGGATATTAACGATTAATTTTCTCGATTAATCCTTAACAATTTTAACGATTAAAATATTTTTAACGATTAATCGACCCATCACTTACAAATTATTGGAAGTCAAAAAGCTGGGTTTTTTTTAAAATAAAAAAATAGTGGCCGATAAATAATACATTTCCCGACGATTACACGAGCATTTTGGTTTTAAACTATTGACTGACGGGATAGTTCAAAATGTTGATAAAGTTTGCCTATCATGGTTCTAACACTTCGCCTACTTATCAAACCAAATGAAAAGCGTATTAAGCTAATGGGAGTAATGGAGTCTGACTCAGAGACAGAAAATGACGACAGCTCTTCTGATGAATTACTGCGTTACAAAATGGAGATTAAAGTTCCTGAATCCATTAATCCCTCTAGATTGGTGGAAACTTAATGAACACCGATATCCGATAATGTCATTCCTTGCCAAGATCGTTTTGTGTATACCAGTTACCTCAGTCCCATGTGAATGATTGTTCAGCTCCGCTGGTTATATTGTCAATTAGACCCGCTCATCACGTGAACCAAATAATGTCAACACACTTGTCTTTTTGCGTAGTTGGTTAAAATATGACATATAAAGGAACGTTTAATAAGTTTTACTTAAGACATCATAAATTTTAATTTTTTAGATTTAATCTAAATTAACGATTAATTAGTCCTTAATTTTTCAAAAGCTAACGATTAAATTTAAATTAGTTAACGATTAAATTTAAATTAATCGTTAACAGGCCTAGTATTTTGTTTTCGGGATAAATTGCTAAATGAAATAAAATGAGGGTGAAAATCTAATCACATTATTAAATTAAATAAAAGTATTGTTTCTGAACTTGGCAGTGTCTACGGAAAGTTCTATTTTTTTTAATACACCATCAGTAAGACGCTTTGTGGGGCCCAAAAAAGCGTAATCCCTCTGGTGTTGGCTGTACATTTCATTATCCGTAAGGGCTCCAAACAACGTGCACGTGCGGCAACAGGGATATTATCTAAATTAAATTGTTTTTAATGGGAACATTTCCTTGATATGACCGTAAATGTTCTCAGAAAAAATAAATATATAAATACAACAGATCCTATCACTAATTGTCTTTAAGAAACAGAATCTAACGTGAATTATTATTAAGAAAAGATCATATCATCAATTGTCTTCAGGAAACAGTTCCTACCGTAAATTGTCTTCAGGACACAGTTCCTACAGTAAATTGTCTTCAGGAAACAGTTCCAGTTCCTACCGTAAATTGTCTTCAGGAAACAGTTCCTACAGTAAATTGTCTTCAGGAAACAGTTCCTACCGTAAATTGTCTTCAGGAAACAGTTCCTACCGTAAATTGTCTTCAGGAAACAGTTCCTACCGTAAATTGTCGTCAGGAAACAGTTCCTACCGTAAATTGTCTTCAGGAAACAGTTCCTACCGTAAATTGTCTTTAAGAAGGACGGCGTCCCGTAGCACTTAATGAGTCCCTCCTGCATGATGGCAATTCTGTCGGAAAACATTGCCGCCTCGTCTGCATTCTCAGAACTGACCAAGATGGTGCGTCCAGGGCGCATCAGTTGAAGGAACTCCCACATGTCACGTCTGCTTTTCTCATCCAGGCCGTTGGTCGGCTCGTCAAGTAGAATGGTCTGCATTAGAAGTTTTGGAATGTTGGGCCATTGGTCAGGTATTGGAATGTTGGGCCATTGGTCAGGTTTTGGAATGTTGGGCCATTGGTCACGTTTTGGAATGTTGGGCCATTGGTCAGGTATTGGAATGTTGGGCCATTGGTCAGGTTTTGGAATGTTGGGCCATTGGTCAGGTATTGGAATGTTGGGCCATTGGTCACGTTTTGGAATGTTGGGTCATTAATATTATCGCAAAAATCCACAACATGTCATGCTTAAAAGACAAGTTTAAGGACACAAAGTACATCCTTACGTTTAAATTTCTAATGAATTGTTTTTACCATCTCTATCCCTCAATTACCCCCGCCCCATTTTTTCTCTCTATTTTACACCCTCTTTATCTCGATTATTCAACACAAACTGAAATGCATTACTTCAGGAAAAGTCTGGTGAGAGATCAGAGATTTTCGAATAAGGGGGATTTTGGGGGGGGGGAGATTTTCATCCTTCCATCTACAAACGTGGAATAGGAAGTCATGTTTGCAAATTCTGTTGATTATCTTGTAATTTTTTTTTAAATTAGGGCACTAAGAAACTACCTTAGGGTTGCCACAGAAGACACAGACCAGTTGTAGAAATCTCTGCTCGCGGACACTCAGGTACGCCGCTTGGACGTCAATCCTCTCCGACAACCCGACACCTTTGAGGAGGGTAATCAACTCTTCTTTCTCTGTCACCCTGTATTCGCCTCGCAGCTGTAGAGCAAGAGCGAAATACATCAATCATCAATCCCATACACGAACTATATGCACCGATCATTAATTTTTTTAAATCAATCAGAGTGTATTTGTGCTGTATAGGTGTGAAATAATTTATTGTTCATCCCAAGCGTAACTACACTAGCTATGAGCCTGCACTGAAGTATTGGATGTAACTACACTAGCTATGAGCCTGCACTGAAGTATTGGATGTAACTACACTAGCTATGAGCCTGCACTGAAGTATTGGATGTAACTACACTAGCTATGAGCCTGCACTGAAGTATTGGATGTAACTACACTAGCTATGAGCCTGCACTGAAGTATTGGATGTAACTACACTAGCTATGAGCCTGCACTGAAGTATTGGATGTAACTACACTAGCTATGAGCCTGCACTGAAGTATTGGATGTAACTACACTAGCTATGAGCCTGCACTGAAGTATTGGATGTAACTACACTAGCTATGAGCCTGCACTGAAGTATTGGATGTAACTACACTAGCTATGAGCCTGCACTGAAGTATTGGATGTAACTACACTAGCTATGAGCCTGCACTGAAGTATTGGATGTAACTACACTAGCTATGAGCCTGCACTGAAGTATTGGATGTAACTACACTAGCTATGAGCCTGCACTGAAGTATTGGATGTAACTACACTAGCTATGAGCCTGCACTGAAGTATTGGATGTAACTACACTAGCTATGAGCCTGCACTGAAGTATTGGATGTAACTACACTAGCTATGAGCCTGCACTGAAGTATTGGATGTAACTACACTAGCTATGAGCCTGCACTGAAGTATTGGATGTAACTACACTAGCTATGAGCCTGCACTGAAGTATTGGATGTAACTACACTAGCTATGAGCCTGCACTGAAGTATTGGATGTAACTACACTAGCTATGAGCCTGCACTGAAGTATTGGATGTAACTACACTAGCTATGAGCCTGCACTGAAGTATTGGATGTAACTACACTAGCTATGAGCCTGCACTGAAGTATTGGATGTAACTACACTAGCTATGAGCCTGCACTGAAGTATTGGATGTAACTACACTAGCTATGAGCCTGCACTGAAGTATTGGATGTAACTACACTAGCTATGAGCCTGCACTGAAGTATTGGATGTAACTACACTAGCTATGAGCCTGCACTGAAGTATTGGATGTAACTACACTAGCTATGAGCCTGCACTGAAGTATTGGATGTAACTACACTAGCTATGAGCCTGCACTGAAGTATTGGATGTAACTACACTAGCTATGAGCCTGCACTGAAGTATTGGATGTAACTACACTAGCTATGAGCCTGCACTGAAGTATTGGATGTAACTACACTAGCTATGAGCCTGCACTGAAGTATTGGATGTAACTACACTAGCTATGAGCCTGCACTGAAGTATTGGATGTAACTACACTAGCTATGAGCCTGCACTGAAGTATTGGATGTAACTACACTAGCTATGAGCCTGCACTGAAGTATTGGATGTAACTACACTAGCTATGAGCCTGCACTGAAGTATTGGATGTAACTACACTAGCTATGAGCCTGCACTGAAGTATTGGATGTAACTACACTAGCTATGAGCCTGCACTGAAGTATTGGATGTAACTACACTAGCTATGAGCCTGCACTGAAGTATTGGATGTAACTACACTAGCTATGAGCCTGCACTGAAGTATTGGATGTAACTACACTAGCTATGAGCCTGCACTGAAGTATTGGATGTAACTACACTAGCTATGAGCCTGCACTGAAGTATTGGATGTAACTACACTAGCTATGAGCCTGCACTGAAGTATTGGATGTAACTACACTAGCTATGAGCCTGCACTGAAGTATTGGATGTAACTACACTAGCTATGAGCCTGCACTGAAGTATTGGATGTAACTACACTAGCTATGAGCCTGCACTGAAGTATTGGATGTAACTACACTAGCTATGAGCCTGCACTGAAGTATTGGATGTAACTACACTAGCTATGAGCCTGCACTGAAGTATTGGATGTAACTACACTAGCTATGAGCCTGCACTGAAGTATTGGATGTAACTACACTAGCTATGAGCCTGCACTGAAGTATTGGATGTAACTACACTAGCTATGAGCCTGCACTGAAGTATTGGATGTAACTACACTAGCTATGAGCCTGCACTGAAGTATTGGATGTAACTACACTAGCTATGAGCCTGCACTGAAGTATTGGATGTAACTACACTAGCTATGAGCCTGCACTGAAGTATTGGATGTAACTACACTAGCTATGAGCCTGCACTGAAGTATTGGATGTAACTACACTAGCTATGAGCCTGCACTGAAGTATTGGATGTAACTACACTAGCTATGAGCCTGCACTGAAGTATTGGATGTAACTACACTAGCTATGAGCCTGCACTGAAGTATTGGATGTAACTACACTAGCTATGAGCCTGCACTGAAGTATTGGATGTAACTACACTAGCTATGAGCCTGCACTGAAGTATTGGATGTAACTACACTAGCTATGAGCCTGCACTGAAGTATTGGATGTAACTACACTAGCTATGAGCCTGCACTGAAGTATTGGATGTAACTACACTAGCTATGAGCCTGCACTGAAGTATTGGATGTAACTACACTAGCTATGAGCCTGCACTGAAGTATTGGATGTAACTACACTAGCTATGAGCCTGCACTGAAGTATTGGATGTAACTACACTAGCTATGAGCCTGCACTGAAGTATTGGATGTAACTACACTAGCTATGAGCCTGCACTGAAGTATTGGATGTAACTACACTAGCTATGAGCCTGCACTGAAGTATTGGATGTAACTACACTAGCTATGAGCCTGCACTGAAGTATTGGATGTAACTACACTAGCTATGAGCCTGCACTGAAGTATTGGATGTAACTACACTAGCTATGAGCCTGCACTGAAGTATTGGATGTAACTACACTAGCTATGAGCCTGCACTGAAGTATTGGATGTAACTACACTAGCTATGAGCCTGCACTGAAGTATTGGATGTAACTACACTAGCTATGAGCCTGCACTGAAGTATTGGATGTAACTACACTAGCTATGAGCCTGCACTGAAGTATTGGATGTAACTACACTAGCTATGAGCCTGCACTGAAGTATTGGATGTAACTACACTAGCTATGAGCCTGCACTGAAGTATTGGATGTAACTACACTAGCTATGAGCCTGCACTGAAGTATTGGATGTAACTACACTAGCTATGAGCCTGCACTGAAGTATTGGATGTAACTACACTAGCTATGAGCCTGCACTGAAGTATTGGATGTAACTACACTAGCTATGAGCCTGCACTGAAGTATTGGATGTAACTACACTAGCTATGAGCCTGCACTGAAGTATTGGATGTAACTACACTAGCTATGAGCCTGCACTGAAGTATTGGATGTAACTACACTAGCTATGAGCCTGCACTGAAGTATTGGATGTAACTACACTAGCTATGAGCCTGCACTGAAGTATTGGATGTAACTACACTAGCTATGAGCCTGCACTGAAGTATTGGATGTAACTACACTAGCTATGAGCCTGCACTGAAGTATTGGATGTAACTACACTAGCTATGAGCCTGCACTGAAGTATTGGATGTAACTACACTAGCTATGAGCCTGCACTGAAGTATTGGATGTAACTACACTAGCTATGAGCCTGCACTGAAGTATTGGATGTAACTACACTAGCTATGAGCCTGCACTGAAGTATTGGATGTAACTACACTAGCTATGAGCCTGCACTGAAGTATTGGATGTAACTACACTAGCTATGAGCCTGCACTGAAGTATTGGATGTAACTACACTAGCTATGAGCCTGCACTGAAGTATTGGATGTAACTACACTAGCTATGAGCCTGCACTGAAGTATTGGATGTAACTACACTAGCTATGAGCCTGCACTGAAGTATTGGATGTAACTACACTAGCTATGAGCCTGCACTGAAGTATTGGATGTAACTACACTAGCTATGAGCCTGCACTGAAGTATTGGATGTAACTACACTAGCTATGAGCCTGCACTGAAGTATTGGATGTAACTACACTAGCTATGAGCCTGCACTGAAGTATTGGATGTAACTACACTAGCTATGAGCCTGCACTGAAGTATTGGATGTAACTACACTAGCTATGAGCCTGCACTGAAGTATTGGATGTAACTACACTAGCTATGAGCCTGCACTGAAGTATTGGATGTAACTACACTAGCTATGAGCCTGCACTGAAGTATTGGATGTAACTACACTAGCTATGAGCCTGCACTGAAGTATTGGATGTAACTACACTAGCTATGAGCCTGCACTGAAGTATTGGATGTAACTACACTAGCTATGAGCCTGCACTGAAGTATTGGATGTAACTACACTAGCTATGAGCCTGCACTGAAGTATTGGATGTAACTACACTAGCTATGAGCCTGCACTGAAGTATTGGATGTAACTACACTAGCTATGAGCCTGCACTGAAGTATTGGATGTAACTACACTAGCTATGAGCCTGCACTGAAGTATTGGATGTAACTACACTAGCTATGAGCCTGCACTGAAGTATTGGATGTAACTACACTAGCTATGAGCCTGCACTGAAGTATTGGATGTAACTACACTAGCTATGAGCCTGCACTGAAGTATTGGATGTAACTACACTAGCTATGAGCCTGCACTGAAGTATTGGATGTAACTACACTAGCTATGAGCCTGCACTGAAGTATTGATGTAACTACACTAGCTATGAGCCTGCACTGAAGTATTGGATGTAACTACACTAGCTATGAGCCTGCACTGAAGTATTTGATGTAACTACACTAGCTATGAGCCTGCACTGAAGTATTGGATGTAACTACACTAGCTATGAGCCTGCACTGAAGTATTGGATGTAACTACACTAGCTATGAGCCTGCACTGAAGTATTTGGATGTAACTACACTAGCTATGAGCCTGCACTGAAGTATTGGATGTAACTACACTAGCTATGAGCCTGCACTGAAGTATTGGATGTAACTACACTAGCTATGAGCCTGCACTGAAGTATTGGATGTAACTACACTAGCTATGAGCCTGCACTGAAGTATTGGATGTAACTACACTAGCTATGAGCCTGCACTGAAGTATTGGATGTAACTACACTAGCTATGAGCCTGCACTGAAGTATTGGATGTAACTACACTAGCTATGAGCCTGCACTGAAGTATTGGATGTAACTACACTAGCTATGAGCCTGCACTGAAGTATTGGATGTAACTACACTAGCTATGAGCCTGCACTGAAGTATTGGATGTAACTACACTAGCTATGAGCCTGCACTGAAGTATTGGATGTAACTACACTAGCTATGAGCCTGCACTGAAGTATTGGATGTAACTACACTAGCTATGAGCCTGCACTGAAGTATTGGATGTAACTACACTAGCTATGAGCCTGCACTGAAGTATTGGATGTAACTACACTAGCTATGAGCCTGCACTGAAGTATTGGATGTAACTACACTAGCTATGAGCCTGCACTGAAGTATTGGATGTAACTACACTAGCTATGAGCCTGCACTGAAGTATTGGATGTAACTACACTAGCTATGAGCCTGCACTGAAGTATTGGATGTAACTACACTAGCTATGAGCCTGCACTGAAGTATTGGATGTAACTACACTAGCTATGAGCCTGCACTGAAGTATTGGATGTAACTACACTAGCTATGAGCCTGCACTGAAGTATTGGATGTAACTACACTAGCTATGAGCCTGCACTGAAGTATTGGATGTAACTACACTAGCTATGAGCCTGCACTGAAGTATTGGATGTAACTACACTAGCTATGAGCCTGCACTGAAGTATTTGATGTAACTACACTAGCTATGAGCCTGCACTGAAGTATTGGATGTAACTACACTAGCTATGAGCCTGCACTGAAGTATTGGATGTAACTACACTAGCTATGAGCCTGCACTGAAGTATTGGATGTAACTACACTAGCTATGAGCCTGCACTGAAGTATTGGATGTAACTACACTAGCTATGAGCCTGCACTGAAGTATTGGATGTAACTACACTAGCTATGAGCCTGCACTGAAGTATTGGATGTAACTACACTAGCTATGAGCCTGCACTGAAGTATTGGATGTAACTACACTAGCTATGAGCCTGCACTGAAGTATTGGATGTAACTACACTAGCTATGAGCCTGCACTGAAGTATTGGATGTAACTACACTAGCTATGAGCCTGCACTGAAGTATTGGATGTAACTACACTAGCTATGAGCCTGCACTGAAGTATTGGATGTAACTACACTAGCTATGAGCCTGCACTGAAGTATTGGATGTAACTACACTAGCTATGAGCCTGCACTGAAGTATTGGATGTAACTACACTAGCTATGAGCCTGCACTGAAGTATTGGATGTAACTACACTAGCTATGAGCCTGCACTGAAGTATTGATGTAACTACACTAGCTATGAGCCTGCACTGAAGTATTGGATGTAACTACACTAGCTATGAGCCTGCACTGAAGTATTGGATGTAACTACACTAGCTATGAGCCTGCACTGAAGTATTGGATGTAACTACACTAGCTATGAGCCTGCACTGAAGTATTGGATGTAACTACACTAGCTATGAGCCTGCACTGAAGTATTGGATGTAACTACACTAGCTATGAGCCTGCACTGAAGTATTGGATGTAACTACACTAGCTATGAGCCTGCACTGAAGTATTGGATGTAACTACACTAGCTATGAGCCTGCACTGAAGTATTGGATGTAACTACACTAGCTATGAGCCTGCACTGAAGTATTGGATGTAACTACACTAGCTATGAGCCTGCACTGAAGTATTGGATGTAACTACACTAGCTATGAGCCTGCACTGAAGTATTGGATGTAACTACACTAGCTATGAGCCTGCACTGAAGTATTGGATGTAACTACACTAGCTATGAGCCTGCACTGAAGTATTGGATGTAACTACACTAGCTATGAGCCTGCACTGAAGTATTGGATGTAACTACACTAGCTATGAGCCTGCACTGAAGTATTGGATGTAACTACACTAGCTATGAGCCTGCACTGAAGTATTGGATGTAACTACACTAGCTATGAGCCTGCACTGAAGTATTGGATGTAACTACACTAGCTATGAGCCTGCACTGAAGTATTGGATGTAACTACACTAGCTATGAGCCTGCACTGAAGTATTGGATGTAACTACACTAGCTATGAGCCTGCACTGAAGTATTGGATGTAACTACACTAGCTATGAGCCTGCACTGAAGTATTGGATGTAACTACACTAGCTATGAGCCTGCACTGAAGTATTGGATGTAACTACACTAGCTATGAGCCTGCACTGAAGTATTGGATGTAACTACACTAGCTATGAGCCTGCACTGAAGTATTGGATGTAACTACACTAGCTATGAGCCTGCACTGAAGTATTGGATGTAACTACACTAGCTATGAGCCTGCACTGAAGTATTGGATGTAACTACACTAGCTATGAGCCTGCACTGAAGTATTGGATGTAACTACACTAGCTATGAGCCTGCACTGAAGTATTGGATGTAACTACACTAGCTATGAGCCTGCACTGAAGTATTGGATGTAACTACACTAGCTATGAGCCTGCACTGAAGTATTGGATGTAACTACACTAGCTATGAGCCTGCACTGAAGTATTGGATGTAACTACACTAGCTATGAGCCTGCACTGAAGTATTGGATGTAACTACACTAGCTATGAGCCTGCACTGAAGTATTGGATGTAACTACACTAGCTATGAGCCTGCACTGAAGTATTGGATGTAACTACACTAGCTATGAGCCTGCACTGAAGTATTGGATGTAACTACACTAGCTATGAGCCTGCACTGAAGTATTGGATGTAACTACACTAGCTATGAGCCTGCACTGAAGTATTGGATGTAACTACACTAGCTATGAGCCTGCACTGAAGTATTGGATGTAACTACACTAGCTATGAGCCTGCACTGAAGTATTGGATGTAACTACACTAGCTATGAGCCTGCACTGAAGTATTGGATGTAACTACACTAGCTATGAGCCTGCACTGAAGTATTGGATGTAACTACACTAGCTATGAGCCTGCACTGAAGTATTGGATGTAACTACACTAGCTATGAGCCTGCACTGAAGTATTGGATGTAACTACACTAGCTATGAGCCTGCACTGAAGTATTGGATGTAACTACACTAGCTATGAGCCTGCACTGAAGTATTGGATGTAACTACACTAGCTATGAGCCTGCACTGAAGTATTGGATGTAACTACACTAGCTATGAGCCTGCACTGAAGTATTGGATGTAACTACACTAGCTATGAGCCTGCACTGAAGTATTTGGATGTAACTACACTAGCTATGAGCCTGCACTGAAGTATTGGATGTAACTACACTAGCTATGAGCCTGCACTGAAGTATTGGATGTAACTACACTAGCTATGAGCCTGCACTGAAGTATTGGATGTAACTACACTAGCTATGAGCCTGCACTGAAGTATTGGATGTAACTACACTAGCTATGAGCCTGCACTGAAGTATTGGATGTAACTACACTAGCTATGAGCCTGCACTGAAGTATTGGATGTAACTACACTAGCTATGAGCCTGCACTGAAGTATTGGATGTAACTACACTAGCTATGAGCCTGCACTGAAGTATTGGATGTAACTACACTAGCTATGAGCCTGCACTGAAGTATTGGATGTAACTACACTAGCTATGAGCCTGCACTGAAGTATTGGATGTAACTACACTAGCTATGAGCCTGCACTGAAGTATTGGATGTAACTACACTAGCTATGAGCCTGCACTGAAGTATTGGATGTAACTACACTAGCTATGAGCCTGCACTGAAGTATTGGATGTAACTACACTAGCTATGAGCCTGCACTGAAGTATTGGATGTAACTACACTAGCTATGAGCCTGCACTGAAGTATTGGATGTAACTACACTAGCTATGAGCCTGCACTGAAGTATTGGATGTAACTACACTAGCTATGAGCCTGCACTGAAGTATTGGATGTAACTACACTAGCTATGAGCCTGCACTGAAGTATTGGATGTAACTACACTAGCTATGAGCCTGCACTGAAGTATTGGATGTAACTACACTAGCTATGAGCCTGCACTGAAGTATTGGATGTAACTACACTAGCTATGAGCCTGCACTGAAGTATTGGATGTAACTACACTAGCTATGAGCCTGCACTGAAGTATTGGATGTAACTACACTAGCTATGAGCCTGCACTGAAGTATTGGATGTAACTACACTAGCTATGAGCCTGCACTGAAGTATTGGATGTAACTACACTAGCTATGAGCCTGCACTGAAGTATTGGATGTAACTACACTAGCTATGAGCCTGCACTGAAGTATTGGATGTAACTACACTAGCTATGAGCCTGCACTGAAGTATTGGATGTAACTACACTAGCTATGAGCCTGCACTGAAGTATTGGATGTAACTACACTAGCTATGAGCCTGCACTGAAGTATTGGATGTAACTACACTAGCTATGAGCCTGCACTGAAGTATTGGATGTAACTACACTAGCTATGAGCCTGCACTGAAGTATTGGATGTAACTACACTAGCTATGAGCCTGCACTGAAGTATTGGATGTAACTACACTAGCTATGAGCCTGCACTGAAGTATTGGATGTAACTACACTAGCTATGAGCCTGCACTGAAGTATTGGATGTAACTACACTAGCTATGAGCCTGCACTGAAGTATTGGATGTAACTACACTAGCTATGAGCCTGCACTGAAGTATTGGATGTAACTACACTAGCTATGAGCCTGCACTGAAGTATTGGATGTAACTACACTAGCTATGAGCCTGCACTGAAGTATTGGATGTAACTACACTAGCTATGAGCCTGCACTGAAGTATTGGATGTAACTACACTAGCTATGAGCCTGCACTGAAGTATTGGATGTAACTACACTAGCTATGAGCCTGCACTGAAGTATTGGATGTAACTACACTAGCTATGAGCCTGCACTGAAGTATTGGATGTAACTACACTAGCTATGAGCCTGCACTGAAGTATTGGATGTAACTACACTAGCTATGAGCCTGCACTGAAGTATTGGATGTAACTACACTAGCTATGAGCCTGCACTGAAGTATTGGATGTAACTACACTAGCTATGAGCCTGCACTGAAGTATTGGATGTAACTACACTAGCTATGAGCCTGCACTGAAGTATTGGATGTAACTACACTAGCTATGAGCCTGCACTGAAGTATTGGATGTAACTACACTAGCTATGAGCCTGCACTGAAGTATTGGATGTAACTACACTAGCTATGAGCCTGCACTGAAGTATTGGATGTAACTACACTAGCTATGAGCCTGCACTGAAGTATTGGATGTAACTACACTAGCTATGAGCCTGCACTGAAGTATTGGATGTAACTACACTAGCTATGAGCCTGCACTGAAGTATTGGATGTAACTACACTAGCTATGAGCCTGCACTGAAGTATTGGATGTAACTACACTAGCTATGAGCCTGCACTGAAGTATTGGATGTAACTACACTAGCTATGAGCCTGCACTGAAGTATTGGATGTAACTACACTAGCTATGAGCCTGCACTGAAGTATTGGATGTAACTACACTAGCTATGAGCCTGCACTGAAGTATTGGATGTAACTACACTAGCTATGAGCCTGCACTGAAGTATTGGATGTAACTACACTAGCTATGAGCCTGCACTGAAGTATTGGATGTAACTACACTAGCTATGAGCCTGCACTGAAGTATTGGATGTAACTACACTAGCTATGAGCCTGCACTGAAGTATTGGATGTAACTACACTAGCTATGAGCCTGCACTGAAGTATTGGATGTAACTACACTAGCTATGAGCCTGCACTGAAGTATTGGATGTAACTACACTAGCTATGAGCCTGCACTGAAGTATTGGATGTAACTACACTAGCTATGAGCCTGCACTGAAGTATTGGATGTAACTACACTAGCTATGAGCCTGCACTGAAGTATTGGATGTAACTACACTAGCTATGAGCCTGCACTGAAGTATTGGATGTAACTACACTAGCTATGAGCCTGCACTGAAGTATTGGATGTAACTACACTAGCTATGAGCCTGCACTGAAGTATTGGATGTAACTACACTAGCTATGAGCCTGCACTGAAGTATTGGATGTAACTACACTAGCTATGAGCCTGCACTGAAGTATTGGATGTAACTACACTAGCTATGAGCCTGCACTGAAGTATTGGATGTAACTACACTAGCTATGAGCCTGCACTGAAGTATTGGATGTAACTACACTAGCTATGAGCCTGCACTGAAGTATTGGATGTAACTACACTAGCTATGAGCCTGCACTGAAGTATTGGATGTAACTACACTAGCTATGAGCCTGCACTGAAGTATTGGATGTAACTACACTAGCTATGAGCCTGCACTGAAGTATTGGATGTAACTACACTAGCTATGAGCCTGCACTGAAGTATTGGATGTAACTACACTAGCTATGAGCCTGCACTGAAGTATTGGATGTAACTACACTAGCTATGAGCCTGCACTGAAGTATTGGATGTAACTACACTAGCTATGAGCCTGCACTGAAGTATTGGATGTAACTACACTAGCTATGAGCCTGCACTGAAGTATTGGATGTAACTACACTAGCTATGAGCCTGCACTGAAGTATTGGATGTAACTACACTAGCTATGAGCCTGCACTGAAGTATTGGATGTAACTACACTAGCTATGAGCCTGCACTGAAGTATTGGATGTAACTACACTAGCTATGAGCCTGCACTGAAGTATTGGATGTAACTACACTAGCTATGAGCCTGCACTGAAGTATTGGATGTAACTACACTAGCTATGAGCCTGCACTGAAGTATTGGATGTAACTACACTAGCTATGAGCCTGCACTGAAGTATTGGATGTAACTACACTAGCTATGAGCCTGCACTGAAGTATTGGATGTAACTACACTAGCTATGAGCCTGCACTGAAGTATTGGATGTAACTACACTAGCTATGAGCCTGCACTGAAGTATTGGATGTAACTACACTAGCTATGAGCCTGCACTGAAGTATTGGATGTAACTACACTAGCTATGAGCCTGCACTGAAGTATTGGATGTAACTACACTAGCTATGAGCCTGCACTGAAGTATTGGATGTAACTACACTAGCTATGAGCCTGCACTGAAGTATTGGATGTAACTACACTAGCTATGAGCCTGCACTGAAGTATTGGATGTAACTACACTAGCTATGAGCCTGCACTGAAGTATTGGATGTAACTACACTAGCTATGAGCCTGCACTGAAGTATTGGATGTAACTACACTAGCTATGAGCCTGCACTGAAGTATTGGATGTAACTACACTAGCTATGAGCCTGCACTGAAGTATTGGATGTAACTACACTAGCTATGAGCCTGCACTGAAGTATTGGATGTAACTACACTAGCTATGAGCCTGCACTGAAGTATTGGATGTAACTACACTAGCTATGAGCCTGCACTGAAGTATTGGATGTAACTACACTAGCTATGAGCCTGCACTGAAGTATTGGATGTAACTACACTAGCTATGAGCCTGCACTGAAGTATTGGATGTAACTACACTAGCTATGAGCCTGCACTGAAGTATTGGATGTAACTACACTAGCTATGAGCCTGCACTGAAGTATTGGATGTAACTACACTAGCTATGAGCCTGCACTGAAGTATTGGATGTAACTACACTAGCTATGAGCCTGCACTGAAGTATTGGATGTAACTACACTAGCTATGAGCCTGCACTGAAGTATTGGATGTAACTACACTAGCTATGAGCCTGCACTGAAGTATTGGATGTAACTACACTAGCTATGAGCCTGCACTGAAGTATTGGATGTAACTACACTAGCTATGAGCCTGCACTGAAGTATTGGATGTAACTACACTAGCTATGAGCCTGCACTGAAGTATTGGATGTAACTACACTAGCTATGAGCCTGCACTGAAGTATTGGATGTAACTACACTAGCTATGAGCCTGCACTGAAGTATTGGATGTAACTACACTAGCTATGAGCCTGCACTGAAGTATTGGATGTAACTACACTAGCTATGAGCCTGCACTGAAGTATTGGATGTAACTACACTAGCTATGAGCCTGCACTGAAGTATTGGATGTAACTACACTAGCTATGAGCCTGCACTGAAGTATTGGATGTAACTACACTAGCTATGAGCCTGCACTGAAGTATTGGATGTAACTACACTAGCTATGAGCCTGCACTGAAGTATTGGATGTAACTACACTAGCTATGAGCCTGCACTGAAGTATTGGATGTAACTACACTAGCTATGAGCCTGCACTGAAGTATTGGATGTAACTACACTAGCTATGAGCCTGCACTGAAGTATTGGATGTAACTACACTAGCTATGAGCCTGCCTGAACAAGCTGATTTGTGTGATTTGTTGTAGACTACTTACTAGCGTAGTTAGCACGCTGCACTGACTACTTGCTGATGCTAGTGACGTCATGAGCTAGCTGGAAGCTAGTGACAGCTCTCGCACTGACGGTATGTCAGTGTCAGGCTACACTAGCTATGCACGTCCTTGAGCACTTGACGCATAGCTGTGTTGTAACGTACACTAGCTGCTAACTACTGACGCACATGCCACTCGAGCTCCGAGTATTGTTAGATCAAACGAGTGACTACTACACATCTAGACACTCGCATCAGGACAGACAGAGCACTGTAGATTGCGCACTGTTAAACTACACTCGCTCTAGTGCGTCGCAGCGCAGTATATGATGAAACGTACACTAGGCTATCGGGCCAAGTGGTCACTGACGATTGACGACTGTACGCTACTTATCGCTAAGGCGCTATGTGCCTGACACTCTAGACTAGTACGATTCCGTGTGTAATGTAAGCAGTCACTGGATAGCTATGAGCCTGCACTGAAGTATTGGATGTAACTACATCTTGCTATGAGCCTAGCACTGAAGTATTGATCTAGACACACTACTATGAGCCCACTGACGAATTAGGATGTTACCTACACTAGCTATGAGCCTCGCACTGAAGTATTGGTATGTCACCGTCCCTCGCTGATGCGCTCGCGTATTGAGTATTGTTGATAACCTACACTAGCTATGAGCCTGCACTGAAGTATTGGATGTAACTACACTAGCTATGAGCCTGCACTGAAGTATTGGATGTAACTACACTAGCTATGAGCCTGCACTGAAGTATTGGATGTAACTACACTAGCTATGAGCCTGCACTGAAGTATTGGATGTAACTACACTAGCTATGAGCCTGCACTGAAGTATTGGATGTAACTACACTAGCTATGAGCCTGCACTGAAGTATTGGATGTAACTACACTAGCTATGAGCCTGCACTGAAGTATTTGGATGTAACTACACTAGCTATGAGCCTGCACTGAAGTATTGGATGTAACTACACTAGCTATGAGCCTGCACTGAAGTATTGGATGTAACTACACTAGCTATGAGCCTGCACTGAAGTATTGGATGTAACTACACTAGCTATGAGCCTGCACTGAAGTATTGGATGTAACTACACTAGCTATGAGCCTGCACTGAAGTATTGGATGTAACTACACTAGCTATGAGCCTGCACTGAAGTATTGGATGTAACTACACTAGCTATGAGCCTGCACTGAAGTATTGGATGTAACTACACTAGCTATGAGCCTGCACTGAAGTATTGGATGTAACTACACTAGCTATGAGCCTGCACTGAAGTATTGGATGCTGGACTGTAACTACACTAGCTATGAGCCTGCACTGAAGTATTGGATGTAACTACACTAGCTGATGAGCCTGCTACTGAACGTAGTTGGATAGTAATCATAACTAACTAGCCTATGAGCCTGCACCACTGAAGTATTGGATGTACACTACACTAGCTATGAGCCTGCACTGGAAAGTATTGGATGTAACTCCACTAGCTATGAGCCTGCACTGAAGTATTTGATGTAACTACACTAGCTATGAGCCTGCACTGAAGTATTGGATGTAACTACACTAGCTATGAGCCTGCACTGAAGTATTGGATGTAACTACACTAGCTATGAGCCTGCACTGAAGTATTGGATGTAACTACACTAGCTATGAGCCTGCACTGAAGTATTGGATGTAACTACACTAGCTATGAGCCTGCACTGAAGTATTGGATGTAACTACACTAGCTATGAGCCTGCACTGAAGTATTGGATGTAACTACACTAGCTATGAGCCTGCACTGAAGTATTGGATGTAACTACACTAGCTATGAGCCTGCACTGAAGTATTGGATGTAACATACACTAGCTATGAGCCTGCACTGAAGTATTGGATGTAACTACACTAGCTATGAGCCTGCACTGAAGTATTGGATGTAACTACACTAGCTATGAGCCTGCACTGAAGTATTGGATGTAACTACACTAGCTATGAGCCTGCACTGAAGTATTGGATGTAACTACACTAGCTATGAGCCTGCACTGAAGTATTGGATGTAACTACACTAGCTATGAGCCTGCACTGAAGTATTGGATGTAACTACACTAGCTATGAGCCTGCACTGAAGTATTGGATGTAACTACACTGCTATGAGCTCACTGAGTATTGGATTACTACACTGCTATGAGCTGCACTGAAGTATTGGATGTAACTACACTAGCTATGAGCCTGCACTGAAGTATTGGATGTAAACTACACTAGCTATGAGCCTGCACTGAAGTATTGGATGTAACTACACTAGCTATGAGCCTGCACTGAAGTATTGGATGTAACTACACTAGCTATGAGCCTGCACTGAAGTATTGGATGTAACTACACTAGCTATGAGCCTGCACTGAA